>WHPX01000991.1:0-372471 GCA_011057435.1 Actinia equina
GAAGAAAGAAGAAAGAAAGAAAGAGACAAAGAAAGAAAGAAAGAAAGAAAGGATAAGAAAGAAAAGAAAGAAAGAAAAGAAAGAAAGACAAGAAAGAAAGACAGAAAGAAAGAAAGAAAGAAGAAAAAACAAAAAGAAAGAAGAAGAAAGAAAGAAAGAAAGAAAGAAAAAAAAGAAAGAAACCGAGATAATTACTAATAACATTAAAAATTACAGTTAAAGCAAAACATATATATTAATAATATTTTTTTATCATCCAAATTCCAGGTAGTCTTGAAAGCTCGTGACATGGAACTGCGTACACAAGGAACCTTAAAAAATAATCCAAATGAAAATGTAAAACCAAAATAAAATAAACTGTAAATGGAAAAAGCAATTTAAAACGATTTATAATTCTTAAAACATACAAATACAAAATTATTTATTTATCTATATTAAATCAAATAATAAATTAGGTCATTTCGGGGCAAAAAGATCATGGTCTTGATAGATTTTGGACCATTTTCACACCTTTTCGAAAGATATACATTATTGGCTTGATATTCATTTTTGTCTGGAAACAACCACGTAAGAAAAAATGAACCTAACACCATCGTCTTTTCTTATACCGTGGTTAATATAAAGCCAAAAATGAAGCTAAAATAACCACGATCGTCTTTTTTCTTACCGTGGTTATTTCCAAGCAAAAAATGAATCTAAAAACAACCACGATCGTCCTTTTTCTTACCGTGGTTATTTCCAAGCCAAAAATGAAGCTAAAATAACCAATATCGTCTCTATTCTTACATTGGTTATTTCCAAGCCAAAATGAAGCTAGAATAACCATAAATATGCATAATTCATGAGATGCAAAATAGGTCATTTTTGGGCAAAAAGCATGGACTATAGCCCATGGTTTTGATCGATTTTGGGTCATTTTCACACCTTTTGGGAAATATTCATAATTCATGACGGATGCAAAATAGGTCATTTTTGGCCATTTTTGGGCAAAAAGCATGGACTATAGCCCATGGTTTTGATCGATTTTGGGTCATTTTCACACTTTTTGAGAAAATATGCATAATTCATGAAGGATTCAAAATACGTAATTTTTGGGCAAAAAGCATGGACTATAGCCCATGGTTTTGATCGATTTTGGGTCATTTTCACACCTTTTGGGAAAATATTCATAATTCATGAAGGATTCAAAATACGTCATTTTTGGCCATTTTTGGGCAAAAAGCATGGACTATAGCCCATGGTTTTGATCGATTTTGGGTCATTTTCACACTTTTTGAGAAAATATGCATAATTCATGAAGGATTCAAAATACGTAATTTTTGGGCAAAAAGCATGGACTATAGCCCATGGTTTTGATCGATTTTGGGTCATTTTCACACCTTTTGGGAAAATATTCATAATTCATGAAGGATTCAAAATACGTCATTTTTGGCCATTTTTGGGCAAAAAGCATGGACTATAGCCCATGGTTTTCATCGATTTTGGGTCATTTTCACACCTTTTGGGAAAATATTCATAATTCATGAAGGATTCAAAATACGTCATTTTTGGCCATTTTTGGGCAAAAAGCATGGACTATAGCCCATGGTTTTGATCGATTTTGGGTCATTTTCACACTTTTTGAGAAAATATGCATAATTCATGAAGGATTCAAAATACGTCATTTTTGGGCAAAAAGCATGGACTATAGCCCATGGTTTTGATCGATTTTGGGTCATTTTCACACTTTTTGGGAAAATATGCATAATTCATGAAGGATGCAAAATAGGTCATTTTTGGCCATTTTTGGGCAAAAAGCATGGACTATAGCCCATGGTTTTGATCGATTTTGGGTCATTTTCACACCTTTTGGGAAAATATGCATAATTCATGAAGGATGCAAAATAGGTCATTTTTGGGCATTTTTGGGCAAAAAGCATGGACTATAGCCCATGGTTTTGATCGATTTTGGGTCATTTTCACACCTTTTGGGAAAATATTCATAATTCATGAAGGATGCAAAATAGGTCATTTTTAGCCATTTTTGGGCAAAAAGCATGGACTATAGCCCATGGTTTTGATCGATTTTGGGTCATTTTCACACCTTTTAGGAAAATATTCATAATTCATGAAGGATTCAAAATACGTCATTTTTGGCGATTTTTGGGCAAAAAGCATGGACTATAGCCCATGGTTTTGATCGATTTTGGATCATTTTCACACCTTTTGGGAAAATATTCATAATTCATGAAGGATGCAAGATAGGTCATTTTTGGGCAAAAAGCATGGACTATAGCCCATGGTTTTGATCGATTTTGGGTCATTTTCACACCTTTTGGGAAAATATTCATAATTCATGAAGGATGCAAAATAGGTCATTTTTGGCCATTTTTGGGCAAAAAGCATGGACTATAGCCCATGGTTTTGATCGATTTTGGGTCATTTTCACACCTTTTGGGAAAATATTCATAATTCATGAAGGATGCAAAATAGGTCATTTTTGGCCATTTTTGGGCAAAAAGCATGGACTATAGCCCATGGTTTTGATCGATTTTGGGTCATTTTCACACCTTTTGGGAAAATATTCATAATTCATGAAGGATGCAAAATAGGTCATTTTTGGGCAAAAAGCATGGACTATAGCCCATGGTTTTGATCGATTTTGGGTCATTTTCACACTTTTTGAGAAAATATGCATAATTCATGAAGGATTCAAAATACGTCATTTTTGGGCAAAAAGCATGGACTATAGCCCATGGTTTTGATCGATTTTGGGTCATTTTCACACCTTTTGGGAAAATATTCATAATTCATGAAGGATGCAAAATAGGTCATTTTTGGCCATTTTTGGGCAAAATGCATGGACTATAGCCCATGGTTTTGATTGATTTTGGGTCATTTTCACACTTTTTGAGAAAATATGCATAATTCATGAAGGATTCAAAATACGTCATTTTTGGGCAAAAAGCATGGACTATAGCCCATGGTTTTGATCGATTTTGGGTCATTTTCACACTTTTTGGGAAAATATGCATAATTCATGAAGGATGCAAAATAGGTCATTTTTGGCCATTTTTGGGCAAAAAGCATGGACTATAGCCCATGGTTTTGATCGATTTTGGGTCATTTTCACACCTTTTGGGAAAATATGCATAATTCATGAAGGATGCAAAATAGGTCATTTTTGGGCATTTTTGGGCAAAAAGCATGGACTATAGCCCATGGTTTTGATCGATTTTGGGTCATTTTCACACCTTTTGGGAAAATATTCATAATTCATGAAGGATGCAAAATAGGTCATTTTTAGCCATTTTTGGGCAAAAAGCATGGACTATAGCCCATGGTTTTGATCGATTTTGGGTCATTTTCACACCTTTTAGGAAAATATTCATAATTCATGAAGGATTCAAAATACGTCATTTTTGGCGATTTTTGGGCAAAAAGCATGGACTATAGCCCATGGTTTTGATCGATTTTGGGTCATTTTCACACCTTTTGGGAAAATATTCATAATTCATGAAGGATTCAAAATACGGTCATTTTTGGCCATTTTTGGGCAAAAAGCATGGACTATAGCCCATGGTTTTGATCGATTTTGGGTCATTTTCACACCTTTTGGGAAAATATTCATAATTCATGAAGGATTCAAAATACGTCATTTTTGGCCATTTTTGGGCAAAAAGCATGGACTATAGCCCATGGTTTTGATCGATTTTGGGTCATTTTCACACCTTTTGGGAAAATATTCATAATTCATGAAGGATTCAAAATACGGTCATTTTTGGCCATTTTTGGGCAAAAAGCATGGACTATAGCCCATGGTTTTGATCGATTTTGGGTCATTTTCACACCTTTTGGGAAAATATTCATAATTCATGAAGGATGCAAAATACGGTCATTTTTGGCCATTTTTGGGCAAAAAGCATGGACTATAGCCCATGGTTTTGATCGATTTTGGGTCATTTTCACACCTTTTGGGAAAATATTCATAATTCATGAAGGATTCAAAATACGTCATTTTTGGCCATTTTTGGGCAAAAAGCATGGACTATAGCCCATGGTTTTGATCGATTTTGGGTCATTTTCACACCTTTTGGGAAAATATTCATAATTCATGAAGGATTCAAAATACGTCATTTTTGGCCATTTTTGGGCAAAAAGCATGGACTATAGCCCATGGTTTTGATCGATTTTGGGTCATTTTCACACCTTTTGGGAAAATATGCATAATTCATGAAGGATGCAAAATAGGTCATTTTTGGGCATTTTTGGGCAAAAAGCATGGACTATAGCCCATGGTTTTGATCGATTTTGGGTCATTTTCACACCTTTTGGGAAAATATTCATAATTCATGAAGGATGCAAAATAGGTCATTTTTAGCCATTTTTGGGCAAAAAGCATGGACTATAGCCCATGGTTTTGATCGATTTTGGGTCATTTTCACACCTTTTGGGAAAATATTCATAATTCATGAAGGATGCAAAATAGGTCATTTTTGAGCATTTTTGGGCAAAAAGCATGGACTATAGCCCATGGTTTTGATCGATTTTGGGTCATTTTCACACCTTTTGGGAAAATATTCATAATTCATGAAGGATGCAAAATAGGTCATTTTTGAGCATTTTTGGGCAAAAAGCATGGACTATAGCCCATGGTTTTGATCGATTTTGGGTCATTTTCACACCTTTTGGGAAAATATTCATAATTCATGAAGGATGCAAAATAGGTCATTTTTAGCCATTTTTGGGCAAAAAGCATGGACTATAGCCCATGGTTTTGATCGATTTTGGGTCATTTTCACACCTTTTGGGAAAATATTCATAATTCATGAAGGATGCAAAATACGTCATTTTTGGCCATTTTTGGGCAAAAAGCATGGACTATAGCCCATGGTTTTAACGATTTTGGGTCATTTTCACACCTTTTGGGAAAATATGCATAATTCATGAAGGATGGAAAATAGGTCATTTTTGGCCATTTTTGGGCAAAAAGCATTGACTATAGCTCATGGTTTTAACGATTTTGGGTCATTTTCACACCTTTTGGTAAAATATGCATAATTCATGAAGGATTCAAAATACGTCATTTTTGGGCAAAAAGCATGGACTATAGCCCATGGTTTTAACGATTTTGGGTCCTTTTCACACCTTTTGGGAAAATATTCATAATTCATGAAGGATTCAAAATACGTCATTTTTGGGCATTTTTGGGCAAAAAGCATGGACTATAGCCCATGGTTTTAACAATTTTGGGTCATTTTCACACTTTTTGGGAAAATATTCATAATTCATGAAGAATGCAAAATAGGTCATTTTTGGGCATTTTTGGGCAAAAAGCATGGACTATAGCCCATGGTTTTAACGATTTTGGGTCATTTTTACACCTTTTAGGAAAATATTCATAATTCATGAAGGATTCAAAATACGTCATTTTTGGCATTTTTGGGCAAAAAGCATGGACTATAGCCCATTGTTTTGATCGATTTTGGGTCATTTTCACACCTTTTGGGAAAATATTCATAATTCATGAAGGATTCAAAATACGTCATTTTTGGCCATTTTTGGGCAAAAAGCATGGACTATAGCCCATGGTTTTCATCGATTTTGGGTCATTTTCACACCTTTTGGGAAAATATTCATAATTCATGAAGGATTCAAAATACGTCATTTTTGGCCATTTTTGGGCAAAAAGCATGGACTATAGCCCATGGTTTTGATCGATTTTGGGTCATTTTCACACCTTTTTGAGAAAATATGCATAATTCATGAAGGATTCAAAATACGTCATTTTTGGGCAAAAAGCATGGACTATAGCCCATGGTTTTGATCGATTTTGGGTCATTTTCACACCTTTTGGGAAAATATGCATAATTCATGAAGGATGCAAAATAGGTCATTTTTGGCCATTTTTGGGCAAAAAGCATGGACTATAGCCCATGGTTTTGATCGATTTTGGGTCATTTTCACACCTTTTGGGAAAATATTCATAATTCATGAAGGATGCAAAATAGGTCATTTTTGGCCATTTTTGGGCAAAAAGCATGGACTATAGCCCATGGTTTTGATCGATTTTGGGTCATTTTCACACCTTTTGGGAAAATATTCATAATTCATGAAGGATGCAAAATAGGTCATTTTTGGCCATTTTTGGGCAAAAAGCATGGACTATAGCCCATGGTTTTGATCGATTTTGGGTCATTTTCACACCTTTTGGGAAAATATTCATAATTCATGAAGGATGCAAAATAGGTCATTTTTGGCCATTTTTGGGCAAAAAGCATGGACTATAGCCCATGGTTTTGATCGATTTTGGGTCATTTTCACACCTTTTGGGAAAATATTCATAATTCATGAAGGATGCAAAATAGGTCATTTTGGCCGATTTTTGGGCAAAAAGCATGGACTATAGCCCATGGTTTTGATCGATTTTGGGTCATTTTCACACCTTTTGGGAAAATATTCATAATTCATGAAGGATTCAAAATACGTCATTTTTGGCCATTTTTGGGCAAAAAGCATGGACTATAGCCCATGGTTTTGATCGATTTTGGGTCATTTTCACACCTTTTGGGAAAATATTCATAATTCATGAAGGATTCAAAATACGTCATTTTTGGCCATTTTTGGGCAAAAAGCATGGACTATAGCCCATGGTTTTGATCGATTTTGGGTCATTTTCACACCTTTTGGGAAAATATGCATAATTCATGAAGGATGCAAAATAGGTCATTTTTGGGCATTTTTGGGCAAAAAGCATGGACTATAGCCCATGGTTTTGATCGATTTTGGGTCATTTTCACACCTTTTGGGAAAATATTCATAATTCATGAAGGATGCAAAATAGGTCATTTTTAGCCATTTTTGGGCAAAAAGCATGGACTATAGCCCATGGTTTTGATCGATTTTGGGTCATTTTCACACCTTTTGGGAAAATATTCATAATTCATGAAGGATGCAAAATAGGTCATTTTTGAGCATTTTTGGGCAAAAAGCATGGACTATAGCCCATGGTTTTGATCGATTTTGGGTCATTTTCACACCTTTTGGGAAAATATTCATAATTCATGAAGGATGCAAAATAGGTCATTTTTGAGCATTTTTGGGCAAAAAGCATGGACTATAGCCCATGGTTTTGATCGATTTTGGGTCATTTTCACACCTTTTGGGAAAATATTCATAATTCATGAAGGATGCAAAATAGGTCATTTTTAGCCATTTTTGGGCAAAAAGCATGGACTATAGCCCATGGTTTTGATCGATTTTGGGTCATTTTCACACCTTTTGGGAAAATATTCATAATTCATGAAGGATGCAAAATACGTCATTTTTGGCCATTTTTGGGCAAAAAGCATGGACTATAGCCCATGGTTTTAACGATTTTGGGTCATTTTCACACCTTTTGGGAAAATATGCATAATTCATGAAGGATGGAAAATAGGTCATTTTTGGCCATTTTGGGCAAAAAGCATTGACTATAGCTCATGGTTTTAACGATTTTGGGTCATTTTCACACCTTTTGGTAAAATATGCATAATTCATGAAGGATTCAAAATACGTCATTTTTGGGCAAAAAGCATGGACTATAGCCCATGGTTTTAACGATTTTGGGTCCTTTTCACACCTTTTGGGAAAATATTCATAATTCATGAAGGATTCAAAATACGTCATTTTTGGGCATTTTTGGGCAAAAAGCATGGACTATAGCCCATGGTTTTAACAATTTTGGGTCATTTTCACACTTTTTGGGAAAATATTCATAATTCATGAAGAATGCAAAATAGGTCATTTTTGGGCATTTTTGGGCAAAAAGCATGGACTATAGCCCATGGTTTTAACGATTTTGGGTCATTTTTACACCTTTTGGTAAAATGTGCATAATTCATGAAGGATTCAAAATACGTCATTTTTGGGCAAAAAGCATGGACTATAGCCCATGGTTTTATTGATTTTGGGTCATTTTCACACCTTTTGGTAAATATGCATAATTCATGAAGGATTCAAAATACGTCATTTTTGGGCAAAAAGCATGGACTATAGCCCATGGTTTTAACGATTTTGGGTCATTTTCACACCTTTTGGGAAAATATGCATAATTCATGAAGGATGCAAAATACGTCATTTTTGGCCATTTTTGGGCAAAAAGCATGGACTATAGCCCATGGTTTTAACGATTTTGGGTCATTTTCACACCTTTTGGGAAAATATGCATAATTCATGAAGGATGCAAAATAGGTCATTTTTGGGCAAAAAGCATGGACTATAGCCCATGGTTTTGATCGATTTTGGGTCATTTTCACACCTTTTGGTAAATATGCATAATTCATGAAGGATTCAAAATACGTCATTTTTGGGGAAAAAAGCATGGACTATAGCCCATGGTTTTAACGATTTTGGGTCCTTTTCACACCTTTTGGGAAAATATTCATAATTCATGAAGGATTCAAAATACGACATTTTTGGGCATTTTTGGGCAAAAAGCATGGACTATAGCCCATGGTTTTAACGATTTTGGGTCATTTTCACACCTTTTGGGAAAATATTCATAATTCATGAAGAATGCAAAATAGGTCATTTTTGGGCAAAAAGCATGGACTATAGCCCATGGTTTTAACGATTTTGGGTCATTTTTACACCTTTGGTAAAATGTGCATAATTCATGAAGGATTCAAGATACGTCATTTTTGGGCAAAAAGCATGGACTATAGCCCATGGTTTTATTGATTTTGGGTCATTTTCACACCTTTTGGTAAAATATGCATAATTCATGAAGGATTCAAAATACGTTATTTTTGGGCAAAAAGCATGGACTATAGCCCATGGTTTTAACGATTTTGGGTCATTTTCACACCTTTTGGGAAAATATGCATAATTCATGAAGGATGCAAAATAGGTCATTTTTGGCCATTTTTGGGCAAAAAGCATGGACTATAGCCCATGGTTTTAACGATTTTGGGTCATTTTCACACCTTTTGGGAAAATATGCATAATTCATGAAGGATGCAAAATAGGTCATTTTTGGCCATTTTTGGGCAAAAAGCATGGACTATAGCCCATGGTTTTAACGATTTTGGGTCATTTTTACACCTTTTGGTAAAATGTGCATAATTCATGAAGGATTCAAAATACGTCATTCTTGGGCAAAAAGTATGGACTATAGCCCATGGTTTTATTGATTTTGGGTCATTTTCACACCTTTTGGTAAAATATGCATAATTCATGAAGGATTCAAAATACGTCATTTTTGGGCAAAAAGCATGGACTATAGCCCATGGTTTTAACGATTTTGGGTCATTTTCACACCTTTTGGTAAAATATGCATAATTCATGAAGGATTCAAAATACGTCATTTTTGGGCAAAAAGGATGGACTATAGCCCATGGTTTTGATCGATTTTGGGTCATTTTCACACCTTTTGGGAAAATATGCATAATTCATGAAGGATGCAAAATAGGTCATTTTTGGCCATTTTTGGGCAAAAAGCATGGACTATAGCCCATGGTTTTAACGATTTTGGGTCATTTTCACACCTTTTGGTAAAATATGCATAATTCATGAAGGATTCAAAATACGTCATTTTTGGGCAAAAAGCATGGACTATAGCCCATGGTTTTAACGATTTTGGGTCATTTTCACACCTTTTGGTAAAATATGCATATAAATCATGAAGGATTCAAAATACGTCATTTTTGGGCAAAAAGCATGGACTATAGCCCATGGTTTTGATCGATTTTGGGTCATTTTCACACTTTTTGGGAAAATATGCATAATTCATGAAGGATTCAAAATACGTCATTTTTGGGCAAAAAGCATGGACTATAGCCCATGGTTTTGATCGATTTTGGGTCATTTTCACACCTTTTGGGAAAATATGCATAATTCATGAAGGATGCAAAATAGGTCATTTTTGGCCATTTTTGGGCAAAAAGCATGGACTATAGCCCATGGTTTTAACGATTTTGGGTCATTTTCACACCTTTTGGTAAAATATGCATAATTCATGAAGGATTCAAAATACGTCATTTTTGGGCAAAAAGCATGGACTATAGCCCATGGTTTTAACGATTTTGGGTCATTTTCACACCTTTTGGTAAAATATGCATAAATCATGAAGGATTCAAAATACGTCATTTTTGGCCATTTTTGGGCAAAAAGCATGGACTATAGCCCATGGTTTTAACGATTTTGGGTCATTTTCACACCTTTTGGTAAAATATGCATAATTCATGAAGGATTCAAAATACGTCATTTTTGGGCAAAAAGCATGGACTATAGCCCATGGTTTTAACGATTTTGGGTCATTTTCACACCTTTTGGTAAAATATGCATAAATCATGAAGGATTCAAAATACGTCATTTTTGGGCAAAAAGCATGGACTATAGCCCATGGTTTTGATCGATTTTGGGTCATTTTCACACTTTTTGGGAAAATATGCATAATTCATGAAGGATGCAAAATAGGTCATTTTTGGCCATTTTTGGGCAAAAAGCATGGACTATAGCCCATGGTTTTAACGATTTTGGGTCATTTTCACACCTTTTGGGAAAATATGCATAATTCATGAAGGATGCAAAATAGGTAGTTTTTTGAGCGTGGACTAAATATAGCTCATGGTATTGACCGAAAGATGAAGGATGTAGGGTATTGTGAGGGAAAATACAGGACCCTCTTGTACGAGGTGCAGATATCGGTATTTGACGGATAAATCTTATCCAGTGGATAAGTCGATGCTGTCTTTCAATAAAATAATCCACTCGATAAGATATCCATCAGATAGCGCTATCGAGGCTTTGTACAACCGGGCTTAGTATTAATACTGTCCAACGTCAAGGTTCTGTCTATGCTTCACCTCCATGTGTTTTGAACTTGTCGAAAGAGAGAATAAAACCCACCGCTGCCCGTCATCACTTTGGATAGAAATCATTTATCCATTTAGTTTTCAAAACTATAAACATTACTGAATTATCGAAGCGAATAAATACTGTCAGACAATAGAATTTTCTAACTTATGTATATATATTTTTAACAAAGGAAAGTGTTTTCCAAGGTTGTTGAATTCTTGTATTCGCGTCGTAAGTGAAAAGTTTCGGAATTGTAAGAAACGTTTTCGAAACACATGTTGTTCAACTATATTTTGGCATGTGCACTCATGGTTTGCAGAAAAAGTATCAGAGTATGAACACCCAATTTGAAGTTTTATCACTACAAGATTATATGTTACTGTTATGTTACGGATATTTCGGCGGACAATTTGTGGCTTAGAAGTGGAAAGAAAACCGAAATAGTCTGAAATAGGGCAGGAACCACTTTGTTTTAGATGTGATATGGGATGTATGACCTTATCTACTTTTCTTGGATGATTAAATAAGAATTTTATATGAGATTTATGTTTTCAAAACTTCAGTGAACTCGATACACAAATTAAAAACTTTCGGGTAAAAAAATTCGTTGAGTCAAATATCAAATACAATTTAATTAAAGCATTTTGATAAAAACAAAATTGTAGCAATCGAAGATTCATAGAAAAATGTTGAATTTAATCAATTTGATAACTTGTCTTGTTTTCATTCCTTCATCGACCAGTAAAAATATTTGAAGTTGACTGTCGTTAAATGGCTTCTTATTATGGCCACCTGTCGATCATTCGTCAGAATCAAATCTGATTGGTCAGTTCCGTCTTGCTAATCAGAAACACAGAGAATGTTTGACCCGATGTTCCGATTTCTACTTCGGTGGAAATATGGCTTAAAATACTTTTAAAAAGATAGAAAATTCATCGGAAATCGCTGGGAACTCTCTACACGAAAATAAAGGTAAGTAAAATGACGTTTGATTTTCTTGAAGTAAAATTCAGCCACTTTGAATAGATTGTTATATTGAAAATCTTCTGGACATCCCTATCCGTTTTTCATAGCATTGTCATGCAAGAGTTAACTCATAAATACTACTTATATAAATAAACTTCTCGATACAACTAGACGTCTATCTGCTCCAAAGATATTGAATGAGACTTACAAGAACACAATTAATGCCATAACATATCGGTCGAATCAATGCTTTGGATACGATCTGTCGTAATTGCCAACTTTATCACATCCGAGACTGTCAAATTTGCCACCTAACGAATTACGTCCATTTGAGCAACAAACTAGCTAAATATTATAACTAGGTCAGTCTGGAAATAATAAGCTAACATGGTTGGATTTACATTAGTCGTTTCATAGTTCTACATAACTGACTTGTTTTTGTTCTTTTGGAAGTCTTCCACGTTATTATTCCCGCTGCGAGAGGGCAGTGGGGCTGGACCATTATATGGAATGTGGAAGTTCAATTATATCGGAATCGTCGTTTACCTAACTACCATAACACTACAAAATGTCCATGGAACAAACGTAAGTAAAACTTACCATTGACCTGAATTTTTACCCTTTGTGAATTTGCAAGCGAAAATGTGAATTTGGAGTTGATAGGCTAGAAATTGGTTGTCAAATTCACAAATGCCTAATTCACAAAATATAAAATTCTTTTAAAAACTAACACAGTTTTCAATTGTATTTTTTATCAGAATAGCTTTCAACTGAAATTTTAGAAACATCTTTCTTTGGAATGCCTTTGTATTTTTTCTTTAATTGCGAGATTCATTTTGAAATTCTTGGGAATTCCTCAGCTTGCGGAAGACATGCAACATTCTTTCTGGAAAAAACCTCTAACTAGGAATGGGAAATGATTAAATGAATGTGAATTAAAAAAAGACTGATCACTTATTCTGCAACTAATCAAATACAGAATAACTGTGAAATGCTAGATATATGTATAGAAAATCATCTCGCTTCCTTTCAAGTTATAACAAGTATGGAGACGAGTTAAATTTCAAATTCGACAAAAAAAATGAAAATATAATCACCAAAATAATACAATACTATATTATTGATAGATGTGTTGATCATCACAGTGAATATATTATTAATATATTAATATAATATATTACAAAATTACTTCTTCCATTCTATCTTGTTTTCACTATACCTGGAGGAGAAAATCTTGAACATTTTCGCGAACTAATCTTTTCAACTTTAAAATCATCCACCCCTGAAATTGGATCAATTCAACGAAGTCATTTTCGAGAAAATTTACGAAAAAAACGCGAGCGAAAAAACTCGCTTCAGCGAACCGTGTTATTTTTGACACGATTTTGGAAGCATTAAAGTACTACCAGTAATTTGTTCCAAAATAATCAAAAAATAAACAAATACTTGATATTACAAAATAGTTTAGGCCTCCACTAGTATTACAAACTATTGTAGTAGCGGTTTATCCCTTAGTCTACTAGCTAGTGGCTTATTGTCTTATCGAGTGTGAAATTTACCCAGCGTAATGACCGTAAGAAGTCAAATCATTTCATGCGAACTAATTCCTGGGTAGTTTTGTGTATTCAAGGCTATGATCAGCAACAAAATATTTAGCGATTTATGTTAGTTGAACCATTACGTTCTGGTCTGTGGTTTTACTAAAACTAAACCTCTGGGCTGATCTAAGTCAGGGAATGGCTAACTCACAGATGGAACCCTGAAACAACCTCTGGGCTGATCTAAGTCAGGGCATGGCTAACTCACAGATTGAACCCTGAAACAACCACTGGGCTGATCTATGTCAGTGCATGGCTAACTCACAGATGGAACCCTGAAACAACCTCTGGGCTGATCTAAGTCAGGGCATGGCTAACTCACAGATGGAACCCTGAAACAACCTCTGGGCTGATCTAAGTCAGGGCATGGCTAACTCACAGATGGAACCCTGAAACAACCTCTGGGCTGATCTAAGTCAGGGCATGGCTAACTCACAGATGGAACCCTGAAACAACCTCTGGGCTGATCTAAGTCAGGGCACGGCTAACTCACAGATAGAACCCTGAAACAACCTCTGGGCTGATCTAAGTTAGGGCACGGCTAACTCACAGATGGAACCCTGAAACAACCTCTGGGCTGATCTAAGTCAGGGCATGGCTAACTCACAGATGGAACCCTGAAACATCCTCTGGGCTGATCTAAGTCAGGGAATGGATAACTCACAGATAGAACCCTGAAACAACCTCTGGGCTGATCTAAGTCAGGGCATGGCTGACTCACAGATCAAACCCTGAAACAACCTTTGGGCTGATCTAAGTCAGGGAATGGATAACTCACAGATCTAACCCTGAAACAACCTCTGGGCTGATCTAAGTCAGGGCATGGATAACTCACAGATCTAACCTTGAAACAACCTCTGGGCTGATCTAAGTCAGGGCATGGATAACTCACAGATCTAACCTTGAAACAACCTCTGGACCGATCTAAGTCAGGGAATGGCTAACTCACAGATGCAACCCTGAAACAACCTCTGGGCTGATCTAAGTCAGGGCATGGATAACTCACAGATCTAACCCTGAAACAACCTCTTGGCTCATCCAAGTCAGTGCATGGCTAACTCACAGATCTAACCCTAAAACAACATCTGGGCTGATCTAAGTCAGGGCATGGCTAACTCACAGATGGAACCCTGAAACAACCTCTTGGCTGATCTAAGTCAGGGCATGGCTAACTCATAGATTTTTTTCATTATCAGTCCGGTGTTCACCGACACATGACAAAGAGAGATTTATCTCAAATATTTGGAGTTAAAAATCATAATGATGGTGAGTACAGGATGAAAGAATTCAGGTTGTTGGCTAAAACGTCTGTCAGTGGGAAAATGTAAGATACTCAGTTGAAAGTGTAACGTCTGACATTCCTATTTACGTAATTGTTTGTTTGTTTGTTTCTTCGTTTAGATTTTTATACGTTTACCTGTTTGCTTGCTCGTTCGTTAGCGCAATTCTTTATTTCTCTAGTTTACGGTTTTGGTCCATGTGTTTGCTCATTGTGTTTTGTTGATCATTTTGTGCGTTTGTTTCGCCTCTCCGTTGCATAATCTTTTATCCGTTCGCGCGCCGCAACCTCTGCAACTAACGTCAAACTTTGCTTGGGTCCCGCTTTTACCGTGTTTTGTTTTAGCAAAGCGCCGATGACACACTCTCTCTCCCCTTCTCTCTCTCTCTCTCTCGCGCGCGCTCTCTCTCTCTCTCTATCTTTGTAAACAACTCGATCTCTCTTTCTCTAACCCTGTCATTCTTAGAATTCCAAATACGTCTTTATAGCTATTTTTTAAACGACGTGAAATTTTCTCAGTCCCAGAATACGACATCGTTCATCCTGCGCAAGTCAGCGCCGAAGGAGCATTTCTTACGCACGATCTTTCAAGACAAAGCTTACGAGAGCGCAGAGACGCTACCTCGACGTATACCGACGACATTTATTATAAATTAAACGCCTTTGGTGACGATCTTCACCTGAAGCTCCAACGAAACCGGCGATTATTAGCGCCTGATTTTCATGTTGAAGTCTTAGGCCAAGGAGGGCGTATTATTAAGCGCCATACATTGGAGAACTGTCATTGGATTGGTAAAGTTGGGTCCAAATTACGGTCAACTGTGGCCGTTAGTAACTGTCGTGGACTGGTAAGTAAACGAATTTGATAACAATATCTCCAAGAACTCCCAAGAACTCGACGTGGTATTATCGACGAGATCCCAAATTACCGCTGTGATTCTTGATTGCAGACTCATTTACTAAGGTTAGCCTCGTATCAGTGTTAAAATATTCTCAAATACCAATGGTAAAGTAAAGAATGCACAACTTGAACAATAAATGTTTTTAAAATTTCACGGACCTTTACTGGAACACGTGAATAATCTACACAAAATCGAGGCTAAACCATGAGCAACTGAGAACTCAAAACAAGAACATTCCGGGTTCAAAAGCTAACTATTGTCCAACACCGATTTCCCTATATTTTTCCAGCGTGGTATGGTTCATGCAGACGAAAATGCTTACGTCATAGAGCCTCTCCCCGACCACTTACATAGCAAAGTCAAGCTTACCAGTAAAGGTCGTCCTCATATAGTATACCGTAGAGCTTCTCCCATGTGGGACTTGCGGTACAGACGGTCAGCCATGAAGGAGAAGACAGAAACACATACTTGTGGGACAGAAGGTGAGAAATTATTCTCTTCCTTTGGCCATTACACTTTTTTCTGGAACATTTACCCATCCAGTTTTGCAGTTCTTACAAATCATTTCAGTCAAATTGTGAGAGCAAGTCTTGGCAAAAAGTGACTTTGAAATGGCTTCCACTTTGAATTAACCAAAAAAATCGAGAAAAAGGGCAGCTTCCAATCAGATTGCTTATGTTGGAAAGCCATTTTAGGGTCACAATGGTGAATGTTTTAAACTTGAACCAATCATAATGCTTGCATAGGAAAGCCATTTGAGAGTCACACTATAAAGAGTGTTTTAAATTTGGTTATCAATTATTGCCTATTGCTCGTACAACACAACATTTTCTTTCTTCAACAACAAACTCAAAGTTAATTTCTCAAGCAGATGATCCAAAGATTCGACTGTCCAGATCCCTCAACAACGAAACGTCCATAAGCGATCGCGACGGCCCAGCAGGACCTGGGGGAGAGAAGTATATAGAATCGTTGGTTGTTGTCGATCCTAAGATGGCCAACTTTCATGGAGAAGACGCAGCAAAGCAATACGCACTTACTGCTTGTAACATCGTAAGTAAAAAAGACACAAGAAAGAAAGAAAGAAAGGAGGGGAAAAAAGGGAGGAAGACAGACAGACAGACAGATAGACAGACAGATAGACAGACAGACAGACAGACTGTTTAAAAGTGGTCGAATCAAACGGTTTTAAATCGTGACATGTAAATGGTACAAATCCATAATAAAGCGAATGAATGACGTATACATATCTGTTCTGTTTCGTTAATGGACTTCAGGCAGCCAACATGTTGAGAGACAACAGTCTTGGGGAGAGCCCGGTGAACTTTGTGGTCAGCAGAATGCAGATATTAACAACACCACAGGTAATGAAAGCTGTCATTTATTCATAAACTTTATACTTTTTCCCGCCAAAAATAATTAAAGTTGTTTCTCCCAAAATGGTGACCAACCAGTGTTATGAAATGGCAACAATGTTGAAAGAAATTGCAAAATATCTCAGTCAACGAAATTCGTCTGCGCAAACGAGTACGGTGAGAAAAAATCAAGATATTTGTTTCAAACATAAACTTAACGTTTGCTTTCTTCGTTTCTTTTCAGCCTGGACTGATTATCAACCACCATGCGGGGAATACACTGGAAAGTTTTGGCAAGTGGGCTGAACGAAACAACAACCCTTTGGATAACGACGAGAACCACTACGATTATGCCGCTCTGTTAACAAGGTTAGTGAGATAATGTAAAGAGGTTTTACACCATCACGTGCTGGCGCCATAATCCACCTTGGGCTGCCTGTGGTTAGATGGCAGAACAATAAAATCCCTTTGCTCTTGGGAATTGAATTATTTTTCATGTAAAACGATTGTATTGTTCCTGCCATGTAACATGGCTGCCGTCACGTGATGCTGCAAAACCTCTATAGGATTAATTTGTCATTTGTCATTAGTATATATAGCTGAAAGGAACCCAGAAAAAAATCGTTGTTTAATGTGTGGATGCTATTATTTCGCTCCAAGGGTTCATGTAAAGTGAACATGTTTATATTAATGTTGTCCTTGTTTAAGGTACAATATCTGTAAAGACAAGAATCAGCCGTGTGATACATTAGGCTTGACTAGAACACGTGGAATGTGCAACTTCCCTAACTCAGCCAGTGTTAACCAAGACAATGGTTTAATGTTAGGAATGACCATTGCACATGAGACAGGACACAGGTAAGAACGGCCAGAGTACTACAACATTCGTCTTATACCCTACCTTACAGCAGTGTACGGGTAAGAGCGAGAATTATTTATCTCCAGTAAAAAAGGTCTGGAGCTTATCTTTACTGCTTCACTCCTTCACTCCAAACTCTACAGTCACTTTTTTTTTGAAATTCTCACTTTTTCATTATGCGCGCCGTCATTTCGTGGGAAACAAAGGTGGCGGCCATGACATTCATATGTACGCTAAGAACACATAACACCATGGGCGTGAAAAAGATACAAAAACTGTCATGGCATTTTGTGAACATTTTCCAGTAATTGCCAATTAAGGATGCTCTATTTTTGATTCAGCCTTGGCATCAACCACGATGGATCCAAATGTGATGACGGCTCCAATGTGATGTCCAGTTTTGCACCGGGTAAAGTATCTGCCTTCCAGTGGTCTGACTGCAGTAAGAACTATCTCCAGCAATTTCTTTCGTGAGTATCAAATTCAAAGATCCGAATCTACTTTAATCCTATAAAAATGACACCAATTCAAAATCCTGGTAAATTAATTGCCTGACAAGGACAATGTCAAAGATGCATTAAAAGTTAGGTGGTCACAAACTGCTCTCTCCCTGTGTTGTCCAGGTATGGTTGCAATATTATACTTTACTTTGCTGTTGGTATTTGTGAATATTGTGACACTGAAATGAGGATAACCCTGAGTAAATGAGCCTGTAATCAAGTAACACATTCGGCCCTTTTGTTTCCGGTATCGTAACAGCTCAAATTCCTGAAAGCGAAATTCCTGCCCTGCAGAGTTAGAATGAAAGAAATGATGAACGCATCGAACAAATACCTCTACTCAAACTTTAAATTTAAACTTTTCATTTTTAGATCTGACGACTCCAAATGTCTGGATGATCCACCCACAAAGCGTGAAGTCATCAGCACGCAAGCTTTTGATATACCCGGCAGACTGTATGATGCTGACCAGCAGTGCCAGCTGGCTTATGGGCAAGATTCTAAATATTGCCATGGAGACAAGTTCCTTGATGTAAGCAATGCTTTATTATTTACATGCGCTAATTCCTAAGGTCTTGCAGCTATGGGAAAGAACTAAACCACTTGAGCTGAACGAAGGATGTAGCATTCTCCAAATGAACTAACGGGTCACGTGTCCCTACCACCCTTAAAACAAGCAGTTGCAGTTGTGTCCAAATGAACAGCAGAAATGTAAAGAGCACCTCGATATTCCAAAATAATAAAAGACAAAGATATGGTCATCATATCGGTGACTAAATACTTCCAATATGGATGCCATGAAGAAGTTAACCGTGGAAGCAAAGAAGCAAAGAATTTTGTGATATTTTTTGTATGCTTATAAAGTAACTTCGTCTTTGCAGCAAATCTGTGTAAAGCTGTGGTGTGAGGTGCCGTTTGGTAGTGGACAATGTAAAACAGCACAAGTACCTGCTGCGGATGGTACTTCTTGTGGTGGAGGCAAGGTAAGGATCATCATACTCACATAACCATCTCAAAGCTTAGCCAATTGATTGCTCCGGCAGCAAACTTTTCTCTGGGTCCTTATACCAACATTAGGTGAACTTGTAGCTTATACATCTTTGTCCTCATAGCATCCTGGCGATGAAGGCCATTGATATTTTACCAAGGGTCCACTTGACTCGGTTCCTTAGACAAAGTACCTCTCAAGCTTTCATTAGGTTCCTTTTTTTTTAATTGAGAGGGTTCCAGAAAAAAAAAGAGATCTGGAATTTATAAATACGATGATGTTGTAGAACTACAACGGTGGTTGATAGATAAAACGTTGGCAATCAGGCCGAGGCTACTGCTGCTGCTGCTGCTGCTGCTGCTGCTTCTGCTGCTGCTGCTGATGATGATGACAGCGATGACGGCTGGTTACGAAAATGCTGATAATAACCCCTATATCGAGCGTATCGAAAAATATTTTAATATTAATTAATATTAACACTTTTGCTGTCCAGTGGTGTAGGCGTGGCCAGTGTGTTTCTGTCGGTCAAGAAGCTCCAGGAGCAAAAGATGGCGGCTGGTCAAAATGGTCGGATAAATACTCCAAATGCAGTCGAACATGTGGTGGAGGAGTGCAGTATAAAGAAAGAAGATGCAACAATCCACAGTAAGTGTCATCCTGGTCGGACCCCGCTAAAACGGACGACACCAAAAAGATGTCCGTTAAAGCAAGGGTGTCCGTATTAAGTAGCGGTTTCCGTTACCCGGGGTTGGACTTTATGTCTTTATTTCTCACACAGTACAGACAAGGACGTTAATATCTGTGATCTTTTCCATAGGCCACAAAATGGAGGCAAGAGGTGTTCAGGTCTTGATAGAGAATACAGACTCTGCAACAGTGATGTAAGTAGTTTAACGACACATAGTCACGCAATGAAACTGTTGGGTTTCAACCAACAGATAAAAACCTTTTACTCTCATTATCTGCTTCAAATAGTGGTCAAACACTGACCACCATGTGCTATCAAACAGAAAGGATTCTATTGAAATCTTGTGATTCATCTGTTGGACATTCCGCACGAGACAGGAAATGACGTGAAGCGAAATTCAAATGACACCACCGAGCTGATCACTAGACGTGCATGTAATTACTAATCGCTGTCAAGGTCACAGCACCTTCCTACTGTTGGATTTACCACGGTCAAACTAAGATATCGACTCTAATCGCATAGTTTATTAATCACAGATGAAACAAAATTGAGTCTATTGTTCCCTTTGCTATGACGTTTATACAAGACTTATTTTGATCGTCATTTGCAGGCA
Source organism: Actinia equina (assembly GCA_011057435.1). NCBI lineage: Eukaryota > Metazoa > Cnidaria > Anthozoa > Actiniaria > Actiniidae > Actinia > Actinia equina. The sequence continues at coordinate 20,567 of WHPX01000991.1, forward strand.
TGTCCCAGCAGTGATCTGGTGTTCCGAAACTATCAATGTCAACAAATGGATGAACAAATGTTTAACGATCAATACTACAACTGGGAATGGAAGCCATCGACACTGAGTAAGTATTGTTGATGCCACTGTCCTTTTTGGACAAGTATACTATAAAGGGGAGAGGCATGAACGTACGAATTGTGGAACAAGGAAGAATGGAGTAAGGTGGATCGGTTAGTAATGAGGGAAGAATGGACAGAGCCCTTCGTTTTCTTATCACAATTTCTAATATATTTTTTAATTGATGTTTTCTTTAGAGAACAAGTGTGTGTTGGGATGTTTCATTAAAGGCACTGGATTAGGGTTTGCGTTTGGTAATGTCATCGATGGAACTAACTGTGATATCTCATCACCTAACAAATGCATCCAAGGTTCTTGCAAGGTACGAAACACTTATCTGGAAAAAATGCACCTTATTTCACGCATGATTCGAATATCTGCCTCACAAACAACAGTATTTATGCATCGCTCATTACTTCCAATTGTCTGCAGAGGAGAACTGCATTAAGTATGCGTATATACATTGGGGGACCAAATTTAACGACCTCTTTGTTAGCACCTTTTACGTCAAACTTGCTTCTATAATAATTTCGAAAATTTCTTTACGGCTCTTGATTGAAAAGAGGTCACATTACCGTCCCCTTACTTTCCTGGTACCACACTGAGTCCAAACAGGTAGGGGTAACCTGTAACTATCCTCCTCGCGCCTAAATGGCACATAGGGCCTAATAATGGAATATGGATATTTTCTCTTCAGACTGTTGGATGCGATAACGTTATCGACTCCAGAGCAGTAGTCGACAGATGTGGAGTATGTGATGGCGACGGCAGCTCGTGCAGCCCGGAACAAACAAAGGAGAAGACCAACTCTACCACAGGATCCAAGAAAGATGTCTTGCCAAAGGCAGGAACTCTACTGGGCACCGCCGTCACTTGGTTCAAGAATCTAGGCTTCATTGTTGACAGGAGGGGCCATATTGCAACTCCTGATGCAAGCCCAGATGTAGATGACAAGTTCTATTGGGGGGTTGTGAAGTCGGGATGTAGTGTCGCTTGTGGAGGAGGTTTGTAGCATATCATATCCTTCAAATTCTATCCTGAAAAAACAAGGCGCGGCTAACTCCCAGATGGACCCTGAAACAACCTCTGGGCTGATCTAAGTCAGAGCATGGCTAACTCACAGATAGAACCCTGAAACAACCTCTGGGCTGATCTAAGTCAAGGCATGGCTAACTCATAGATGGACCCTGAAACAACCCTCTGAAATTTATCGTGATTTTTAACGCGACTCATAATTGTTTTTAGGAAAAGAAGTGTCGTATGCAGAATGCCGTCGCACAGATGATGGCTCACCTGTAAACGAGGCTAGATGTGACATTAGTAAGAAGCCACCAAGACAAGAGACGCACTGCAATAGACAGCCATGCCCTCCATCGTGAGTGAATATACACCTTACTGCTTTGCCACATATTACCGTAATACTATTCACGCCCATCACTATGAGGTAGTGGCCAGTACACCTTACCTTAAATTCCGGAAAGAGGTTTGAATATTCCACTGTCCTTCGTTGAGAAACTCATCATGTATTAAGCATCTCTTCAAATACTTTGTTCTAGATGTTCTTGGTTTAATGCGTGCCTATGTATCATCCTTATTGCCCATTAATCAATGCCTTAAAAGAATGAATATCAAATCTTTGAAAAAGTACAATATGATTTTGGGGGGGGGGGGGGTGGGGGGAGGGGCATGCACTTCTGTGACTTTCTGAGATTTTGCTTCTAGGGTGAATATCGCCAAATTAAATAATTGCATCCGTAAATAAGGTAAGTGTGCCTTCTTTAAGATGTGAAGGTTTATTGTCTTTTGTACTCAGGTGGAAAGCTGAAGGATGGGAAGATTGTACCAAGACCTGTAATGGCGGTAATCGTACTCGTGAGGTCAAGTGTATGCAAGTGGCAGCCGATGGAGTCGAGTATGATGTCGATCCTAGACTCTGTACAGACTCCAAACCAGAGACAATTGAAGCTTGTAATACTATGGCTTGCCAGCCTGAATGGATTGCGCAGCCATTTGGACAGGTGAGATTCTACTATTAATCACTTATTTGGATAAAAGAAAGAAAGAATTATGAAAGAGAGAATGAAAGAAAAGATAGACAGGAAGGACTGAGGAGTGAGGACGAGATGAATGAAATAAATAAGAGAGGGAAGATGGATAAACGGATCCAAAGAATGGACGAACGAATAAATCGATAAAAGGAAGGGAGGAAGGGAGGAAGGAAGGAAGGAAGGAAGCAAAACATTACGTAGACACCTTTTCAATCGAGTACTATCAAGTAATCCGAAGTGTCCGATAATGGAAACATGTTCTAGCTTTTCTGTTATTATTTCCTATTTAGTGCTCTACTAAATGTGGGCGTGGACTACAGTCACGAATAGTCAGTTGTATGAAACCAGATGCGAATGATTTCTTACACGAAGTCAATGACGCCATGTGTGATGGTCTGACGAAGCCTCCAGTAAAAGAATACTGTAACATCCACAATCCGTGCCCAGGAGAAGGTACACGAGCATTGTGCAAGGATTCACCCTTGTTCATTCTCTAACCCTTACATATGAAACTCTTAATCTAATCGGAACCTTAGGGTAGCAATATCGTTGTGATTGTGAAGAAGAAGGATTTAAAGATTTCCTTAAGGAAATTCCTATTACCAGTTTTGCCCTACGATATGCACGTCGTAAAATAGGTCTATTTTATGGCCTGCTATCTGCGGAGCAAGAGGACGTAGACTAGAATAGGAGCCTTGATAAAGTAAAGGGGAAGGGAAAAGTGCGCACAAATGACAACGGCTAAAGAAACGCTTGACTTTCAATTTAGTGCAGATTTTCCCCCTGCTATAAACAAAATTTTATGTGATTAAATCATTGCAGAAACCCTTACTGACACAGCGCGCATTATATCAGCCTGATCACATTTGTTAATGATTATCATCATTACTCCGCAATAGACGTTGGCCGTAAATTGCTTCCCTCATTTTAGACTGAATGTGTCATTCCGTAGGGTGTCATTAATATGTTTAACGGTTATGAATAAGAGACCCATGAATATGGATGCGACTCAAATAATCTTATACTCAAGACAGGTGGTCTGAAAGCTAAACGGGTTTATTCTTTCTTATGTTACAGGAGGTTGTGGTGGCAATCTAACGACTGATGCAGGCCAGTTTTCCTCGCCAAATTTCCCCTCTGACTATCCTAACTGACAAGGAGTGCATCCACTCGATCAGGGTGTCACCTGGAAAAGTCGTCAAGCTTAACTTCCACACGTGAGGACCATATTTATAGTACCACAGAACCCTCAATTTTTAAAGGACAAAACAAAAATTTTTCCTAAGAATTGAAAACCTATTTTTATATCTTCCAAATTTAGCTGCATTCCGACGTGCTGCATGGGGTATATTACAATAGTTTAGCAAAGATGCACTCCAAAAGCTGCGCCGTTCACAATCTTGAGTAATTATTGGAGTTCGTTAACCTTTTTTTCCTTTTTTCTGTAGAATGCAAATAGCTTCTCCCGATTCCACATCAACCATTCGAAAATGCAGTGGTGACTTCGTTAAGGTGATGGATGGAGACTGCAGTAACTATAGATCAGAGACTCTGTACTGTGGTAAAGAAGAGCCTGCACCCTACATATCCACGGGCAACGAACTTTGCGTCAAATTCTATTCTGATGATTCTCAGACTAGTCAAGGTTTCAAAGCTTCGTATGTGGCTATCGACAGACCAGCTAATCCTGGAGGTTTGTTTCCGAGTAACTTTTGGGTAGCTTCTGGGTAGCTTTTGGGAAGCTTCTAGGTAGCTTCTAGGTAGCTTCTGGGTAGCTTTTGGGTAGATTCTGGGTAGCTTCTGCATGGTAGCTTCTGGGTAGCGTCTTTTAGTTTTGGTATGAAACGAAATAACTTATCTTTCCCATCCAGATCAATGCGGTGCAACTCTTATGTCACCCATTGGATTGATTACGTCACCAAACTATCCCAAGTCCTATCCTGGCAACGAAATATGTAACACGACAATCAGGGTTGCTAAAGCTCCTCTGAAATTGGCTTTCCAGGCGTTTGACGTTGGAACCAATGAGTAAGGAAAAATAAAAAATATTCTTCTCTTTTATCGTGCCTCAACATCATTACATCATCTTCGCATCAATACATTCACTGCATTATCATCACCATCATTATATCATTAACAACATCACCACCATCATAGCTATCATTATCAAATCAACATCATTAACCATCATTATATAATCATCATCACTACATATCATCATCATCACTATCTATCATCATCATCACTATCTATCATCATCATTATCTATTCATCATCATCACTATCTATTCATCATCATCACTATCTATCATCATCATCACTACATATCATCATCATCACTACATATCATCATCATACATATCATCATCATCACTATCTATCAACATCATCACTACATATCATCATCATACATCATCATCACTATCTATTCATCATCATCACTACATATCATCATCATCACCATCACCATCATCATCACATATCATCATCATCACTATCTATTCATCATCATCATCATCATCATATCATATCATCATCATCACTATCTATCATCATCATCACATCATCATCATCAATCTATCACATCATCACTACATATCATCATCATCACTACATCATCATCACTACATATCATCATCATCACTATCTCATCATCATCACTACATATCATCATCATCACTACATATCATATCATCATCATCACTACCTATCATCATCATCACTATCTATTCATCATCATCACTATCTATCATCATCATCACTACATATCATCATCATCACTATCTATTCATCATGTATACATTGATCATCTTTGCTTGTAAAATAAGACTATTATGAATCACTTATCAAGATTTCACCTCTAATTCTGTTCACTACACCAACAGTTGCGAACAAGATTATGTCATGCTTGAAGTACAAGGCACTGATGGTTATCGAAAGCTTTGTGGTAATCAACTCCCAGAGACATTCAATACAGCATCCAATGAAATGAAGATCAGCTTTAAGTCTGGACCAAGAGTCGGTCGGCCTAAAGCTGGCTTCGTCGCTACTTACACATCAGGGACTACTCCAGGTACAAATTGAGAAGAACTAATCATATCTTTTGTAGAGCAAATTTCACGGCACGTGAAGGTAGAAAATGACGACAAACGTCCTCGTCCAATGTTCGGATATGGCACGGCAACGTTGGTCAAAGTTTTTCGTATTCATATAAATTGGCTCTGATTTTGTTGAACACTTCATGATCTTGTGATATTTTTAGAGGAGCTCCGCAAAGCATCTGAAAAGTCTGATATCAGAGAATTCACATCGAAACTTGATGAGGGACTGATGCACGTACCAGTGGCCAAAAGTAAGTGACGAGCAAAGTGTACACACAAAATTCTAATTGTAATATTTGGGAGTGTGGGGGAATCATTAAAAAAAATTTCGAAGACTTCTAATTTGGGGAATCCTGCTTTCCATTCCAAGTGACGTAAATCCCGGTCCTAATGATGAACCCTGGAGAAATCCCATGTTATCCATTCTGTTTCCCATTCCAAGTGACGTAAATTCCGGTCCTAGTTATGAGCCTTGGGGAGCTCCCATGTTGGTGATTCTAATTTAAATTCTTAGTGATCTAAATCCCGGTCCCAGTGATAAACTTTGGGGGAATCCAATGTTGTGGGTGACTTCTCATTCCCATTCCAAGTGACGTAAATCACGGTCCTAGTGATGAACTTTGGGGGAATCCAATGTTGTGGGTGACTTCTCATTCCCATTCCAAGTGACCTAAATCACGGTCCTAGTGATGAACTTTGGGGGATTCCCATGTTGTGGGTGACTTCTCATTCCCATTCCAAGGGACCTAAATCACGGTCCTAGTGATGAACCAATAACAGTGAATTATGTATGCATGTTTGTTTTCTTCCAGATATCATTCCCAAACCTGGTGCCGACATCATCAAACTACCGCACGACATCGATGTTAACTTCAAACCAATATCAAAAATAGATAGTATGGATGGTAAGTAAAGAGAACTATTTGAAAACTGCTTTCTTGGCATTTGTTTCTTGCCCTGCATTAGTTAAACTAACTAACTATGATATAAGGTCATCATGTAAGGTATGCTCAACAAGATATTTGTATCCACGCTAGACCAGAATGCACTCAAAGCAGTACCATGTAAGACATGGTCAACAAGATACAGAAGCTAGACCAGAATGCACTACTTTTTCATTTCTAATTTATATCGACTTCCATGACAAAGTGAATTGACTGCTTCTTCCCTTTTACAAAGTTTTAAAACAGAGAGAGCCACAATGGTATCAATGTTTAGCTGCAATTGTTTGTATTGTCATTAAATGCGTTTTTCTTTGATCTTCTCAATGTGTGGTGCAGCATCAAAAGCAGAAGCAGACAGTAATTCAGAGGGTCAGACCAAGGATGACGATGGTGAGCACCTTTGAATAATTCCAACGGTGCATTTTCTTAAGTCTAACTAACGTATTTCCTTATTGTAACTCCTAGAGTCTGTTCAAGATGCACTTATAGGGAAGAATAACAGCAAGTTAAAAAATGGTGAGTTTTCTTGCTTAAGAGAAAATTATTTTTAATCGCATAAGCGTGCATTGTTTATCTGTCGAATGGTAAATTACCTGTACCTTAATTTTCAATCAGCTCTGAATTTGCTAGATACGTCGCCCGCAGAGGATCATGGGAGTGGAAGTGGAAGTGGAAGTGGAAGTGGAGAACCTCCCCTAGCGAAGATAGAAATACAAAAGGACGATGGATCAGGAAGTGGACAAGCTCAGGCAGAAACTAAATCAAACATACCAGGTAAATGACACTACCCTTGAATTGATTTCCAAGGGGGAAGGGGAAAGTGTAATTTGTATAACATTGACAACTTGCTCGACTGACATTTTCCCTGTGTAAGGGTGGAGTGGGAGAACATGAGAGGTTGTTTTTAGCCTAGAGGTATCGAGGAAACATAAACAGGAATGTTTACCAGTTAAGGGGGAAATGTAAAGGAAACGAAAGAGAGAAGAATGACAGAAAACAAAGAAGGCTAGGAAATATAAGGAATCAAAATTACATGAAGAATGATTTTTTTCCTCTGGCGTGTGCCAAAAGTTGCAAAAAGTCTTTCTCTTTTTTTAAAAAGTGTACATACATATATCTCTTTCTAGAATCTGAATCAACACATAAAGACAACACCTCCAAAGAAGAGCCACAGTCCTCTGGTGACGGTAAGAATATTTTAGATATCTGTGCAATAATGTAAATACCTACGACTGTTAAGGTGTGTATACATATACTTTATGTTTCACGAACTAACATCTACATTCTGTATAAATTTACATGTTTTGTACAGATGACAATGACGACGGCTCAACAAGTGACAACAAACCAAAATATGCTTTTGACAAAGGTACTCATGCTAGATATTCAACTAACAAGAGAAAGTGCTGGAACTCTCTGAGAGTTTCTGGAATGCTAATGTTTATAGATAGTGAAATTGTAGCAAAGTGTATATCTGGCCTATTCAAACCAATCCCATTAAATCTAATCCCATTCATTCATTTCTAACTTTACTCATCTTTCTTTCATCCACATTTCATCCTTTCTGTCAACAGTAAAAGCTCTACAACAGACAATTCAAAATATGAAGAAAGAAGGTCTTTTGGAAGAGTTAACAGGATCCATCATCAACAGAGGTAAGTTACTTCATGGAAAAGGATAAATACCCTTGTTGCAACCCCTTTTTTAAATTAAAAAAAAACAACAGAAAAGACAGAAGCAATAGATAAGCTTAATTCTTAACCAATAATTGTTAAACACATAAATTCTATGACTAAACTAATTCAAAATTATCGAATTTTAATATTTTTACTTACCTACACTGCTGAATAGCAGAGAAGAAGTGAACATGTTTAAGAATTTCTGTGTAAAAGACTTTAGTTCTTCACAAGAACAGCTTGCAACGTCTTGGCAAGAATCATTGAACAATGTCGAAGGCAGACAAGGAAAACGTCGAAATATTGCCTTGAAGGAGCTATTTTTTGCGAGATTTCAACGTAGAATCCATTAGCCTTTCTCTTCATCTGCATGCTGTCAAGTTTTAGTCTTAAATTATGGAGTATAGGTAGCTTAAAAGTCTTAAAGTTTTTATCAACTTCTGCATTCACTTCATGAGATTTGACAGTGCCGAACCACAGGGATCCCAAGAATTAAGATTTAAGGGCATAAAAATAACCCATTTCGACCCATTGAGCTTTGCGGCAACCAGACAACTAGCTAAAATTCGAGACATCTGGGTTTTGAGCTTTCTTTAGTTAAATTTTCAATGGTATGAGTTGAATTATTTTCTGAGTATTTTTGGATTAAATGGATGCTAAAAACCCAGATGTCTTGGGCTTCCTGTGGTGGTCGTTATGGTGATATTCCAAATCTCTCTCCAAACAGGAACGTGTCCAGAGACGAAGGGTCTATCGTGTCTCAACTTATTGTACTCATTCACCTGTAATAACGATGATGATTGTTTCGAGAACGGTATGACATGCTGTACTACCAACTGTTCGTACGGCAAGAAGATGTGCATCCCTAGAGGTAAGGAACTCTAATCCCGGCTGGCTGATGGGATGGCTTTGGGAGGAGACCGTTATTTGTGTGAGGTAGAAGAAGGGAAGGCACATGGAGGGGGAATAGGATTTTGGTAGAAGGCGTGAATAGAGGTATGGAAATTAGTGGCAACGTTGCATAGGTCGTTTACTTGTTGATTAATGCTTAGGGAGGGTGGGTGGGTTGGTGGGAGGGAGCGAGGGGGGATCGAGGGGGAAGGCGGCAGATTGCTATAGTTGGTCGTAAAAATATTAGACAACCACCATAATCCTTTTATTATCCCTTCGTAGTTTCAGCCGTCTGTCCATTACGATCACCATACTACACAGGCTTCAAGGCATGTAAAGATTCCAATGACTGTGGTAAAGGAGCAGTGTGCTGTCTAGACATGGCTGGTCGACGATATTGCAACCAAGTTGGTACCATTGAATAAGAGAATCAATGAACTAAATCAGAGGTTTTGTTCCAAACTAATTAGGAACTGAGGCATTTTGGTGTAAATATTAAAGATTTCTCAGCTCTATATAAATTTCAAAAATTCCTGGGCCTGTTAAAATATTAACAGAACAATCATAGAGGATAAGCAAGATTAATACTCCATTTCACAGTTCCCTGCGCCATCTGCAATGAGATGCATGTGGCCGTTCCTTTGTATCGAAGCGAGACGAACAGCGAGCTAGCAATATAATGATAGAGACATGAATTATTGTCCAAGGTGTTAAAAAACGTCTCTAACATTGCAAGCTCATGTAGTTCGTCTCGGCTTTGATGCAAAGGCACGGCTACCTTTCAAGATGGCGCAGGGAACTGTGAAAGTGGACTATAGAGGCTTCGTACCATCACGTGATGGCAGCTATGACAGGAGGCAGGAACGATTGGATGTGATCTAGTCTGATTTACATAAGAAAGAATTCAGGTTCCCAGGAGAGAAAGACTGTATTGTCGTGCCTTCTGTCATAGCTGACGTGGTGATGCAAAGCCTCTACACAGCCTTTGCACTATAACCTATTAGCAGCCATGACAGGAGGCGCAACAATAGTCTTTTTCCCCTGGGAAATTTAATTCTTTCTCGTGTATATCAGGTTCGACCAGATTCCATTGTTCCTTATACCTCCTGTCAATAAAGCCTCTATTCTAATTTTCTATTGCGTCTAAGCCTGTGAATCGATAAGGTTGCACATGCGTAATACTGTGCCCTAGTGCACTAAAAGGGAGTTGTTACTTGAAGCTTCTTGTAGTAATTTTGACAAGAAAGAAATTGCCCCCAAAAGGGTTCTTCTTTGGCACAAATTGAACAATGATATTTCTAAACGAGCAAAGTTAATTATTTGAACTAGGCCTTGCAGTTAACCAGATTACGTAATATTTAATACTGACGCTCTTGTGGAGAGTCTAAAAGAGGTTTTAACTTAATTTAAAGTAATAAAAAAGCAAATCTTTTGCAGCGCATGAACTGCATGCATACTTCATGATTTTTTTAAAAAGTTAAACCGATTATATATAGGCTAACGCACAAGTAAATAATTTCCAATGTCTCTAGGACTCCGTACCGTAATGCCGATATCATGCATATATATATTGGATTATTGGATAAAAGTCTTTGCTGATAATAATGAATAAATAATCTCTTAGGATATTATGACCTGTCTTGCTAGGAAACGGTCAAAAATGAGTATTTTGTTAATAATAAAATGCAAATTTGACTGCAGTATCTTATGCCTGCGGTGTTTTTGTTGAGAAAGATCCCAGATCACGTGATTACTTCCCGCCAGTTTACAGATCACGTGAGTGATTACTTCCCGCTATTTTACAGATCACGTGATAATTTCCTGCACTTTCCAGATGGCGAGAAGTCATATACAAGAGTTTTATAGGTTTGACTAAAACATTTTGCTATGGACCGTTGCTATGATATTGTTTTTGTTAAAGAAGATTAAAGATCGCGTGATTGATTGTCGCCATTTCGAATTCACAGATCGCGTGACTCTTTTCTCTTTTAAGATGGCGAAACAAGTTGTAAAGAAGACTAGAATTCATTTGCCAAAATTATGAAAGTTTGACTGTAATGATAAAAGGGTTAATTTTACACCGTGAAAAGATGAAAAAACTTACTGACGTTTTTTACGCTAGCCCTTCGTCGAAATAAAAGACGAAGGACTAGCGTCCGAAACGTCAGTACGTTTTTTCATCTTCTCACGGTGTATAATTTACCCTTTTATCATTACTGCGTCATTAGAAACAACGACGCAGCTTACACTACTTTTTAGCTAGTACTAGTTATCTTTTCTGAAAATGTGACTGCAATAAAGCGTTGTCGATGGCCTTAAAGAAAGGTCATAGATCACGTTATCTCTTCCCGCAATTTCCGGGTTGCAATAATCTATATACAAGATAGAAAAGTTTATTGTACTATATGGTTAAACAGTGTTTGTCTCGTAATAAACTATTGTCTTTGAAGTCGACGGAGGCACAAAGGCTCTGCAGCACATTCGCATCTCAAGGCTTGACTCTTATGGATCGGCATAAGATCTTTTTACTCGCATCTCTGAACACTCTACTATGGGCGAAGTATATCAAGAGGTTTAAACAGGGACTCAGGAACTGCATAAAGTAAGTAATCTGATAAGCATCATAATTTGATTTTTTCATCATGTTAAAGCCAAAGGGCTGAGTCATAAGGAACTGCACGATAGCGTATGGCAGAAAGCAAACGTTGTGAGAGAGTATGACTGCTCCTAGGAGCCTCAAGACACGTTGGTTCGCTTGCGACTGAACGTTCGCCAGGCTTTGCTGAGATCTGAAGGGCTCATTTCTTCGTTTTAGAACAAACAGTATTCTAAAATATGTACAAATCATTAAAGAGAGAGGTACCAAGTAGGCTGAAACCATTGAGAATATTCCATCGATCATCAGCTCTTTAGTACCTTGTACCTTCAAAACATCCTCTACAGACTTACCATAGAAAGTGATGAAGACTGGGAGGGTCAAAATAAACCCCAGAATCCAAACGAGTGGTATGATGAATTTGAGGTACTTGGTTCTTCCTTTTCTCATGACTTTGAAGGGCTGGGTTATAGCTAAGAAGCGTTCTATCGCAATCACTGTGACAGTGAGAATCGACACTTGTATCATAGGATAAACAAATAATTTGATTTTTAACAGTGTAAGCGATTCTTCAAATTCTAATATCCCACTTATTTCATCATAAGTGGTGTAATAGAGTTCTATCAAACCCGCCATCATGTCAGAAACAGCCAAGTTCATAAGAAGAAAATTGCAGAAATTGTGAAGAGATTTTGTCTTGGCAATGACCACGCAACAAAGAATGTTACCAGCGATGTTTGGAAAAACCACGACAACTTTCACTGGATACGGTATTGGCCTGGGAGGGAAAGGCCTTGATAAAGTCGAGTTGTGTGAAGATGTTTCCATTTTGGATGAAAGATCTTCTCGGCGAAGTTAATTTAATGAGCCGAAGTTTTTACTTGCCAAGATAAAACTTGCTTTTACCAATAAAAAGTTTTGAAATTTTACACAAGATTATTTTGCAGCTTTGCGACTAATAAACTTGGTTTCTTCGACATCAAAAGAGGAAGGCTTAGATGAACTGGGTATATTTAGCACAAGGAACATATCTATTATACTGTGCCTTTAGAGTGTTTGTTGTCATTGCAAACACCTGCCGGTCTTTATATTCCAACCCTAGAGAATTCGAAGTGTGTACAATAATATTACAATCCAATACGATTTTTAAATTAAAATTACATGCAGCACCCTGCAAGGTCTTGATGTAAGTACATATCATTTGAGGTCAATGAGAAGTTTTAATTTGATTTCAAATGATTGCTAAATAAACAAACTGCGAAAAATATTGATTAAAGTTTTGAACTAGAGTAAAGAAGATGTCAATGTACAAATGATTTTTTTCTTTTGCTTATTATGTAAGGGAATAAAAAGATTTTCATGGTTTAAAAAATGTCGAAAAGAAGAGAAGACACTCAGCCTTAATTTTTTTTTCGAGTATTATATAAAAAATTAAAAATACTGACGTCAAAACTAAGTTCAACTTCATAAGTTTTAATCAAGAGAGCATCTGAACTTCTCATTATGCTCTCTCGTAATACATTTGCCATGACAAGTTCTGTTCATGTATGATTGAAAATGTTTGAAGATCAACAAATACTTCTCGACGTAATTTATGATATGGACTCTTTCTAATTAGAAATCTTTTTCGCAGTAGGATTAAATCTCAATTGCATGAGTTTGTTTGACAAAGAAAAGTTCAAACATGAGTAACATCAAAAATATTCGCGCCTTTGCTTTCAGTATTTACGCTGACTTTTTACAGTTTTTCTGCTTATTTTTTTCTCTGTCAAGCGATTTGACATTCTTGACAAATTCCATGATGACAAAATGCCGTATAGTCCATACCTTTCAAACCCGTCTTTACAGCGCATCTTAATCACGCGCGCGAAATCGTAAAAACTTGTATCGCGAATAAGGTTTTGGTGGACGTCAACCAAAGTGTTTTCATGACATTGCCGGAAAACACAAAGCTTTCGAGGGCACCTTAGTTGACGTCCATCAAAACCTACTTCCTCGAGACGGCAAATTGTACGATTTCGCGCGTGTGATTGAGAAGTGCTGTAAAGAATTAATACGCGAACTCCCTAGCTCTTCTCTAGTCTCTGATCCATTAAATAAAACATGAATATTCCTTTTCGTCTATAAACATTTTATTCAACCAAGAATAATTTCGTTAACATGTTATTTTTATGTTGTGGAAGGACGGTTTGGTATTTTGCAGGTTAACCTGTATGATATACGAGGAGAAAGAAAGAAGTATTTTCAAATTGTAATGAAATATATAGTAAGAGCTAAGTCGCGCAACAAAGTAACAGACCATTCGACAAGGCCTTTCTTAGATAAACAACAATTTATGAAAGCATTGTCATGGTGATGAAGTAGGAGCATAAGAATGTAATAGAAATGTGTTCTGTTGTTGTGGCGTCGTCAAAATACAGTGGATGGATGGTGTGGTGTGGTGTGGTGTGGTGTGGTGTGGTGTGGTGTGGTGTGGTGTGGTGTGGTGTGGTGTGGTGTGGTGTGGTGTGGTGTGGTGTGGTGTGGTGTGGTGTGGTGTGGTGTGCATGATGGAAAAAAAGATTGATGGAATAGAGCCAATATAATAATTTGGGTAAAGAACATTTTGCACAAAAAATACAATCAAAGCGGTGAAATTCAGAAATTCCATCCATTACTGACCTCTCATGTTCTGATAGATCCAGTTGACATGTTCACTGACACGAGCGTACACTGAGTAAGTGTTACCAGGACAAGTGAGTTTGGTTACCCATGATGCAACACCGCGGAGCACCCATCGTCCATTCTCCTCGCACATCAAAGGCCCGCCGCTATCACCATTACATGCACTATGGCCCTGTCCACCTACACATACCATTGTAGTCTCATCAACAAAGTTGCCATTTCTCCTTGTGCAGGTCCTGTGGTCTACGATTGGCATGTAGGCTTGTTTCAGCACGTCGGATGGTTTATAAAGGTCGTTGGGATCGATTCTTCCCCATCCTACGACAATAACGCATGTTATTTTAAAGAATAATATCTTCACTGTGTAATAAATCAATGCCGTTTTGGGTGACCCGCTCATCCTGCATGTCACGTACGCGTTCCGCAAGTCTCTATTGTCACGCATGCCTGCGTAATTCATGTGTGTCACGCATGTCTGTATATTACGTAAGACGTGCTGCTTATCACGTATACTGCGCATGTCCCGCGTGTTCTACAAGTCCCGTGTGTACCGCATGTATGCCAGCAAGTACTGTATGACACACATATTTTATGTCCCGTGTGTCAGGCATGTCACGTATTACACATATGTGCGCGTGTCCACCCGTATGTAACCGTACGTCTTGTATGTCATGCATGTCACGTATTACACATATGTGCACGTGTCCACCCGTATGTAACCGTACGTCTTGTATGTCATGCATGTCACGCATTTCAGGCATATATATACCAGGCTTCTTTAGGCTGTAATAATACAATTACCTGCAATGTAGCACCTGCCACCAGGTCTAGCGCGGGCACTCTGTCGTGGCAGACACAGAGTCTGCACCTTGCTGTTTAGCTGTGCAGGTTGCGTCAGACGGAGGAGAGAGAGGTCATGTCTGAGATGGCTCTTGTGATATCCACGGTGGGTTATGATTCTGGCGACCCGGAGTGTCACGCCATGATTCTGTCGATAGTGAGCACCTGTCAATCATAGAATAGTTGGTTCACTTCGTTGAGTACTTTAAAGCTTTACACATAACGCGATGTAAAAATGACTGTTTTTTAATTTTTTTAGAAGGTCGCATAGAGGTTTTTCACCATCGCGCCATGAGAAAGAATTCAATTCCCGAGAGCAAAGGGATTTTATTGTTCTGCAATCTAACCACAGGCAGCCCGAGCTGGATTATGGCGCAATTATGCTATCGATGACTGAAATATTTTGTGAATTTTTGTAAAAGTAATGGTAAGTGCGCTCGCCGCATCTTCCCGTTTTGGACGCGAGTGCAATCCTCGGACTGGTAATTGCTTAGATTGGAGCCTAGCTTTAATGAGTTACGGGTATCGTTGCTGCCGAAGGATCGATATTGGCATGGCTTCATTAAGTTTTCTTCCCAATCCAGAAATATAACTTGATCGATTCAGAATTTACCTGCAGAAAGTGTGTAGTCACGGGGATTGTTGCTACGTGCAACACAGTGAGCCGCGGTTATGGCCCATGTAGGTGTCAGCAGTGTTGCGCCACAATTGTGACCTCCTCTATATTTGAGTGACAGTTGCCATGGCCACGAATTTGGTGTAGCTTCTTCTCCTCCCACAATACGCATCCCAGGCTTTCGCCCACAACCTAAAAGAAAATTCGTGAATATCCATTACTCTTCTTTGTATAAAATTATCGAATTACGAAGTATATAAAATAGAATAATCCGAGGGCGTCGTTTGCATGATGGGGTCATTTTACTGCAACTATCATAATGCTTGGCGAATTTTCTTTCTTATATAAATTTGTATTCCCTCATAAAAAAAGTAAGACAAGTGGTGCTAATTAAATGAACAAAAGAAAGTGTGCAAAGGGTTCTGGTAGTGGTAGTAAACGACGCTATAATGCATGTGTCCTTATAGCTGTTAATTCGACATTTATGAAGTTGTTAGCTAGATCTAATTGGGTCCAAAAAAAAACCCTCAAAGCGGTGACTACTTACTTTGGGAGAAGGCAGAACCAAGCAGACAAGCCAGAACTATATAGAGAAACATCTCGGAAGGTGATGATGTTCTAACCTCGATTCTTAGGTCTTATATTGAGTAAAACCATGACTCAGCTGAGCATCTGTTATATATATAAACTTCTTCTCTTGGAACCTAAAAAGACTAGTTTGATTGCATGTTTAGACAAACAGACCATATGGAAAAGCTGAAATATTTTTAAGGTTGAGACTGGCTGCAGCATCAATCATTCTATTCCTGTTGCACAGGCTGCTTGCCAAGTTAGTGGCAACATTGTCATACTTCCAAACCGATATATTTATTCTCGGTATGTTTAACGTATCAGCTACACATACAACAAAACCATCCAATTCTTTCCAAATATTTGTTCAGACACTATTGCAGCTATCATCCCTGACGTGCGCTAAATTTGAGGATCAGTTTTAGCCCGAAACCCATCCAAACATCATTTTATTTAGACTATAAATATAATATACTCCGTAAATCTTGAGCTTATTGACTAAGATACACAGAATAATTTCTTAATCTGGCACTTCTTCTTTATCATTGTTGTCTTTTGCAGAGCAAATGTATCTTTTCAAGCAACACTTTTTAAGTGACCTCTGTCCTTCTCTTTCTTCATTTGCCTGGTAGCAATTCGCTTTAAAATGCCATAACGAAATAATACTGCACGAGAAGGCCAGCGATTTCATTGTCCATACGTATCTAGATTCCTTCATAAAAAGAGAGGCACATATCAATATAAAATATATTTAATTTATTAAATTTTCTTTAGTAAATACAAGTGTATAAATAATCACTTAAGCAAATCAAACACTTACCTGGTGTTGAAATAATCCAGACCTTTGTCTATCGGTTTGTTGAATCATCATTGGCACGTCGATTACGTGTAGGAAATCATGTTCCTCTTCGTACCTATATATCTGAGTCTTCTGTTTGGCTCGTCTTTTTCTCAAGGTAATAAAATACACTATCAATTTTACTAGCATTAGAACAAGAAGTTACAGGCATGTACAAATATCAATAAGAAAGGTAATCATCTGAACCTTGGACCAAGACCTAGTGTGCTTGCGTTGCAAGTAACGAATATATAAATACAATAAAACGAATGGGATAGACAAAAGAAAATTTCCGCATATATTTTCAATTAAAATCTTAACAGCCTTCTTTGATAATGTAGAGTTTCTATATTGTTACGAAACCTGACGGGATTGAGGACAACCGTTCGTCCCGCTAGCCTCAAAAGCAACAACGACGACAACAACAAGCAAAAAAAAAAAAAAAAAAACATAACAAAAGAAGAAAAAACCAAAAACACAACCTCTGAAACAGCAAAATCTTTCGAAAATAAAATTATCTGATTATCGTATAGATTAAAAATAGTTTCCTGGCCGATTCCTGGTCGTCATGATTCTGATGAAACATTTCAAATTATGCAGATTGTGGTCAGAAGCGTAGCGGGGAATCACGGATAATAGGTGGAGAAGAAGCCACGCCCTATTTCTGGCCATGGCAGCTATCTTTACGTCCTTAACGGGTCGCATGCTTGTGGTGCGTCTCTACTCACGCCTCAATGGGCACTCACTGCTGCCCATTGCCTTGTGAAGTCTCGTGACCCTAAAGACTACAAACTAGTGTTTGGTAAGTAATTTTCTTTCTTCTTTTCTTTCCCTTCCTTCTTTCCCTTTCTTTAGTAGTGTGAATGATTCCTTACCGGATCGCATCTAAATCGATCGAGAAGAATACTGATTAACCACATTCCTAAAACCATAACTTGAAACGTACCGAGACTGATTTTTTGATTTCAGAATTATTTGTTTCCATTTACTATATTTCACCTTTTATCGATTCTTCAAGGAGCTCACTATGTGAAAAACGACGGCGACACCTTTGGCTTGTCAGGCTTTCACGTGGATCACTTCAAACATGATTTCGCACTACTGAAGACTGTGCGTCCCGTCCGACTGAGCAGCAAAGTGCAAACTATTTGTCTGGCAAGAGGAGAACAGATAAAACCCGGTACAAAGTGTTATATATCAGGTAAAAACGAAGAATATAATATCTGTAGGATAAGCCAGGTTCTCTCAGTCCTCCAAAGTATATTCAGTCAAGCATATTTGTTTTCTTGGAATTGCGCCCTTCACAGTTCCCATCTTATAAGGTATAACCGTGCCTGTGCATCGGAGTGAGACGAACGGTGAGCTTGCAAAGAGAGACGTGAATAATTGTTCAAGGTGTTAAAAAAGGTACCTATCATTGCAAGCTCACCGTTACGTTTCAAGATGGACAGGGAATTGTGAAGTGGACTATTCAAAATTGTAAAATTGGAATCCCAATTCGAGTGTGCATCCCTTACCGCCGGAGTGAGAATAAAAAGGATAAAAGACGGAGCCACCATGTTGGTTGGCATTACAAAAGAAACCAAAACCTTTTTTTTTTGTTAAATTTAGTTAACACGACGACTAAGACTTCAATTACGCACCGAGAACGCGAGCCACGAGATTGCTGTAAATTATTCGAATTTTTATTCTGTTCAAGGTTGGGGTAGATTTGACCCCAAGAAGCCCAAAACACCCTCGAGTTGGCTCAAACAATCCCTCGTTCCTATCGTCGATAACAAGTCATGCCTGCGTAAAAATGGCCACATCACAGATATCCCAGATGACGTGATGGTCTGTGTAGGAGGTCAAGGTAGTAGCATCTGTAATGGTGACAGCGGTGGGCCTTTGATGTGTGAAGAGAATGGACGATGGGTTTTGCGAGGCGTTGCTTCGTGGATGACCAGTTATTCGTGTCCTGTCAATACCTACTCGGTCTTTGCTCGTGTTGCTTCGTGGATGACCAGTTATTCGTGTCCTGTCAATACCTACTCGGTCTTTGCTCGTGTTGCTTCGTGGATGACCAGTTATTCGTGTCCTGTCAATACCTACTCGGTCTTTGCTCGTGTTGCTTCGTGGATGACCAGTTATTCGTGTCCTGTCAATACCTACTCGGTCTTTGCTAGTGTTCCTTCGTGGATGACCAGTTATTCGTGTCCTGTCAATACCTACTCGGTCTTTGCTAGTGTTGCTTCGTGGATGACCAGTTATTCGTGTCCTGTCAATACCTACTCGGTCTTTGCTCGTGTTAGCACCCATGTTAACTGGATACGCAACAAAATGCAAAGGAATTCTTGAGTTTAATAAATGATTTTAAATTGACAACAAATGTAACAACTACTGGTAGAATGTATCAATTGATCTTGGTTACTGAATCGCGCGCTCACACGACGTAATGCCACTAGCGTAGGGAGGGGATCGCGGGGGTGAACACGCCCTGTGCTTGGTAATTAATTAATTGAATGAATAACGATGTTCTTTTTTACTCAGTTTTATTATTGATTTCGACAACCAATTTCGAATAGAATCAAGAAATTCGCACGAATGAGAGCAATAATTCTTACCAGACAATGAAACAGTTCTAAGCTCCTCTCGAAGAAAATCAAATACCTTTTTCACCCGTTCTTCTCCCTTGGAACAATAAGCATCACGGCTAAAGTCATACGGCAAAAATCATGCAAACACCAATAGCACAGTTTATCTAACTTTAATCCTAGTTTAGGCCCATGTCTTGGACACTGGTTCGTTTTACACAGCTAGTGGGAACGTGACGCGTGCAAACTATTACAAATAGTTTTCAAAAATTATCAAAACTTACGTTTTCGGGTTTCTTGAACCAAGCAATTCAAAACTCATGGTTGGGTTACCTGTGTCAGTACAGGACAAAGGGTGACCACATTACGCCAAACTCACATTACGCTACATACTAAAATCTTTCGTAAGTGTTTTGACTAACGCTGACAAAAACATTATATACAGACGCAATCATCAGATGAACAAGGAACACATCAAAAGTACTGTTTAGAGTGAGTATTCTAACCAAGGTTTTTATTGATACTTTTAGTGTACGGATTTCTGTAACATTTTGAACGCCGTTCGTAAGGTCAGTTTGTACTGTGGTGATAACTATGTGATAACTATGATTCCATTTATCAAACCACCCCCGGCCCAGATACTTGTGTTGCTACGAAAACTGAAATAGTTTCAATTTATTATTTGTCCTAACAGAAATAGGATACTAATAGCTTTTACTCTGACAATATTCCACACATGAATCGTTCTTGTTTGTGTAACAACTTTAGGGCCACAAGCTATAGATCATTTTAATACCGGGACGATAACTTACTGCAATGTACGCTTACGAAAGCTAGTACCGTACTTAGTCAAAAACATTCAATTCTGACTTGATTTGATTTGATAATAGGCTAGTAAACCACCCCTATAAGCAGTTATTCAAAACATGACCAAAACTACGATGATTCGATTATAGCTCTGATATCGCGTATCTGGTGGTTATTGACGATGGTGGAATGGACTTTGATTAAGGCAACAGGAGCCCAGTTTAGGCTTCTTTGGATCTATAGTATTAACAGGCGGTAAATACGCCTTCTTTTTACTGAGATCTTTCTAATATTAGACTCTATTTCATTCAAGGAATATTCAGTTTGGAAGGAATATACGTGAAATAATACTGGTTGGAGTTCCTGTGGTATACCCATACGTTACGTTATCCATTTGCCATATGTCTTGGGTCGAGCCTGTATAAATAAACTGTTGATATGTTATTACTACCAATACAGGTATATAGTATCATACGATGGCATTACTACAGCACGGATCTACGGAACAAACGTCGACGATCATTACTGCGGGACACACGCGGTACGAATCGACATCGACTCGCGGGACGCAGGAGGTCACTCGCGGACGACCTCAATCAGTTAGACGAAAATACTAAACGGAAAGAAAGAA
The DNA here is from genome assembly GCA_011057435.1 of Actinia equina. NCBI lineage: Eukaryota > Metazoa > Cnidaria > Anthozoa > Actiniaria > Actiniidae > Actinia > Actinia equina. The sequence continues at coordinate 41,461 of WHPX01000991.1, forward strand.
ATAGAGATCCACTCAGAATGGGACAGAAAGTCGATGGAACAACTAATCCTAAAGAAAATTGTAGTAATAGTGACGTCAATGGTCGTATGATGCAATCGTCATCTCGACATACAGATGACGTAAATCATCACGTGTTATTTACAAATGCCGTCGAAAAACAAAATGAGCACGGCTTTAATAATGAACTGGAGTCGGGGAATTCACCACCTAGACATATAGAACGCGTAACGCAACCATCAATCCATAATGATAATGAAAATAACGTTGATGGCGATGAGCGTGACCTGGCGGATGCTGTGTCACGCGTTCGTAGCGTGACCAGCACCACTGTTTGTACCCATAGCGATGCTGAAGAATGTAACGAAAGTGATTTCTCAATAGCAATGTCATTGTCAACTGATACAATAACATTTAGACGGCGTTCTCGTGCAGGGAGCTTGACTAGTAATTTACTCACACCACGGCGGAGAAGGAGACGGATTTCAAGGCCAGGAGCGCTCGTAACTGATTCTTATGCGGATGAATGTGTATGTTGTTGTTCGATCTTATAAAGGTTAACTACGACGAAGATGGGATATTTTTGGATAAGCATATAAGGCTATATTCGTTACATGATTAACTAGACTGCCCAAGGAAGGAAAATGAACGGAAAGAAGAGAAAAGGGAAGGAAAGGAATGGTATAATGGGAATGTGAATAGTGATTAGCAATGAGAAAAGAACGAAAAAAGAAGGATAGTGAGAAGAAAAAAGATGCGGGTATCGGATGGGTGGAATAGTGAGAATAGAAAGAACTAAGTGAAGAAACTTCTTCACCATCTTTCATCTAGATTACCACGATGCTTGCCTTTCAATTCACAAATGCGCGACCTATTTTGCGCGCACATGTAAATAAAGATAGCAAGCAGTGTATATCTTCCCAAAATAACAAAAAAATCAAAAACTGATTGTCAAATTTAATGTTGTTTCTGCAATACAGAACAATAGTTTTGTTCCATTTAAGGGGATTTTATACATGATTCTCGGGCAGAAAATTAGGAAAGATGTAAGATTTCAATTTACACCATGGACATCTCTCCTCAATGATATTATAAGGTTTATGAAAGAGTAAATAAAAAAACTAAAAATAATAATAATAATATAATAATAATATCACTTGAGGCTTCATAAAATTACTATATTTTACAAATTGATGATTGTAAAATAGATCTTATTATAGAGCTATTAGTAAGCTATCTAGTTTACTGATGGCTTTTTGGTAGAGCTTTTTTTAAGCTAGCACCAGTCAGCAGTATAGTCAAAATCAGTGAAAAGTCCCTGAAAGATAAAATAAAATTGAAGGACTTAGCAGTGATTTCTAAGTGCGCAATCAAGAACACAGACTGTGGTTTGTGTTGATGATGATGCAGGTGTTGTTGTCTAGTGTTGCTGGTGCTAGTGTTGTTTTTCTTATAGCCGTTAGTAGCATCAAGTCATGATCTTGATTAACACTGATAACGGCTGTGAAGAAGATTAATGCTGTTGTTGTTAATGATGAGACACCTGATGTTGATGATAATGACACATGGTGATAATGATGGCACGTGATGATGATGATGACACATGATGATAATGACTAAGGGTGATGGTGATGATGACACATGATAATGATAAATATGACGCATGATGGCAATGATAATGATGACACATGATGGTGATGATGATGATGATGACACATGATGGTGATGATAATGATGACACATGATGGTGATGATAATGATGACACATGATGGTGATGATAATGATGACACATGATGGTGATGGTGATAACGATTCAACAAAATGGTGACAGTAATGATGATGAGTTGATGATGCAGTTGTTTGCAACAAATAAAAAGCCTTAAATACATTACTACTGATGATGATGATGATGATGAGGATGATGGTGGTGGTGGTGGTAATGATGTTGGCAGCAACAGACTTCAATAATGTTATTGCGAATAGTCGAGACATAACCATACATGTACATACCTGCTCTTCAATACTTAGCGATCTGGCTTCCTTTGGTGGGGTAAGAACCGGTTCTTCTGAAGTAAACTCTTCATCGAAATTACTGACATCTTCAGCGTGTTTCTGTTGTGGAAAAAAAATCTTTAAAAGGACATCGAATACACTGGACCCTGATTTTCAACAAAGCACAAGTACGAGAGACGTCTTATAGTATCCCCGCGAACGTACACATAATTGCGTCGTACTAAAAGCTAAATGATATATATACAGCTTTTTCGATAAAGCTTGGCGAAGGTTTTTCTGCATGTAAGGGAAACGTCACAACGAATGCAACAAAGCCTTCTCCAAACGATTTGAAATAGCTGTGTACAAAGGTACACGAAACTTGCAAGAAGAGGCCTAACGTAAGGTGTTTGCACGAGAAGTTGGTCTATGCCACATCTAGTAGCCAATACGCGAAAAAGAAAAAAATAAGACTGACACGTCAGTTAAACTACTTACTACTGTAGGAACGAAAGGGGGTCGAACTTTTCTAGCCAGTAGGTCTTCCCATCTGACATCCTACAAAAGAAAAATAGAGTATTAAGACCTTGGAAAATTTGCACTCAAGAGAGCCAAACACAGACATGGAGAGGCATATGACTTCAATTGTCACTTGCATCATTAAAAAAGCTATCGATCAATGTTTTATTTACCCTAAAGAATGGTTGTTTCTTTACGTCCTCGGCGTCTTTCTCGGTTGCACCTAGCCGACGTTCAGGGTTTCGTCTGAGAAGCTGTGAAATACATAGAATAATAAAATAAGCTAACTACACAGGAATCCTAATATACTAATACGTGGAGAGCACGGGAAGTATTACATGGACGTATATAGCACCCCTGGCTCCTACGTCCCAGTATTATCATTTACGTACCCGTCTCATGATTGCGATGGATTCAGTCGATAAAAACCGTGGGTAACGAACTTCATCGTTTACGATTGAGTCGAATACTTCCTCTTCATCATCGCCAGGGAAGGGTGACTGCAAGTAAGATGAAAACATAGTCAGGCAAATTACTAACAGATGGAATGGTCTCAACTGCATTTGCCTTAAAAATGTATATACTTTGAAAGACATTAGACCTCACCTCTCCTACTAACATCTCGAATATTAACACTCCTAATCCCCACCAGTCTACTGCTCTTGTGTACGATGTCTCAGTTAGTACCTAGGATAAAGGAATTATTATGATACATTACTACAAATGACAAACAGAATTTACAGCAATTTTATGAGCAAAAAGTTTGGGGGGGGGGGAGGGGGAGGGGGAGGGGAAGGGGGATTGACTGACTACTACAGTAGTCACCCAATCCCCCTCCCCTTTGGAGTCGGAAAAAAATAATCAAGGATAGGGATATAAGATTGAACGCTATTGCTATATATGATGGCATTCTTGAATTCGTTCTGGATACATCATTGAGAAGACTTGTCTAGGCACTTTTCTTAACGATGTGAAATATATTGGCTCTCAATAGACTACTTGCATGTGACGTCCTCCAAATTCAGCTGCATTTCGACATACTGCAATGTGTCTATCGTATATTAAGTAGGAGTAGGAGCGCCGATATCAAGGATTTCCCTAGATTTCCGCAGAAGGAATGATAGTTACCTCTGGTGCGAGAAACTCTGGTGTCCCACAAAACGTTCCCGTTTTTGCACCATAACCCATGCCTTCTTTACAAAGACCAAAATCAGCTATCTTGACGTAACCTTCTGAGTCCAGCAGTAAATTATCCAGTTTAAGATCTCTGTAGACGATCTCGTGGTCGTGGAGGTACTGTAGTCCCAGCACTACACACGCTGTATAAAAACTAACACATACACACAAAATACTTTAGTATTGCTGATTAGATTTACTTTTTGATCACTTGTATCATGGAAATATTAGGGGTTTTAACAGAGAACACTTACTATAGAGCGTTTTCACGTGACTTCACAGCGCCAATTATGGGTACCAAAACAATACATTTTCTATCCTCCGGGAATTGAACTCTATTTTTATGCAAATACTGTGCACTAAGTTTCTATTGTTTATGGCTGCCTTCTGACGTGAGTGAAAGCGCTCTATAGACGAAGATAATACTACTTACACAGTCCTGGATTCTGAGAAGACGTCAGCATGTATATGCATCATGAGATCGCCACCGGGCGCGTATTCCATTACAAAACACACGTGCTCCTATACAATGAAAAATAAATAGATTAAGTGAATGAAGCAGTGGATCGGTGGATGAAAAGATGGATGGATGGCGTGTGAACGAAGGGAAGGAGGGAGGAATATATGGATGGATGGTTGAATGAACAAAGGAAGGGTGGATGGATGATTATTTCCAATAAATGGATGGATGGATGGATGGATGGATGGATGGATGGATGGATGGATGGATGGATGGACGGATGGATGGATAGACGGACGGACGTATGATTGTGTAAAATAAATGGACGGACGGAGGGATGGTTAGATCGTGGGCAAACGAAGGGAAGGAGGGAGGAATGGATGGATGAACAAAGGAAGAAAATGTGGATGGATGATTGTGTCCAATAAATGGATAGATGGATGTAATGGATAAGTGGATGGATTGATAGCATAACATGAAGCGATAATAAAATTCTTCAAACGAAAAAAACAAACAAAAAAACTTACCTCAGTCTGAAAGCAGGCGAACAAATTAACAAGAAAAGGGTGTCTTGTCTTGTTAGCAGTGAGAAAGATCCTTTTCTCTGCTAATAAACTAAAAAAAGCAAAGAAAAATAAATTATTAACACTGCTCAAGCTTGACCGCAGAAAAAATGACAAACCAACAAAATGAACAGCCGTAGATTCCTTGTATTGATTTCCTAGAGGAATTGTTCTGAGGTACAAAACAATAGGCCGTCTTTTCTTCTGCAAAAAACATCCATGTCTCCCAGAATAATTCCTCTAAGGTCTCAGTGCAAGGGGTCTATTCTATGGTTGTTCTTCAAATAGTCTCAAATGTTTGGGTAGATGTAGCTTGCCTACCTTTCCACCTCCTCCCTTGCTATAATATCTCCTTTTTTCAAAGCCTTTATTGCAAATAGCTCGTTAGTGTTTCTGTATTCTCCCAATATAACCTACAAGTAAAACAAATGGGTTATTGTACAAGAATAGATTAATAGAAGTGCATACATTAGCAAACCAATGATTATAAAATTTTGTCCCACAAACAAATAAGACAAGGATTACGAGGCAATAGACTTTATTCGTGGGATGACAATGTTTTCCCAATTCAGCGTGACGAACCTCATTTTCTTTTGTTTTTACTCTTCGAAAAATTTATGAGTATCCCAAAGAATACAAAAGGAATAACGATATCCCGACGAGTTTCAAAACAATAGCTCTTCATTCCCCCAGAGGTTTGTCACGCTGAATTGGAAAAACATTGTCACACCACGAATAAGGTCTATTTGTTATCATTTTCACAGGACACTAATCATTGACACAATTCATAATGAAGTTTTAAATTCTGAGATATTCTAACTTATTTGTTGAGCTTGTGAGACATAGCAACGTTAATAAAGGGTAGGTGGGATCATGAATTACAGTCATTGCTCTTTCATATTATCTTACCTTGCCAAAGTGGCCTCGCCCTAATACACTAATACATCTAAAGTTTTTTATGGACATATGACTTGAATTAACTGGCGAAGGAACCCTGGAAGAAATAATTACACAATGTTACAATTCATCATTTTTTTTTTTTACTTGTAACACATCTTGGTTTGAGTGAGTTCCAGAAGTGCTCTTGTTCCAGTGCTTTTCATGATTGTCAAGTGTGGTGACACACTCTTTGTAGACACTGCAGCAACTGAGACTCAGGTTACCTATTGGTGTCATACAAAAGAGCTGATATTCTTCGAGAAAGAGGTGTGTGATACCAAGAATACAAGTTAGTGTCTTGCAAGAGAGTTGGATACCACGTCGGGGAACATGTAAGTATTATGCCAGGTATAGCAGTTGATATTACCTGTGCCGGACAGGGATAGGAGGGGGTGGTCTTGTCTTGACAGGAACTGATGTTGGGCTCTGGGGACTGTCCAGGAACCCAAAGGCTGACAAAGCATCCTGTGTATGTAAAGAAAGAACGAAATTATTTCACTGCAGTTGGACATTTCCATCTAACAAATGAAATTAGAATTGAGCATGTTAGGGTTTGCAGAGGTAGGAAAGCTCAGGTCTTTCTTGGTGCTGCAAGATATATTGTATTCCAGGTTAGGGTTATCGTATTGCAGTGTATTGTTTAGCTCCAAACTCATTGTTCTCGGCTATTGTTTTATTGTCTTCATGGCTGAGTTGCCCTGCAACACTAAGAAAGAGCCAAAAGCTCTGCTCACATGTGATGCCGAGGCCAGGACATGAACCTGAGACCCCAGAGGTGAGACACCATACTTAATCCCATACCTGTACTTCTCGTTCTGCTGGTCTTTTGGGTGTGGTTTTATTATTATGTGGTACTTGGTAGGTATTGGGAGACATAGCTTTAGATGGACCTTTAGATGCTTCAGGGCTGTAGGGCTGTGGTCTTGGTGGTGTGGTCACATTACTAGCAAAAGGTTGACTAGAAGATCTATTAAGAAGAAAGACATCACAAAATATAATTCATTATTCATTGAATAATCTTCACATATTCTGCAGTTATGTCATCAAAGGTGTATTTGTGGTATTAGCAGATGATATTGATCCTTGACAGGCTCTTATCTCAAGGTTCACATTCCAGCTTGAACCCCCTTGGCACGCCTTCTGCACCCCTCCCACACCACACCTGCACCCCTCCTGCACCACACCTGCACTCCTCCTGCACCAAACCTGCACCCCTCCTGTACCACACCTGCACTCCTCCTGCACCAAACCTGCACCCCTCCTGCACCACACCTGCACCCCTCCTGCACCACACCTGCACTCCTCCTGCACCCCTCCTGCACCACACCTGCACCCCTCCAAAAAGGAAGAAACAATACGCCCAACCCCCTTAATCATATCACCACCACCACTGAACATCAGGTGGAATTCCCGAGAGAAAAATATGTTTTGAGCTCAATGCATATATGTATCTACTCAAGCCTATTGCTTCATTTCATATCTCGTCTGACATCATTTTTCTGTCTCATGCAGAATATTCATCAGCTGAATCACAAGTTTTAGATAGAATTCTCTCTGGCTGACAGTAAATAGTAATAAATGTTTAACCACTATTTGGAGCAGACAATTAGATTCAAATACTTTTACCTAGCAATTATCAATAACCAGCAATTGGTTATAAAGACACACACACAAAAGAAATATGAGTAATAAGGCAACTGTCACTCACTCTGTTGATTGGGTCGGCTGGGCACTTGAATTAGGACTGAGTGCAGTGTTGTTGGTTGTACAATTTGTTGGAGCCGCCCTCTTTAATAGCCTGGCCCATGTGGCTACATTGGTGTTCATCTGACCAGCACGTAAGAAGTTTTTACCTGCGTGACAGAAATCATTACAAGCTTTAATATTGTACTTAGTGTATAGTGTTTCAATGATGAAATGATTGCAGTAAACTGGCAAAAAAATACACAATAGGAAAAATAAAACAAGCACTAAGCACTTATTTTTCTGTTGACTAAGACACAGCTGCAATGACTGATAGATCGTTCAAAAATTTGTAGAAAGACTAAGAATGTAGTAAGCAAAACTTATGTGTGGCTGTGTTGTGTTGTGGTGTTGTTTGCATCGTGTGAGTCTGTTCTGCTGAAAAGGGAGAAGAAAGCATGGAACAATGGAAATCAAATGGTCCATTTAATACGTTTTAGGAAGAAAGAATATTAAAATGCTTCAATTTAAGAAAGTAACATTAACAACAACGTCAAACGGCTGTCAATAGTAAAGTCACAAACAGCTCTCAGTTGAAACGTTGGCTCTAGCAAGTAACTCTACAGGGGCCAGATTTGTTTGAGACAGATAATGTCCTAGCAGACATCAAGTCTGTATAAACATAGGCAAGTGAAGAGCCATAGCACATGGTTGAAACAAGATAAATGATGCTTTGGGATCTAGAAAAGTGGCTTACAATGAGTTAAAATTTGAATGAAGCATGAACAAAGTGACAAAAACAATACCTGGGATTTTAAAATAATTATATTAATTGTTCTCAGACAAAAAGGAATTTTATAAATCGAATGGTTTTCCTTTTCTAATGTCAAAAATAAAAGCTTTAGCAGTAAAATAATATATAGTGTCTATTCATAAAATGCATTCCCTTGAAATGTTCTTAAAGTATTATTTCACTTCAATGATGGGATTAGAAATTTTGAAAGACATTTTTGAAGATGATTATAATAAACATCTTTGAAGATGATCTTTCCAAATCAAATCAAAGTCTTTTAATATCTAAGAAACGGATGGCTAAAGGAAACTGAGAGCAAAACTAAAGCTGTGTTAGCAAAATTCACTTGGTTAGTACAAAGGATGAAAAATTATAATACTTGAGAACAGTACTAAATAAATATGAGAGGTGGAGGAGGTCTTCAGGAAGTGAATTTATTCCAGTGAGAAGCAATAGAACTGCAGGTGATTTCAGGTCAACCTGACACTCTTCCACACCAAGAGACAATCGTCTTCTATCAAATACTATTATCAACATATACACACATGTACAAACATGTGAACACCAAAAACATGTTTTAAATAACAACATAATATTCTTCCTAATACCTAAAGGCAACCAGACCATTAATTTCTTCGATTTGACACAAGATGGAAATACATTGCTTACCTTTGTGTATATGAAAGAGCTTTTTTTGTCGTTGTAGTTTAGGTTTCCTTGTAACCATTGGATTCAAGAAGGTTACCTGATTGGTACATTTGAAAGGAAATAAAAACATGTCGTCAAGATTTCTCATTCCAGAGAAAATAAGAACCATATATACGACTAGATACTCTTCCCATTGTATTAAAAGTGTCTCATACTATAACAAAGGAAACAGGGAGAGAATGGGGGCTAGATATTAATTATTAAGCTTTTGCTAATACTATATTGTCTGGTGTATTTTGGAGCAACAGGTGGGAAAGAGAAAATCTCTTTCAAAACAAAACTACAAACTAAAATATAAAAGAAAATAATATAATATACAACTAACTAAGAACTACAAATATTACTCTATTGAACCAGTGAAATTATAGACATCAGTTTGACTCCCAATAGGGGAAAAATCAATATGTTCTGTTTTGGTTGTTTTTTTTTCCAACCTTAAGTTTTTGTTACTCAAAAAAGTAATTACCCAAAGAGAATTATCATAAAAGGCAGAGAAGAAGGAAAAAAAAGGAAGAAAAGAGAAAAAAACAATATTGTATTAGCAGATTAAGTTCAACATGGCCTGAACTCCAAGCCATCGTTTCATGGTCACTCAAGAATGGAATTCAAGCAAATTCCAGATAAGTCTATTGTTTCTTAAAAAAGCTACGTACTGTATGAATAGAACAATTACTAAAACAGTGTTTCAAACATTCTTTTAGGAGGAAGTCAGTGTCTGAACACACCTGAAGCATGATTAAGATAATCTAGACAAGAGTTCATTACTGCATCAGTATTAATTCATACAAAGAAAGAGAGAGAAAGAAACAGATTTGGGAGCACATGTTTAGTCTTTGTCATCAATAAATAAAGAAAAGGATAAAGAGATAACTGCTGGCTTCTGGATGAGAAACCCATAGGATACAACGTTAATAATTTTACTATTAATTTTCTTCTTTTCTTTATGCTACATTTTGTTATATTTCTTTGTAAAATTTTGTTTTTAATTTTGATATTTGAGTATACAAGTTTTTTTAATCAATAAATTTCTCAATCTTACATTTCCAAAACATTTATATTAGTTTTTTGAGTTTGAGATTGATGCTATAGAGGCACAAAAACCTCAAAATGATTTAACATTTGTGATATTTCAATATCCTTCAACTGTTACAGATAAGGAATTTTAGGCCCTTAGCAATGCCATTAGAGTGTAGACTCTGATGTCATATCTTACTTCCTAGTGATTAGTGCGTCTGCTAGTCTATTTTTCAGACAATATATATAACTTCCATAATCTAAACTTCAACAATCCACAAATAGATATTATTCAAACTTTTCATTAATTTGTGTTATTGGGTTATTAGGTTATTAGAGTAAATGCAACTCATTGGAATCAATAATGAAGTAATGAATTTTTGGAAGATTTTCAGACCTATAAAAGTCAATGAATGATGGAAATAATATGATTAAAACAAAATAGCCAGAGTACATGAGATGTAACATCAAGTGTGATAATTTAAAATTAATTTTTTGACAAGGGCAAAAGTGGGAAAACTTGGTTCTAAATATTATTAATTATTTTTAAAAATTAAAATGTACTCTCCACCTCAATACATTACTAAGTAAAGAAAATATTGAGACAAAAGCTATCATTATGCCTGATGATGGAAATATACTACAATTGGACAAAAAAAACTGAAAATTATGTTGCGATAAATCGACAATAAAACCAAATAAAAGAAAATTCCAATTAGCCATCATTTCATTTTAATCAATAAGAATAAAATAAAAAATAGAAAAAATGAAAATAACCTAAAACACTGGGAAATAAAAAAGCCTTGGGGCGCGTCGGATATGTCTGCTTTCAATAGTTTACAATGTAAGTATAAGGAAGTGTACAGTGTCTGAAATAATCACCACTTCAATATTCAATATTTTATGCATAAAATTAGTAATTTGTCTGCATCAAAAGTATTACTATCTTATATACTAACTTATTCAACTGACACCTTATTATCGTTTTAGGGAAGCATTTTTCCAACTTGCTGAATTCTATAGTTTAATACGCAGTAGGATCTTGAAGAAATGATTTGGGAAGGAATTTATTTTGACAACAACAATAATCATATACCAGACAGAGCTCAAAATTAATTTCAAAATAATTAGGTATACTTAATAAATTTTTGGTAATGACTGCATAGAGATATCAGCAAGATTAACTGTATGAAATAAAAACAAGAATATGAAATTTTTTCGCAAGATAAAAGTCTAAACAATGACGATTAAAATTATCAGTGAAATAAAATCAATCTTTTACAGACGTACTGTATTTATCTAAACAAAACCTACAGTCAATGAAAAACAAACACACTCTATCAATGAATATTAAGTATGTACATCTAAAAATGTATCTAATAATTTTGAAGGTACCTTTTCATAGAGGTCATAGGAAATTCTTCTTATCTTCCAAACCATGACTCGACATCTCCGTAAGGAAGGAAGAATGATATCCTGTTTTTTTCTTTTGATTCGAATGCAAAATTTATCCCCATAAGGACAAAAAGTTCTCTTTTTTGGAGGAGGAACTCCATCTGTTTCTTCTTTAGAGGCTTTTTTAATTTGTACAATTTTTTGTTCATCCTTTATGGGTTTGGTTTTCTGTTGTGCTGGTGTCTTTGAAGGGACTCGTTTCCTTCGGCGTTTGACATAAATGTTTCTTTGAGGTACACGTCGAGCTTTTCTGGGTTTAATTTGATTATAAGTCCTCTCGCTGGCACTACTGCTTAATACCACAGCACTGTGTGGTCGTACCGGCCTGGAATCTCGAGAATCAGAACCTTTCCTGAGGAATTTTGAACTATTTTCTCGGTTATCTATCTGTGATCTTGAATCGAGTACCGCAACACTCTTGGGTCTTGTGTGAGGTTTACTAGACTTAATCTCTTTTTTGGACGACCTTGGTGATAATGGTGTTAACACATCTCCAGATTCATTTTTTGTTTGGTTTCTAATATTGCCCTGGATTATTTTATGTAAGGGATTGAGAGGACCTTTTGCAGACTTGCTTAAGTTTGGCTTCGGGGATTCTAAAGCAGAACTCTTCGGCCTTGAGGTGTTTTCAGTTTTTGTTCTAGATCTCCTCCTCTCATTTATATCTACAGCATAACTTTTTGGCCTACTTCTTGGACTATGTTTCCTATCGTCAACTGAATCAGCACTATGACTAATCTTACTGCTAGCCTTCAAGGTCCCAATGTTAGTAGACTTCACTTTTCCTTTAGGTGAATGAGAACGAGGTGAATCAGGAGAAAAACGACCTCCTTGAGTTGAAGAGCTTTCTTTTTTACCAATCAATTCACATGAGTGCGAAATCCTGCTATTTTTTATTCCTCCATGTCTTTGAATTAAGCAGCTCCTGTCAAATTGCTCGCCTGAATTAGCATACACACTGGTAACTCTGTTTGAGCATTTATCTTTTCTTGAAGCAGGGGGAGATTCACTGGGAGATGTAGTTATATTTTCTGTTGAGCTTTTTCCTTTACTTGCAGTAGTCAATCCTTTTAAATGATCTTCCTTATGAAAAGGGGAATAAATATTTTCTACAGGAACAGGAACATATTTGCCAGTTCTAAATGGCGGGAGTTTCTTTGCAGAATCACTGATAGATTTATCATGTGTTCCACTCATACGATGAGACTTGTTTAAAATTCCCTGTTCATTATATTTACTTTGGCAGCTGTTTTCTTTCTTTGGAGAATCTTTTTGCTTCTTGGGAGGTATTCTCTGCTCCCTAGGAGAACCTATCTTAGTTCTGTCATCCTTGTCAGACTCTTGATCAGCCATATTACTTGTTGAAGGAATACACCCTTCAATAGATGTGTTATTCTTGATTTCATGACTATCTCCATCATTACTGCTAGCCATTCTTGGGTATAGATGAATTACAATGAAGTTAAAATATTCTGGGGCTGTGGTTGAGTTTTTCTCTTGCAAATATACATATCTTAATCACTCCAACCACTCGAACTCAGTAAACCACAAATCAATTCTCCTCTTCTTGAATGGGAATTTTCAAATCCAATCTCAACATGCCTAGGGGGGGATGTTTCTGGGTTTTTTTTGAAGCCTTAGACAGATCAATTGATCCTCCACACTATGGTGATTTTCTTGGCTCAGTGATCATAAGCAGAAATAATATAGTCCAAGCAATCAAAACATAAGGAATTCCCCTCTTGAATTAGAAGCATCTTCAAGATGAATGATCAAAATCCTTGGTCAAAGACCTGGGCTCTGTGCTTATTAAATATTCTGTGCTCAGGTAGGCATTCAGAAAAATTATCTTTTATGAATCAACATGCCTTGTAAAAGAGTTCTCATAAAAACCATCCATTGTAATCATTTGACAGAATATTTGATGAGGTAAAGACCATTTAAGATCTTCTACGAATCAGCCAGTCATATTGTGGCTTTAAAATGTTTAGCCAAACCAATCAGCCCACATCCTCAAAGAAAGAACCACCTGCCAATCACCTGTTATCTAACACCTCCTATTGGTTGTAAAACAATGAGGCTGCCAAGAAAGCTATTCAAGTGTGCACCTGCTGTTGTTAGTCTCATATTTATGCAAATTCATTCAGGGATCAGAGGATTTTTTAAGCCATCTTTCATACATTCATGATCTTACTTAATGCTTACAAAAAGTAAACAAAAAACCATACAAAATTAAAAAGAAGTGTAAAAAATTATTTTCTTGTCAATTTTTTTCTCACAAAATAAATATGAAAATAAGTCCTCTTTTTAAATTTGCTGTAGCAAAATTGGTCACAGAAAAAAGAGAGAAAAAATCTAGGATTGGTGATGTAAATTCTTTGTCTAAGAAAAGGAAGTGAGGTCGACAGGCTACAGATATTAATTTATTCTAATGATGTTTCTGTGATCAGAATAATGTACTTCGAAAGATTTTAATAATATTTCATGTCAACCCCTTATCTCGTTGAGAATAAGTGTAATGACCAATATAGCAACACAATACTCTTGTTTTGGTTTTAAACTGGCCACCAGGAGTGCCTTAGTGGTATTTTATCCTTAAAATGATGACAGCTTTGTAACTTATGTATAATCTCATTCTGGGAAGCTATTTATAATATACACTTTCATTAATAATGTTACTTGGAAGCATAAAAATAGATGTTCCATGAGAGTACATGTATATTCAGTATTGCATGTAAGAATGTAGTTCCATGTCCATAACTAACATTCAGTTTTTCAATACTCTTCACTACAGGTGTGATTAGACTCCACATGTAAACCCTTTATAAATAAGTATGAAGCCCTAAGATATTAGATATAAGATACTGTAGAAAGTAAAACAATACAATGTACATGAATTCCTAAGATAATAGTCAAAGTAACTCAATAAAATATTACCAGGCTATCATATGGTAGAAATTCATTTTTTATGAAAAATATTAACTAGTAATCCAATTTATAACATTCTAGCTATGAATTAATTAAAAATATATTGTATATTAGCAACAGCTGTAAGAGAAATCTGAGTTGAAAGAGTAATCTTAATCTTAGTAAATGTATCAATGGTTGTAAAAAGATTACTAGCTATCTAATAGAACAAATTACAATATTAATTATTACTAATTAATATTGTAATTATTAATTATTAATTATTACAGATAAAATAACAATATTTTAGGTTTAGCCTTTTAGGGGCAGTATTTAAGTTTATTAACATATAATTATCTTATTATTAGAAATTCCTGCATTGAATATATACATTCTACAAAAAAAATAATTATTTGAAAGGAAAAAGTAAGGATAATTATAATTAATAATTAAATATAATTTTGCTTTGTAATAATATCTATAGATTTTTGGTTTATGAATAGTTAAGAATCTTTGTCATTAAAAATAGAAATTGTGGTAAAATTGAAGCACTTTAGGATTTAAAATATTTGCTTGAATATTAGACTTTTTACCACATAGAGATTTACCTGTCCATTAATTCGTTAGAAAGTTAAAATAAAATATAGTTCAGTGAATAATATTTTAGGCTGGGATAAAACTTCTGACTTAAGCTCACTTGCAGAAAAACAGAAGATATAACTAGCTAAAAAAGGGTGTGAGCTGCATCGGTGTCTCTAATGAAACAGTTATGATAAGAAGGTAAATTATACACCGTGAAAAGATGAAAAAACAGACATTTCGGACGTTAGTCCTTCGTCGGAGTAAAAGAGGTAAAAGAAGTAAAAGAACATTGCAGAAAATCATCAAAAAAAATTAAATTTTATTTAGTCACATTCAAGTGATTATAATAAATTATTCTGTCATATTTTTCTGGTCAAATGAATTCAGTCAATGAGTTCACTATTTGAAACACTTACAATGGGATGATTAATCTTTCAAAAACTCACAAAAAATATACCTTTTTTTGAATTTAACGTATGCTTCATTATCCATTATCCTACAAACTGTCTTATGAAAGTAGCTAATCAAGGTTGATAATTAATAACACTTAAGATAGATAGGATATTGGGAAAGCAAGGATATTTGGATTCTAGTCACACTAAAAACCTAAATAAATTTATCAGTTATTTCATACAAACAAAATTTCTCTGTGTGGTTTGGCCTTATTTTTGAAAATAAGATAAATAAATCACAACTTTTCTCAGAAAGAGTTGGATGGAATAATTTGTTTGAAAATGGAGCAAATCAAACTCAATGTAAATAAACGTTAGAAAATAAGGCTAGTGATATTTCAAAGTATGTATCTTAGGGTTTTCATTAAGTTTTGAAATAGTAATGATAAAAAGATGAATTATACACCGTGAATAAGATGAAAAAAAGAGCTTTTACTCTTTTACTCCAATGAAGGAAAACCGAAACGTCAGTAAGTTTTCATCTTTTTCACGGTGTATAATTTACCTTTTTATCATTACTGTTTCATTAGAAACACCAACACAGCTCACACTAGTTTTTAGCTAGTTATATCTTCTTAAGTTTTGAAATAATATGTCTGAACAGATCACAAACTAGCTAGCCTGAGAGTCCTGGCAGGGTTTTCTTTAAATGTTGATATAATAGAGCAGATCATGGTAGTTTAGGCCAAAGAACATTCTACTACTTATATTTTTGAACTCATCATAAAAATGGTGTAAAACTGAACATATTTTTTTACGAAAAATATTTAGCAATTTATAAAAAAAATACCCTTGATAACTACCAACTATGAAAAATTAATATGCTAAAAAAGTATTTTTAATGACAGTAAAATTGTATTTTTTTTTTTTTTTGGGATATGACTCACATTGTAGAAAAAAAATCTTGTATTTCAAACAAATGTAATCAAATTCTTTGAGGACTAAAATAATGGCTGCTCAATATTCAAACATCCTGGCTGGTAATTAAAACCTCTCTAATGCAGAAGTAAAAATAATGGCTGTACAATGGAAAGACATCAAGATTGATAAACATGTAACCAGACAATGTGACTGGTTAAGAGGATCAGGCATCTGGCTGGACATGATTTCCATTGATCAGTCATTAATAATTTATTTTAATCCCTAGTTCAAAGATGTTACATAATACCATCTCTTACCTCAGCTAGTAAGGTTCCTTGAGGTTCTAACTGGACTTGTATATTGTGTTGTTGATTGTCTACAAACTCTTCCAGTCGAACGAAAGCTACTCCACAGAGTGAACGGTGATCTCTCCAATGTACTCCTATCTCTAATTCTCTAGACTAATGATATAAACCAAATATCATGACAAAATGACTGTCTGTTGGCTGGGGGCATATTATATGGGCAGTTATAAAGCACTTGGGGATTGATGGAACACTCAAGCTAGTGCTGACAAGAGAAGAGAGGGTAGAGAGGGCCTTACATCCCAACCACCACTGACCTTCTATTTCAACCCACTGGAATGTCAGTATCAAATAGTAATGGCTGTAAAAGGGTGGAAAATTTTTTTTTTTACCTTGTCGAGTTCGATAGCGAATGGTTGTTGCCAACATTTATTCCCTAAAGTAGCCCAGCTGGTTTGTCCAACAAAAGTGTTATCTAATTTAAGGATGACACATAATTCATCTAGAAATGATACAAGAGAAATGCATTAGAAGTACACATTAAAGGTTTTAAAGGTTTGCCAGAAATAATTTGAGGAATCTCTCCTTACAGTTCACATCAGTTGATGATATTAACAATGTTCATGATTGTGATCATGATGATATCAATGATGATAACAATGGTGAAGGCAATGGAATGATGACAATGCTGATATCTACAGCATATAGGTAATGCAGCAGATTATGAAAACCTACTACTCTTGTTGTTGATGATGATAAATGGTGTGCTCAAACATTGTAAGCTCAAATCAAACATTCAAAAGTAGGCAGTCACCTTTATTGTTACGTAATCAATGATACACATACTAGGATCATTCCCACATACAAACATCTACTCTGACTATTTACAATGTTAAGGTAACTTACTTGATAAACTGTCATCTACATTCCATTTGTTGTAACCACTTTTTCGTTTACTTGCTCCAGGGCGTGCATCTAGCTTGCCATCAGGACTAACCATAGCTAAACTAGTTGTTTTTCTTGGGTCTCTATTGGGTATCACAGTTAATAGACTTTGTGCTCCAATTAAAATGACCTACCAATATGGAAAAAAAAAAACTACCAAAATTAAAGTTTGAAGATCGAAAAGAAAAAAAAAAGTGTAGGAAGAACGAAACATAATACCAAGAATGTGTATTCTACTGAAAGTTGCTGAAAATTAAAACAACCTATCAAAATCAAGGTTTGACAGCTTTAGGTAGATCAAAACACATTCTTGGTATTACATTTATTCTGTTCTTCCTACACTTGTTTTCTTTTCACAAGGCACTGGCTTTTGGTCAAAAGTCACTCTAGTGAAACAACAGGCGAAAACCTATTACAGAGGTTTTCGATATGCTGCAAACTTGATAGCTAGTTGCAAGCTACATGCTGAGATTTGGTTTCTTGCTGCCGTCAATCAAAAATAATCAGTGAGTCTACAATTTTCTGGTTTGCCAGAAATAATTTGAGGAATCTCTCCTTACAGTTCACATTGGTTGATGATATTAATGATGTTCGTGATTGTGATCATGATAATGATGATATTGATGATGATAACAATGGTGAAGGTGATGAAATGATGACAATGCTGATAATGAATCTCTCCTAACAGTTCACCTAAAACCTATTACAGAGGTTTTCCATATTCTGTAAACTTGATAGTTGCAAGCTACTTGCTGAAATTTGGTTTCTCGCTGCCATCAATCAAAAATAATCAGTGAGTGTACATTTTATGTTTTTGACTGTCGGCAGAAAAAAAAATTCACAACAAGCCAGTGAAATGTCTAAGTTTACAGAATATATATCATATACATAAATCTACATACACCTAATAGAAAAAACGTAGTCAGGTTCGGGAAGGTCATGTCATCGAAGTTAAGACCGAAAAGATACTCTGAAATAAGTATCATATTTGTATATAGACATGTAAAAATGCACAGTAGAGCAAAGTGGGTCAACCTAGATTAACAACATGCCAAAGCAATGATGCATAAAATGTGCACAGGAAGGGGAAACTGCAATACGCATAATTGTTTGTCTTCCCATGCTCCCCTTAAGTTTTAGCTTTGATGATATAACCTTTAGCGAAACAAAAGATATAACCTTTAGTGAAACAAAAGATATAACCTTTTTTGAACTCGACAACGATTTTTCAATAAGGTGTATATTTGCAATATTGGGATAGGGAGTGAACCCCCTCTTTTCGTAACTCAGTAATGGGTTAGTAAGCATTGGGACACAGAAAATTGTGGGTGCCCATGCTTGCTCAGAGAAGCTTGTCCTAAGACAAGAGAATCAAAATTTATCCTTACTTTTTGACTTTTTAATTGTTTTTGGTTTTCGGAGTTTAAAAAAAAGAGGTCTATTAAAGGTCTAACTTGAGTACAAAGTACAAAGAAAGGTATGATGAACAGAGTATGTTTTTACCCTAGCTAGACCATGATGCATAATTTCCACTATTATAATTTCATCTCTACAAAAATCTTACTAAATAAGTATGTGCCTGATCTCAATCTTTTACACTCTACTCACATTTAATTGCCCTGTAAGAGCAGCAGGTTTTGTTATTGAAGAATATTGTTGTCTCCCAAGTCCCACAGCCTTACGATCGGCATACGAGGGTGGCGTAGCAAAGCCTTCATCCTTGAAAATTCCTATCGCAGCCTGTTCTGGGGATACTTTTGGCATCAGCTTCTCCAGAGAACATTGTAATAAGTCTAATTTTTGACTAGATTCTTGCAGTCTTCTTTCAGCCTTTAAGAGACAAAAAAATCCACTCATTTCCAAGGTGATAGGCCTATCCCAAATTCACTTCAGTGACTAAAGCAACCCTATAACCAGGCCTTGAAGACGACTGCCACAGCTTCAGTCAAAATGTCATATTTTCTTTAAAAACGATATTTAAATGTGTGAAACTGTAAAGTCTCTTTGATATTAAGTCAAGTGGAATACATTTTCATGACTTACCTCTTGTAGTCCTTTTTTCTCCTGTCCAGATTTTTGTAAAAATTTAATCATATTTCTTGCACCTTGAATAACCCTAGACTCGATATCAATATGATGCCGAACTTCCTCAACACGTAATTCAATAGGAGACAGTCCTAATGCTGAAGTACTACTTTGTTTACGTGATCCTACCAGACTTTGTTTTCTGGAACCTTCTTCAGCTAAGGGTGCGGCTTGTTGCTCTCGCAATATTGCCATTCTTATAATTTCCATTTTGGTTTTAGCATCTTCAAGCATTTGCTGTGCTTCTGCAAGCATTTTGGATTTGTCTTTGGTTTTGAGATTAGTATACATAGCAAGCATGTTCTCGGCGCCCTGTTTTACTTTATTTTCCACTGCTAGTTGTTTCTGAAGTGATACTAGCTTTGTGTTTTGGGGTTCATCATTGGTATTGCCATTAGATCTTTCTGGTGAGTTTCCATCTTCCATATCAACTATAAATAATAAAAATAATAATTAAACAGTTATCATATATTTTGTAATAAACCACAGCTACCAGCCCCCTCCCCACCCAAAAAAAAGCTGAAGTTCATTATCTTTGATTTCTACCGACAACTTAATGCTTTAGTTTTAGTGTATTATCTCCCCAGTTAGTAGAGTACTTGTTCTCAGCTATAAGTTTGAGACAATTATAGATGTTGTAATTTAAAATGAATACAAACTCTACTAATTACTACCTTTCAACATCATCCATTGTCATTATCAAGTCAATTTGTATTCTAGTGAGAAGCATTTTAAGGTCAATACATGCTACAGCTGTGATTATATACAAAAGGATTATCAACAAAAGAGTCTTGCTTCGATTTAGTCTGATTGAATTGCTGTAATTATTATTTCTATCAAGACAGACTGGTTACCCTGCAGAAACCAGCCACAAGAGTACTTCAGTACTTTATTCTACTTAACTGGACAAGTCCCAAACTAATGGTAGAACCCAGTAAAACATGATTGGCTAAAGTAAGGACAATATACTAGGTATACACAAGAAAATAAATATGGAAAACAATAAAAACTCACCAAATTGAGGACATGGTACATGACACAATACCACATATCAAGCACATGGATACACACACAATGCACAGCAACAAGGAAACATTTTATAATAACAAACAAAAATACAAATCAACATGGACACTGAATGCACACAGAATTTTAAATTTTTAAGTTTAGGCCCAACATTTAAAAACAAATATAATTAAAATTGTCTTGAATGATTATGCATTTTGCCTTTTGTCCTTACATGTTTATCTTCATCTTATAAAACAATTAATTTTTCAATCTTTTTTGTTCTTTTTAATATTTTGATTTAAAGAAGAAGACCATGAACCACTCCATTGTGGAATACAACCATTGCAATATGCACCATGCACAAAAAAAATGAAATGTACCTGGGGGAATGGGAGAGTCTTAA
This sequence comes from Actinia equina, assembly GCA_011057435.1. Classification (NCBI taxonomy): domain Eukaryota; kingdom Metazoa; phylum Cnidaria; class Anthozoa; order Actiniaria; family Actiniidae; genus Actinia; species Actinia equina. The sequence goes on from WHPX01000991.1 coordinate 62,309, forward strand.
CAATGAAACAGTTATCTCCTACATCGTAACAGATTACACATGAAATCTATCCTTTCAACCTTGGGAACTTAAGTGCAGTTTCGTCTGAGCTGTTCTCTAATTTAACCAATGAATGTCTTATTTATACACCACCAATAATAGAATATGCTTCACAATGTAACGCTAACATTTTTGTATCAATATGACAATAGTATGCTGTACTGGCATAACATTACGTCATTTGTGGTTTCCATAGTAACTATACAGTGTTAAAAAATCTCAATAACTGACTATTCATACTTGATAAATTATTCTGTATTAATGTAGTTTGCTGGTGATAATATTGTTAAGAAAGTAAAAAGTTTCTAAACCAGAACTAATATCAATTCGTTTTCTAAGAATACTTGACCTCCTTGCTTTAAGAAAAAAATCAAAAATAAACACAAGATAAGGTTACTAAAATATTCCAAAGAGAGCCTTTAAATGAGTATTGAGTGATTATACAAACAAAATACCACCATATCTATCAAAACTATGGCCAATACACTGCTTCGATTTGATACTTATATGTACCAACCCCTGTGAAGTGATGAAAATCTTCACAGACTACCTCTTTTATAGTCCTATTAAAATGCCCCATGATACCAAAACACACTACGCTGACTGCAATTTCAGAATACACCAAGTATATATTGGTAGAAAGTTCAATTTTTGTCCCAATATTAACGAAACAGGGCTGAAATCCGGATAGAGAAAAACAAACAACATCAAGAAATGGGACAGTAGCTCAAAAATTATTGCTGAAAACAGTCATTGTTTTGATGCCATGACTTATAAATTTCATGATAATCAGGCAGTCAGACTGGTCTATTATTGTATAGACTGCAACTATTAATGAAATAATTCTAGATCCATCTCATTAAAAATGGTTTTAAAGCTAACGTTGGCTAAGAATGCTAAGCTGTGTTCTGAGGTCTTGTTTACCCAACAGCTTAGCGAATATTTTAAACAATTAAATCTGTAATATTTAAAAGACCTTACAACTGATATAGGAAGACATCTTGTCAATGGTATCAGTTCTGGGCAATTTAAAATAACCCAATAACGATAGGACGAAGTCCTTGATGCTTTCAGAGAATTATTTTACTTGGTATTAATACCATTATAATACAATGTCCTTGAAGAAAGAAATATCTCTATTGGTACTTAAGTTCAATGTAATTAAGGAGCTGATGATAATTTTTTGAAAGTAAAGACGATCCAATGTAAAGGAAATAACTCCCAGACCTTAGAGTTCGACATCAAATTATTTTTGCATATACTTCAGATCTGTAAAAAATCTTTACAATGGTTCACTAAAGGTGTTAATGGCACAAGAAAAAGCAAGAACAAAGACCTCAAAAACACAGAGATAAAATCTGATTTGGTGTTAACACTAAACAGTTGTTAACATTGAATGAATGTTAGACGGAAATCAATGTTATTATCCCAACATATTGAATGCGAGAAAGTGGCTGGCGCGATTGTAAACACAGGACACGTTGGAAAAACTATATTCCCTGTTGAGAGTTTATGTTAACTTTCTAAACCAAACTGCGTCAATAAAATAACTATTGATTTATGAATTTAATCCTTATGGGAACTAAATAATATGAACAAGATAGTTTCGTCAAACTATACAGTGAATTTGAGCCATCAGCAAAGTCATGGCCATCAGACTTGACAGACAAACTTCACATTCAAAACAGGACATTTACCATACGTATAAAATGATAGGAAATGTCTATGATACTTACAGATAGGATCTTCACTAACTCTAGCGTTCAAATCCTGTAAATCTTTGTGCAGTTCTTGTAGTTTGGCGCTCGATTCTTTTAAAATTGCGTTGCATTGTGACAAAGATCTTCTATCTGTGGCTACTTTCTTCAAGTTCTCGGCACCTTCTTTTATCTTGAGTTGCTTTCGAATTTCGGATTTGATGATCTCTTTTGAATGTTCTAAGTCAGTTCGTATAAGAGATTCAGAACCGGCTCTCTGCATAGCTCGGTGGTCGTCTTGTGTGCTAGTACGACGAGGACGGGTTGCATCGTACTAAGAGAAAGAACAAGAAGATTGCCTTTCATTAACTCAACAAAAACCAAAAATAACGCAAGAAAAACTACCCATACAGCCCTCAGACTCTCTCTCCTTACCATCATGCTTCCAGTCGGGTGCATCCTATTCCAAATGCACGAAACAGAAGCTGAGTAAACTGAAACAGTCGCTCACAAAGTGGAAGTTGACATCGACCATGACCATTCAGCTCCAAATAAAAACTCTCTCGTCTTCAAGCAAATACCAAAGTAAACAAGCCCCGTTGGCACCGAAGACTGTTCTCCACGACAAGTAAACTAATTAGGCTCCTTCTCAGAAAACTAATAGATCGTTTGGCACTTTCTGTGAGGTGGCAGCCTCCTGGAAAGGGTTTAAAAACGGGTTTACTTTTCAAAATGTCCGGCAGAAATTTTCCAACTTTTGTAATGCGAGGGTAACAACCGAAGAAGGTACACGTCCGAACAGCACCCTGGGTGAAAAAACCTCCATCACGTGATCTAAATGGTAGTACCTTGCGTGACGGTAATGCTTTTATAAGAAGAAAATACACCAAAATAAACGCTTAAAAAGCTTGCTCTAGCCTTCCATATCGTATGAACGGAATTGCCATGGACGTGCCTTAGTTGCCGACAATTTATAAATGATAAAGCCTAAGTGCGCCGGGGATTTCCTTACATTTCCGTTTGGTGAGTAATGATTATTTGTTATCTCTGTCATGCAATGGTGTCGTCACGCTAAAAGAAAAAGCCCGCCAAACTCTTTGCAGGACAAGCTAAACATATAGAGCTAAAAAACTATCGAAGGTTGAACAAAAGTTTGTTTTTTGTAATAGAGAGACTTCTTTATGCGACAAAGATTAGATTGTAAAGCGGCATTACCTTCATCTAAAAGATGGCAACGGACGAGTGATTATATGTGGGTGTAGTGAGTCAAAATAGTTCAGGTTTGACGTCATAAGCTCAATGACTGCGTCAAAATCACTGAATCAAAGTGACACATGTGCTGAATATTCGAGTTTTGATCTGAGATCATTGAAGGAATATGTGTGGGAGAACGGCCTGGTGAGTTGAAACATGTAAAAGACACATTCAACTCTAATTTTAGCTATTTAGAATTACTATTCATGTATTCTGAGTTTTGTGACGTACCCCTCCACCTTTATTAAAAACTCGCTTGTGTTTATACTATAAACTGCTCTTTGTTGATCAGTACGCTCAATCCCGACGAGATTCCAAAATACTGTAGCTACAAAAGCAAGAGTGGGAAAGTGCAAACTCCTCAATGGAAGAAAACTTCGTCTGCAAGCTATTTTCCATCATACAACATCGCACCACAAGCATGCACGTATGTAAATTTGCACACTACTTCATGGCGAAATTATCTCCCTATTGTAAACTTTCAGGCTGGGCGCAGATCTAGGGGATGGAGAAGGGAGGGGGATTTAAAGCCCCTAAGGTCCCTAAATGTAAATTTGCACACTACATCATGATGCAATTATCTCTCTACAGTAAGCTTTCAGGCTGGGGGCTGATCTGTGAGGGAGAGGGAGGAGGGGGGTTCATAGCCCTAAACCACAATACTCAATTTTTAGGTTTCTTTCAGTGCATGACCACGAGTTATAGTCCAAGCTGAGGCTGGAGTTGCAGTGCATGATAAACTGTAAAATGAAGTATTGATCCCCTCAAATACAACTACAAAATCCCTTATTAGATTATCTCAGGAAAAGTATGATACACCCATAGTGGAAGCTTTAAAAATAAAAAAGAAGGAACCTTTTAGGAATGACATTTGAAAGTGTGAAATAGGAAAGGAGGTAGAGTGAAACATATGGGAAGGGTGTGTCATGGGAGGTAATTTATTAGTTTCTTTACATATTTTTACAAAAAAACAAGTAACATTCACACCTACTCTTTTTTCATCCACACATACATGTTCCAATTTCAGAGATCCAAATTGGCATGTCAAAATTATTGACCCTGTATGTTTGTGTGTTTTAATATTATCCTATAACCTATATCAATTGTATTTCCCAGTCCAGTCTTGATATCTAGTAAGCACATACCAAAGACAAGAAGCAAGGAAGGTACTGATGATCTGCCAGAGAGGTCACTACAGGCCATGCGCTGGGGTCTTGTACCTTCCTGGTATAAAGGAGGTCTAAAAGAATTTAGTCTCAGTACAAATAATGCCCGTAAAGACTCACTCACTGAAAAAGCTTCTTTCAAGACTCCTTTGATGAAGGGGAGAAGATGTGTGGTCCTTGCCGATGGGTAGGAATATTCTATTTCGATGAGTCATCATTAATTATAATAGCCAAAACCAGGTTTTTGACTGCATAGGAGAGAATGCAAAATGATTGATGATTTGAAAGTAGTACATTGGTGATGATCTTAATAATAAATTCCACTGTTGTGTTGGTAGATATGAACAAAAACACCAGAACCTATAACTAGCGCTATATGATCATAAAAGATGATTAAAAAATTTGTTTAAAATTTTTGAAAAATTGGGTATTCAATATTTGTTTTATTTTTCTTAAGATTTTTTGAATGGAAGACTGAAAACGCAAGAAAAAAGCAACCATATTTCATCTATTTCAAGAAAGAAGACCAAAAACCAACATCAAGCGACCAGGATGTTCCAAGAGAAGACAATAAAAGACTCTTGACAATGGCTGGAGTATTCGATTGCTGGAAGCCACAGGTAAAGAATATTTATATTCATCAGACATCCTATATACATGTATTAATTATTTTGCACCTATCAATATCTATGGGGGGAGGGGTGAGGAGGGATGTAGAGGGGCAGGGGTGCTCTCCTTGGGATTTTTCCTAGCTGAATGCAGTCACTTAGAAGAACTTGAAGTTAACATTGGCCATTTGACATGGACATAGATTTTAGGAGTAGATAACCATACAAGGCTTTCCTAAAGTGCCAAGTTTTTCTAAGGCCTTAATCTGTCACCCTACCCCACCCCACCCTACTGAAATCTTATTTTTAATAACGTTATTAGCTCATTTATTTTTTCATTTATATTTATATTTTATTCATTTAGGGTGTGAGTGATGCTGACGATGACAATCTGGTATATTCCTATGCTATCATAACAGTTGAGTCTTCATCATCATTGATTTGGCTTCACCACAGGATGCCTGTAAATATAATATTGCTATATATGTTTTAAGAGTGAAGGCAGTACAGCATGTAACTTATACTCAGATTTTTTTTGCCCATGGTGTTGGTTGGTCTGTCTGTTTGTCTGGGGGGCCGTCCGTGATCTTCCACACAATGCAGCTAGGCTGTACTCAGCTTAGTCAGCGGATTAGTAATCTTCAGTCTTGCTTATTCAGAAGATTGTAATTTCATCTGTTTTGTCAATACAGGCAATTTTGGATGGAGATGAGGCAGTTCAACAATGGCTGGACTATGGAAATATACCCTATACGAAGGTATGTACTGGTATCATTGTGTGATGAATAGCATGTTGCATGGCCTTTATATACACCTCCAGTCATGACAAGGATTAATGATGATACATATAGCAGCGTCATCAACCAATGATCCTTAGATTTTGATGGCTTGTAAGTTTCAAAAAAACCTCCTTTTTGTATATTTTCTTTTTTCCTTTTCTTTTCTTTGCATTTCTCATCTATTTATGCTCTCTCTTGCAGGCCATCCATCTCTTAAAATCAGTAACTGACTGCTTGGAGTGGCACCCAGTCACTACACAGATGAATAACAGCCGGTATAAAGAGCCAGATTGCATCAAGCCACTCACCTTGTAAGTACAAACTACATAACATTATTAAATGTCTGCCACTGGCATAATTTCTGTTGACATAGATGTTATCCATAGGGTAATAATTGAATATTACAAGCTAAGCCTCCTTCTGTATACATGTTTTTAAATAAACTTGACATTGAACTTCACCTCATATGAATCGTAGAAATGGAAATAGAAAACAAAGTAAGTGTGGCCTAATGTCATGGCTGGTAAGAAGTCCCAAAAAAGAAGTTATCAAAACAGAACCAAAGACCTCTCAAGGTCACAAGAATGCAGCATCCACAGAGCATGAGGATTCTTCGCCAGCAAAGAAAATTAAGATCGTATAAGACAGCCATTATTATTTGTTTGATGGTAGCTTGTTTTCAGGTTTAATAAAAATATCCTATTTTACCCATTTTAAGCAGTTATAACAAGGTTTGCATTAAGTTGTTAATATGACCTTAGAACCCTCTATGCAAGCAAGGATTGGCAATACCTGACCAGTACAGGAGCATGTTTTTCAAATATATTATAGTTTTTTATGCCCACTGTCATTCTTGCCGTCCTTGCTTAGTACATGAAAAAAGGCAACCACTGGCATTCCAATAAAGACAGCAACAGCAAGGATAATAGTATGTGCATGGACAATCATTTTGAAAAACTGCTTGCGTCATCTGTCATCGCTGTTTTGCTCGATTGTGAATCTTAAGGTCCCTGTTAAGATATTGTCTGCAGTTAGTACTGATTTCTATTGAGCAATTTACCAGAAATGTCGTCAGTCAGCAAGACGATCATTATTTATTTTTTTAATAAATAATTACTTTTTCTGAAATGTTATTGAGTTGGAAATATCGTAGTTTATACCATCACATAATTTATATAAAAAACTGGTTTAAGTTTGTCATAACTATAAAATAAATATGCTTTTACAAGGATAGAAAGATGTCTCTAAAAAAGGTTTTTAAAATAAAACGTTTTTGACTATGAATTACATCATCTTCAGTATGATGTTAGTTTGAATATACAACAATTTAAGTAGTTCACGAAATCCCAGAGGGATAAAGGCTGGCGATTCTTGTGCAATCAAGAGTCCTTCAATTATTCTTCTTCTTTTCCTTTTATTTTGAAAACCGTTTTTAGAGAAATCTTTCTATCCTTGTAAATGCATATTTTTATCAAGAAGCAATATTATAAAATAAATGCTTGAATGTATGCAGGGTGAACCATAGTTAATTAAATTAGTTGAACTAAACAATGTGTGTTTCAATTTTATTCTTTTAATTAAAAATACATGTTTACACTTACTCAGCAAATGGATTACCAGTAAAATATAATAGCAAATATACACACAAAGTATAGATTTCTTACTTCAATCCTATTCAGGTTTAGAGCAAGATAAGTGAAATATTGGCGGCATTAGGTTTATGAGGAAATTAACTCTTAGCAGGTTCATATATTCCATGTCCAAATGCACCCTTGCGTGAGGTGCTGTCTGTTGCATGATGTTTGAAAGCACCAGTTTTGGCTTTGTCCGTTCGAAAGCTTTCTATTTGGGATGGAATCTGAAAATATATATTAATAATTATAAATCATTATTAAGTATCCAATTATTGTTGACAATCAATAGACTTTTGTTGTCTTCCATTAATAAAAAGATTTCCATGTCAGACCATGACAATATTATTATTATTATTATTAATTACCTTTTGGAATTTTGACATTTGCCAAAATGGTGGGGGGTCCACAGGAGGCTGGAATTTTCTCAGTAGAGAAGCTCTTGTTTCATAGATGTTTTTATCAACATGTCGCTAAACAAAATGGTTGAAATATACAATTTTTAGACAACTGAAAAAATTAGGCCATTGAACTATCATAATTTATGTATCCGATGCAGCAGGCCTTATTGTTTTCACATGTAACTTTCACTGATGGCTGCTACATATGGCTGTTTCTATGAATTATTAGGCTTCTCACAATTTCCAATTTATCTATATATTTTTTTAAAATAATTATTTCATGCAGAATATTTACCTTTTGTATTTGTCTTGCTCTCATAGTTTCCTCTGCTTTGCGTCTTTCCTCTAACCATCTGTCTTGATATTTATGTCCAAGTAAATCATACACAGGAGTAGATGGCCTGCAGGCATCCACAATATTAGTTTACTTATTTAAATTCTTTCCCAAAATATTACTTTAAAAAAGGGATTTTCAGGGTTTTTTTGCTGCCCATCACTTACCTTGTTGGAACTCCAAAGACCATTGTTGGTGGTAATCGCTTCAGTTTTTGTATCGTCTTTTCAGTACCTGATTCAGCTTTTCTTACATCATGTGTTGCTCTGTATTGAAAATGTTCCTGGGCTGTTGTCAGGCCGACTTGTACTGCTGATTTATTCAAGGATTGGAAATCCCTGGGAGCTTTTTTCTCTTTGCGTTGGAAAGTGGTTTGCACAGGGGCTGTTCTCCAAACCAGAGCTTCAGAATACCAACAACATAAAATTTTAGTAGGTGTAGTGATGTTAATGATATATTAAATGAATGTTGCTGACCCCTTATAATACTCTAATGAGTGAAATCTCCCCCCCCCCCCCCCCCCCCTCCAACCCTATACCAAATATAGTCCTTTTTCAGTTGGTTATGTATCAAACAGGGTGGCATATGAATACAAGAAACTGTATTACTTACCATCAGCAGCCCCACTAATCTTCCCATCATTTGGTTTTCCATAAGTAAAACCGTCAGGCGGCAGGGTGAAACATCTTCTGAGTGGACGACCAAGCTCAACCTATCAAATTACAATATAATAACTCAGACAAACAGCAGTAAGGTGCAGGCAAAAAAATTTAAAGGAGTGACATAAAAAATGAAAAGAAAAATTGAGAAGAAAAATGGGAAATTTGTGTCATACCTTTTGTAAAAGTGGATTATTGATCAATGATTCCCTTTGCACTCCAAGGGTGATGTTGCTCATTTTTCAACTAGCTTTTTTTCTTCTCTGCATGCACTACCTATAGAGGATATTAAAATACATCAACCTTAATTAAAGTGGCTTATTTATGCTTCCATTGGCTTTACAGCTCACACTAATTCCCTCTCATCCTAGGAAATTCAAATGTTAGACGGTCATTTACCTTTCCCATTAGCTTTGCCTCCTCAAGAAAGTATATATTTCATTCAAAAAATAGACAACCTAATTAGTATTTATTTTTAATTTCTGAAAGAGTCGCTTCATATAGTGAGATCCTTTTTCGAACAGCGGGTGACTAAATATACGTATTTGAAGTAGTCTTCGGAAATGGCGCACCTGATAAATTCTCGGCTTTTTTTGTGGTAATTTAATATTAAGATTCATTATCTTATTTCGCTTCTCAACTTTTTTTTTTAATTATAACTTCCGCACGACAATATTTTTTAAAAATTATTTATTTTGATATATCATTAACGCCCCTAGATAAGTTCAAGTGCGCACATTTAGGGAGTAAATAAAACCATAGGTTTCTGTACGACTACTATTTTTTTCGTATATTTTTAAGAACTAACAAAAACAGTATATGAATTATAGGAAACGCTAAAATGGCTTTATGTCAAGTTGATATATTTGTACACAAAGTTCATGTCGTGTCGACTATGATCTTACCATCGAACGCATATGGCGTGGGTCATCGCTATGACTGTAGTTATATACACCGTGATGTTCATTAACCACAGCGATATTTGATACATTTTTATCGTATTTCCAAACCTTAAAATAAAAGCTCTTTAGCAGAATAAAAGATTGCTTTTGTGTGCTGTCGCTTCCTTTTCTTCAAATTTAAGAGTCAGCTGATTGACGATGTTTCGATCGGCGATGAAAATACAATGAAAAACAGCTGATTGAAAAAATATTTCTAGCTATCAAAACTCTAAATGTACACCATATAACGCAAAACAAGTACGCTATTAACACACTTATAAATTATCTTAGCCTTACAATAAAACTATCTAGAAGAAAGTTTTTTTAAATTCTACCTTGTAATATGACACGCGGACAATATTTAGTCCGATCACAGTCAGTAAACAAAGTTGCCGCGATCCCAACATCTAACATTTTCTCGTTACAAAATAAGAATTTATTTTTTTAATTTTACACCATAAGACACACATACCTTAAGATTATGATCCAGGAGTTTTACAGAAATCGTCCCCAAAATCTTTGATTTCTTGACCAAAATATTCGGACTAATCTGAATTTTTCAGTGTTTCGACTTGAAGTGTACGAAGCTATTACAGTTGCTATGGAAATAGCAATACGTACTACCGCTGTCTATCGAATACAGCTGGCTTTTTACATAAGGACGCCTCTGATTGGTTAAGAATAGCTTTGTTTCTTATTAACCAATCAGAAGTCTCGAAAGATTTTGTTTTATTATAAGAAACAGCTGAGTAGGAATACGACGGGCTCGTATTGTTTATCGTAGCAACTGAATTTTCGGTATATACTCCATGGCTGAATACCATGGAAGCACCGGCTGTTGGTGTCTTTCCCATGGATGCATCGGCTCCATTATATGCTTTTATATGCTAATTCACACTTAACTGTACTTATCTATGATTACCTGTACTTATCTATGCTTGCCTATGCTCAGCTATGCTCGTCTATGCTCAGCTATGCTCAGCTATGCTCAGCTATGCTCAGCTATGCTCAGCTATGCTCAGCTATGCTCAGCTATGCTCAGCTATGCTCAGCTATGCTCAGCTATGCTCAGCTATGCTCAGCTATGCTTACCTATGCTCACCTATGCTCAGCTATGCTCAGCTATGCTTACCTATGCTTACCTATGATTACCTATGCTTGCCTATGATTGCCTATGCTCAGCTATGCTCAGCTATGCTTGCCTATGATTACCTATGCTCAGCTATGCTCAGCTATGCTCAGCTATGCTCAGCTATGCTCAGCTATGCTCAGCTATGCTCGTCTATGCTCAGCTATGCTCAGCTATGCTCAGCTATGCTCAGCTATGCTCAGCTATGCTCAGCTATGCTCAGCTATGCTCAGCTATGCTCAGCTATGCTCAGCTATGCTCAGCTATGCTCAGCTATGCTCAGCTATGCTCAGCTATGCTCACCTATGCTTGTCTATGCTCAGCTATGCTTACCTATGCTTACCTATGCTTGTCTATGCTCAGCTATGCTCAGCTATGCTCAGATTTGCTTACCTATGCTCAGCTATGCTCAGCTATGCTTACCTATGATTACCTATGCTTGCCTATGATTACCTATGCTTGCCTATGCTTGCCTATGCTCAGCTATGCTCAGCTATGCTCAGCTATGCTTACCTATGCTTACCTTTGCTCAGCTATGCTCAGCTATGCTCAGCTATGCTTACCTATGCTCAGCTATGCTCAGCTATGCTCAGCTATGCTCAGCTATGCTCAGCTATGCTTACCTATGCTTGTCTATGCTCAGCTATGCTTACCTATGCTTACCTATGCTTGTCTATGCTCAGCTATGCTCAGCTATGCTCAGATTTGCTTACCTATGCTCAGCTATGCTCAGCTATGCTCAGCTATGCTTACCTATGCTTGTCTATGCTCAGCTATGCTTACCTATGCTTACCTATGCTTGTCTATGCTCAGCTATGCTCAGCTATGCTCAGATTTGCTTACCTATGCTCAACTATGCTCAGCTATGCTTACCTATGCTTACCTATGATTACCTATGCTTGCCTATGATTACCTATGCTTGCCTATGCTCAGCTATGCTCAGCTATGCTCAGCTATGCTCAGCTATGCTTACCTATGCTTACCTTTGCTCAGCTATGCTCAGCTATGCTCAGCTATGCTTACCTATGCTCAGCTATGCTCAGCTATGCTCAGCTATGCTCAGCTATGCTTATCTATGCTTGTCTATGCTCAGCTATGCTTACCTATGCTTACCTATGCTTGTCTATGCTCAGCTATGCTCAGCTATGCTCAGATTTGCTTACATATGCTCAGCTATGCTCAGCTATGCTCAGCTATGCTTACCTATGCTTACCTATGCTTACCTATGCTTGCCTATGATTGCCTATGCTTGCCTATGCTCAGCTATGCTCAGCTATGCTCAGCTATGCTCAGCTATGCTCAGCTATGCTTACCTATGCTCAGCTATGCTCACCTATGCTCAGCTATGCTCAGCTATGCTCAGCTATGCTCAGCTATGCTCAGCTATGCTCAGCTATGCTCAGCTATGCTTACCTATGATTACCTATGCTTGCCTATGCTCAGCTATGCTCAGCTATGCTCAGCTATGCTCAGCTATGCTCAGCTATGCTTACCTATGCTCAGCTATGCTCAGCTATGCTCAGCTATGCTCAGCTATGCTCAGCTATGCTCAGCTATGCTCAGCTATGCTCAGCTATGCTTGTCTATGCTCAGCTATGCTCAGCTATGCTTACCTATGCTTACCTATGCTTGTCTATGCTCAGCTATGCTCAGCTATGCTCAGCTATGCTCAGCTATGCTCAGCTATGCTCAGCTATGCTCAGCTATGCTCAGCTATGCTCAGCTATGCTCAGCTATGCTCAGCTATGCTCAGCTATGATTACCTATGACTACCTATGCTTGCCTATGCTCAGCTATGCTTGCCTATGCTCAGCTATGCTCAGCTATGCTCAGCTATGCTCAGCTATTTACTCAGCTGTCAGAAAATGTATATTTTTGTTTGTGTTATACTATAAAGCCAGCGTGTTATTTAAGTTTGCGCGCATAGTGGTCGTAAACGTATCCTAATACCTTAATGACAACTCTCACAATTAAGAAACAATTAAGCAACATAACAATGTGCGCAAGCTACAGAATGCATCAGTTGCTAGGAGAGTGCGATAGGGGATAATTAATTTTGCGCGCTTATTATAAATATTCTTATTTGAAGTTTCCAGTGTGGAAAATAACAGTCAATTCAAATGTAAAGTAGTAATAAGTTATGCGTTCGGTGTGTATATAATGAAGTAGAGAGAATAAGAGAATAATATCATATGCCCTTGGCAGGGGCATATGATATTTTTCTCTTATTCTCTCGAAGTCAATTCAAATGGCTAGAACAATAACCAATAGGTCTGACAAAGCTGAATGCATTATTTGTGCTAACTACACTAACCAATGGTAAGTCTATATCGGCAAAAATAAGTAGAACTGTGCAAAGTTAAGCAGGTAATCGCATCTAATCAAATCCAAGCATTAAGCGAGGCATATGTAATCATACCAAACTATAGGTAAGCATTAGGTATACCCAAGCTTAGGTAATCATAGGTAAGAATATATAATCATTAACCCAGGCATAGCTGAGCATAGGTAAGCATTAAGGCAATCATAGTTAAGCAAAGCTGAGCATAGGTAAGCATAACTAAGCATAGCTGAGCATAGCTAAGCATAACTAAGCATAGCTAAGCATAGGTAAGCATAGGCAAGCATAGGCAAGCATAGTTGAGCATAGCTGAGCAAAGGTAAGCATAGGTAAGCATAGGTAAGCATAGGTAAGCATAGGCAAGCATAGGCAAGCATAGTTGAGCATAGCTGAGCAAAGGTAAGCATAGGTAAGCATAGGTAATCATAGGCAAGCATAGGTAATCATAGGTAAGCATAGGTAAGCATAGCTGAGCATAGCTGAGCATAGCTGAGCATAGCTGAGCATAGGTAAGCATAGCTGAGCATAGCTGAGCATAGCTGAGCATAGCTGAGCATAGCTGAGCATAGCTGAGCATAGCTGAGCATAGCTGAGCATAGCTGAGCATAGCTGAGCATAGGCAAGCATAGGCAAGCATAGCTGAGCATAGGCAAGCATAGGTAATCATAGGCAAGCATAGGTAATCATAGGTAAGCATAGGTAAGCATAGCTGAGCATAGCTGAGCATAGGTAAGCATAGCTGAGCATAGCTGAGCATAGCTGAGCATAGGCAAGCATAGGTAATCATAGGTAAGCATAGCTGAGCATAGACAAGCATAGATAAGCATAGCTGAGCATAGCTGAGCTAGCTGAGCATAGCTGAGCATAGCTGAGCATAGCTGAGCATAGCTGAGCATAGCTGAGCATAGCTGAGCATAGCTGAGCATAGCTGAGCATAGCTGAGCATAGCTGAGCATAGCTGAGCATAGCTGAGCATAGCTGAGCATAGCTGAGCATAGCTGAGCATAGCTGAGCATAGCTGAGCATAGCTGAGCATAGCTGAGCATAGCTGAGCATAGCTGAGCATAGCTGAGCATAGCTGAGCATAGCTGAGCATAGCTGAGCATAGTGAGCATAGCTGAGCATAGCTGAGCATAGCTGAGCATAGCTGAGCATAGCTGAGCATAGCTGAGCATAGCTGAGCATAGCTGAGCATAGCTGAGCATAGCTGAGCATAGCTGAGCATAGCTGAGCATAGCTGAGCATAGCTGAGCATAGCTGAGCATAGCTGAGCATAGCTGAGCATAGCTGAGCATAGCTGAGATAGCTGAGCATAGCTGAGCATAGGTAAGCATAGCTGAGCATAGCTGAGCATAGCTGAGCATAGCTGAGCATAGCTGAGCATAGCTGAGCATAGGTAAGCATAGCTGAGCATAGCTGAGCATAGCTGAGCATAGGTAAGCATAGCTGAGCATAGCTGAGCATAGCTGAGCATAGCTGAGCATAGGTAATCATAGGCAAGCATAGGTAAGCATAGGTAAGCATAGGTGAGCATAGCTGAGCATAGCTGAGCATAGCTGAGCATAGACAAGCATAGGTAAGCATAGCTGAGCATAGGTAATCATAGCTGAGCATAGCTGAACATAGCTGAGCATAGCTGAGCATAGCTGAGCATAGCTGAGCATAGCTGAGCATAGCTGAGCATAGCTGAGCATAGCTGAGCATAGCTGAGCATAGCTGAGCATAGCTGAGCATAGCTGAGCATAGCTGAGCGTAGCTGAGCATAGCTGAGCATAGGTAAGCATAGCTGAGCATAGGTAATCATAGGCAAGCATAGGTAAGCATAGCTGAGCATAGCTGAGCATAGGTAATCATAGGCAAGCATAGCTGAGCATAGCTGAGCATAGGTAAGCATAGCAGAGCATAGCTGAGCATAGCTGAGCATAGCTGAGCATAGCTGAGCATAGCTGAGCATAGACGAGCATAGCTGAGCATAGCTGAGCATAGCTGAGCATAGGCAAGCATAGATAAGTACAGGTAATCATAGATAAGTACAGTTAAGTTTGAATTAGCATATAAAAGCATATAATGGTGCCGATGCATCCATGGGAAAGACACCAACAGCCGGTGCTTCCATGGTATTCAGCCATGGAGTATATACCGAATTTTCTGTGCAAGAAAAGATGGATGCCACTAAAAAACCTCTTCTTATTCCTCCAGAGTTTGCAAATTATGCTCAAAAGGATGGTGTCTTTCAACTTTATGAAGTAAGTCTTCTTTTTCTGAAATATTTCGCCTGCAGTTGTTCTTAAAATTCGCTAAAATGTTTGTTTTTGTTTTGGTCGACTGATTGGCATTTTGGCATTTTGATGAAGGGGACGAAAAAAAAAACTTTCTTATTTGTTTTTCAAAATAATTCTCATGGCTTTTTGCATTTTTAAAGTATAGTGATATGTATTTCGATTGGTAGGAGACAGAGATCCCAACCATTGAATAGTGATTCAGCCCTTTTTTATTTATTTACTGTGTGCATGTAGTATAGCCAATGACCTGTGAACTAAATTGATATTTTCTCTTTCATTTGGAAGAAAATATTGTCAAGACTGGTAGTAGAGCAACCAGCAGATCCACTGTCATCTATAATAGATATGCTACAACAAGAAGAAAATGGTAAAAGAATAATTTAAGATCAGTTGCCCTAAAAGCATTTTTCTCTATCCAGATCAGGAGTCATTTACATGAAAATAAGTATTTTGTGTATGAGCCTCATTCAGGGAGTGTATAAGGGGAGGTGCTTGCGGCAATGGGGCCATCCCTTCCACCATCTTCAAACTGTAGGAACCTGAACATCTACAGTATGTAGTCACATGATAAGTTCGATTTACCAATGTTCAGAAAACTTTATTTGTTCCCCCTCCCTCCAGGCAAATCCTGACTAAGAGATTAGCTTAGCCTCCTCCACAGGCTACCCCATATATTCTATGTTGGGATCCCTGTGTTAAATTATATGGCAGAGAAGAACTAGAGACGAGAGAGGCGTCTTTTTTGTCCTCGCCACAGGAAGCCTGTAGGAGGCTAAGATTAGCTGTAGGTCTAAAAATTCTCATTAGTTTGCCTATGAATACTTACAGTCCTATATTTTACCAAATCCTTTGTGCTTAATCATTCACCAGTTCCTCAGATCATCATACATGGGCCGCCAGCAGCTGGGAAAAGAACTATGGTAAGTCAAGGTTCAACCTGTTATGATCACATTATTTTATAGGATCAGAATCGAACATATAGCTCAATATCAATTTTTAATCCATTTTTTTTAAAGGCTGCAATGGCAAGTAGTCATCTTGGTTGTGTACATATTACTCTTGAAAGCTTGGTGGAAGAGTCTGACTCCAAGTCAGGAACAAAGGTAATGTTTTAGTAGATATGTCATAGTGTTAGAGTTACCTCTTGTGTATTGAATAATTTACATCATATAATATTAATTAATCCATTGATTAATCTTATTTTTATCTCCTTGATTGACCAGGCTTCTGAATACATGAAAGCAAAAGAGGTAAATATTATTTTTGTTGTGTGATATATACCACAACCAGTTTTTGAAAACAAATGGTTTTGGCATTTTCATTTTTTGTGTGCACCTGTTGTTTGCCTACTCAGTACCTTGTATTATCATTGGATTTGAATGTTAATATGATGTAAGATTTACCTTGTAGATTTTTTGGACTTGGATAGGAGCCTAAAAGCTATGGTTGATGACATAATAATATTACCAGTGTTTTCATACTTTGTTTCTTAATTTCTAAATTGACGCCTTTATGACTGTTGCTGAAGGCTTATTGGTGAGACAGATTGTTGTCTGACTGTCCATTACACTGAGCCATTAGGCATGTATATATCCATCATAATTTTATAATTTATTATTTAATACTTTTTTAGGAAGTGCCTACTCATATTTGGATCAATTTGCTGAAGGAAAGAATGGAGAGAAGAGATTGCATATCTAGGGTAAGTACCTTTGACTTTTTCTTTCTTATCTAATTTAAAATAAGTAGTGACCTTTAGATTCTTAATCCCATTTTATGTGGATCATAATTCAGTAGATTTATGGCATTATATGTTGAAATTATAATATTCATCATAACATGCCTCAATCATCATCATCATTAACTTTTATTAGTAAATTATTTAAAATTCTTATTATAAAATATTCTTTCATGTATTGTAGGGATGGCTACTTGAGGGTTTTCCTAAGACAAGGGAACAGGTAAAAAATATAATTAATTATTGAATGAAATCATTTTAATAGTCTGATTTATTTAAACATTTTCTGAAAATGTGTAGCTCAAAAATTATCCATACCCCCTCACGGAGGAATTTTTTAAAAACACCCCCCTACATCCCCCCCCCCCCCAGAAATTCCAATTTTCTTCCATACAAACTCTGTATTTTTTTTTTTTCTCTGACTCCCCATCCTTGGGAAATTCCAAATTCTTCTGTTGGGTGGGTATGGATAATTTCTGGAACTACACGATGATAGGATAGCATTACAATATAGTTAATTGATCTTGATGAAGTTCACTTTTTTCCAGGCATTAGCAATGCAAGTTGAAGGAATTATTCCCAAGTACTTTGGTAGGTACAACACTATCTACCATTCAGT
The DNA here is from genome assembly GCA_011057435.1 of Actinia equina. Lineage (NCBI taxonomy): Eukaryota > Metazoa > Cnidaria > Anthozoa > Actiniaria > Actiniidae > Actinia > Actinia equina. The sequence continues at coordinate 79,927 of WHPX01000991.1, forward strand.
ACACTTAAGATCTCGTTTATGATATATTTAATGGGTTACCCGTGGTGAGTCACTGGGGAGATTCCATAAAACATGTTTCTGGAAATGAATAAATATTATCGTTTTAGTCCTCCTCGAGTGTCCAGATACTGTGCTGATAGAAAGAGTGATGGGGAAAAGGATCGATCCAGAAACTAAAGGTAATTAGGCTCTTTTGCTTTTGTTATATTATGCACTTTTCAACATAAATTTTCTCCCCTCTGGGTTCTTTTTTTGTCAATAAATGAAAAACGCCTCTAACTGCTGTCATACCTGATCTAAAATTTAATGCATTTACTACTCCTGGGTGGACAGTGTATGCTCAATAAGGCAGCTGATAGATCAAATTAGAATTTAGAAGTTGATTTTGGAGGAGGGAGGAAAACCAGAAGCCAGGAGAAAAAACCCTCAAAGCATAGAAAAGTACCAACAAACAACTTAACTCATATTACGACACCACCTCAAATCCAGGTCGTCTTCAATGGTGCAAGGGGGGGCTTTATGCAGTGCATACGCCACCAGTGCGAATTCCCAAACTGATACTCTTATCATTATTATATAACTAATAATATATTAATGGTAATGATTTCTAGATGTTTATCACACAACATTTGATCCTCCAAGTGATCCTGACATTGTCAGACGTCTGGTTCCTGATTCTAAGTCCTCAGATAAAGTCATGATGCAGAGGCTGATGGAATACCACAGGTAACAACTCCTTATCCATTAATCTCTCAGCCCCTGATCAACCAATTCAATATATATTCTTAACTCCAAATATGTGACAATATTAGAAATGTGTTACACGTTTTAATAGTCCAGAAGTTTCACTTCATGAGTAAAGTGTGCATACAACATAATATTTGCTATGATATGAGCTGTTTAATAGTGGTTATTATCATTGAGAGTGGATTCTTATACCTCCTAGACACATTGATGGCGTTCTAAGTTGCTACAAGAAAGTCTACAAAGCTGTGAATGCCGACCAGCCAAAGGCAGATGTCTTTTCACAAGGTAAATCTTTCGATTCATATATTTAATATCTTTATATTAATCCTATATAATTCTGATTTAAATCTATGAATCAAAAAATTAAAATTAATTTTCAAAACCTTTTTTTTCCAGTGGTTGCTTACCTCAAGACTAACAATCGGTCCAATGCTCCACATACTCCACGTATTGTCTTGCTTGGGCCTACTGGATGTGGCAAAAGTGTTCAAGCCGAACTGTTGGCAAGCAAATATGACCTTGTCAATGGTAAGGATATTCATGGAGGATTGAAAGAAAGGGGGAAAAAGAGTGGAGGGATGAAGGGAGGGAGGGAGGGAGTGGATAGAGGGAAGGAGGGAGGGAGGGAGAAGGGAGAGAGAAGGGGAGGATGGCAGAAGTAGGAAAGGAGGAAGGAGGGGAGAAAAGAGGACAGAGGAAGAATGGGAAGGAGGGACAGGGGAAGGATGGGAGAGAACAAGGAAACAATGAAGGAATGGAGGGAGCAAGCTACCAAGCAAGAAGGAAAGGGTCAGAAGGAGGGAGGGGCAATTGGTGGAGGGGTAAAAGAGAAAAAGAAAGACAGAAGTTGCATGTACCAATAATTATTGAACTTAAAACTTGCATAACTGCAATTTTGATTTGAAATTTTATATTTTATCTGACAGTATCTTGTACAGAGTTGATCAAGCAGTGCCTTGTTGATGACTCCAAGATGGGTCACATGATTAAACCATATCTGGATAGAAAAATGCTAGGTAAGACAACATTCAAATAACTCTGTTATGATCACAAACAGTGCAAAAGCAGACTCACTCAATCCTAATAGCATTTTCTAGTGAGCTGGCACTCAAAATTCTTGCCAGGATTTAAAATCTACAGAAATTGCTCACAAAATATCTGGAAATGTTTGCAGTTTGTCTATATTTGCACAAGACATGCTTGTTTCCAGCTGCATTTTCAAAATATAGATCTTACTGGAAGCTCTTGGCTATCTTTTTTTATTTTTCTGCAGTTCCAGATGACATGGTTATCCAGTTACTCAAGAACCAACTAAGCAAGCTTGATGCCGTCACCAAAGGCTGGGTTCTTCATGGCTTTCCCAAGACAAGAGAGCAGGCCGAGGCTCTGACACGGGCAGGATTTGAACCAAACAGGTGTGCAATACAGTTCTGAGTTACCTACATTACACAGTCATTTAATTATAACGATGAATGATAATTGCATCGATGTGGATGCCAGTTGTGGTGCAGATGAAATTAAGAAGGCAGCACCTTCTCAGTTATTTTAAGACCCTGAGTGTTGTTCCAGCCAAGTCTCAAACCACAACCTCCAGCACTCTCACCATACCAATGTTCTTACCAACTGAGGTCAGGGTGGGGTTGATGAAGATGATGGCTATGATAATGAAGGTGGTGGTGTTAAAGTTGATGATGATGATGATCGTAATTTATTTTTTTCACTCTTCTGACAATAGGGTGATTTTTATGGATGTACCTAATGACACAATACTTGAAAGAGTCACATTACGAAGTGTCGATCCTGTCACAGGTGACCGGTGAGTAAACACTGGCTATGTAATAGAGTATTCCGAGCCCATCCCACACAGCTTACTGCCTTATCTACATGTATCTAGTACTACTCTTTTGCGGGAATGCCAGCTCACTAGATATGCCATGCTGACAAGACCCAATACAGGCCGAAACAGCTGTCCACAGTTTCTAGTTGAGCTGGCTCATTTTTTACACGACTTGAAGCTGTGAAAGGCTTGTACGGCACTCTTCTTTAGTCGTTTCTCCTAAGGCTCGTAATTTACCTATGAGTATTACACATGTTCTTATTTGATATCTGAGCCCATCCCTCACGGCGCACTGCCTTATCTATCCAGTACTACTTTTTCGTGGGATTGCCAGCTCACCAGATACGCCAATGACATCATCATTATTCTGTAGTTTACTCTGCCTTATGTATTTCTTTTTTGTAGGTACCACTTAATTTATAACCCTCCAAGATCGGAGGAAGTCAGAATGAGGTTACAGAGGGTATGTTCTATTTTGTTATTGATAAATACCTTTTAAACCAAGCAGCCTATATTATTTATTTATAAATTAAATTTGTTTACACTCCATTGAAGAATCGTTGTCATATTGAGAAACGTAGAACACAAAAGCCGAGACGGAAATGCGCCATCCATGCAGTCAGTTTAGGATGCCAAACGCGTATTAAAAACAGTGACCGGGTCGGAAATGGGCCATCCATGCAGTCAGTTTAGGATGCCAAATGCGTATTAAAAACAATGACCGGGTCACCGGTCACAGGATGCATCTAATTAACATACTTCCCATGTGTCATTTCAGTCTCAGCTTCTGTGTTCTTTATTTCTGAACCCAACAACGATTCTTCAATTGAGTGTATACACATATTAGCTGTGCAACCATTTGATACTCTCTGTACTTTTTGTTTTCAGCGTGTAAAAGATGAAGAAGACTCGGTCAATGCAAGAGTTGCTCGATACCAGACATACATAGATGAAATATCAGAGTTCTATGAAGACATTGGCCAACATATCAATGCCGATCAGGATATCCACACTGTGTTGGAGTGCATAGAGAGTATTATTGTCAACCCTTTGCCAAGAAAAGATGAAACATAAGCCATCCTCATAACACTTTTTTGGACCTCATATAAATTTGATTGACATTTCCTTTGGATAAAGCCGAACAGCCAAGAATCGTTTAACAAAAAAAAGTTCTGCTTTTCATTTCTGCTTGGATTTTCAGGAGTTACATTACAATTCTCATTATGTTCGTCACTTATAACGAATCATTAATTTACTTCTTTTGGTCTTCCTGTGTGGTGGCTTTCTGGGAGATTGGAAAGGAGGAAACAGAAGAGGGAAAATGGGAGGGATGGGGGGGAAGGGGGGGAAGGGGAAGGAAAAACCTCCTTTTCTTCCCCTTTTCCCTTCTCCCCCTTTTCCTTTCTCCCCTCTCCCTCTTCTTTTTCCACCTTCCCAATTCTCCAGAGAGCCGCCATGCAAGCTAGTCTTTCTGTGTTTAAATGGCTACAAAAGCAGGAGGACTAGGAGCTAGGATACCATATGCTAAATAAGTCTGATCTAACCTTACCATCCAAGACATTTCTTAATGAGAGACTTTAAGTTGTAAAGGTTTTAATTGTAAATACTTCAAGCTTATATTATTTGTTACATTGTTTAGTGTACAATAAAAGGTTGTTACCAAGGAAGCAGTCATCTTTGTTGTTGTTGGATACCTGTTTGCCACAGGTATCCCAATACAGATTATATGTCCTCATAGCTTATCAGTTGTCTTGCTTCTGGGATTTGGGATTGACTTGGCCCACCTCGTCCATCTGTCATATCAAATAATAAAAACACTAAGATCATAATACTTAGAATTCCTAGCCAATCAATATTATTGTGTTACTTCAATGAAACTCCTTCGGTCAGAGTGAAGCAGATTAGATTTCATTTGATTGGCACACCCCACTGTCACACAAATATGAGGGATGAGGACTTCTTTTCAACCAATCACAGCATTTTGTGTGAAAACACTGAACATTTAATCAGAATGCTCAGACATGACATCGTCATGGCATGACCATAGCTTGATTGTTTTACAGTCGTACGAAGATTCATACAATATGACAGCTAGCACAGTTGCACTCACCTCTACTATCAAAAGGCTGTCCCCTGCCATACGAGTGAGAATCATCTAAATTTCCCTGCCGCCGTGCCATGGATACTTTCATGAAAACATGCGACACTTTGAGACCATCCATCTGGAAGGATCAACAACAACAACTCAAACATAATGGCAGATTCATCAAGGGGAAAGGTGCAGGGGGTGTGCAACTCCCTCCCCGAGATAAGCTGATATAGTTATAGCTATTCAGTAATGATTTCTACTGCATTATTGGTGCTTGAATTGGTGAATGTCCTGGTTTTAAATGAACACCACCACCTTAAAAAAAAACACACAGCCTCCTTAAAAAACTGTGGCTTCTCCTGACCTCTGCACTGAATTCACTCAAATTTAAGAGGGACTATTCTATAGAAATCAGATTAAATAGCAGAGTACAATATAATTATTATATTATATATAATAAATATTCTGGAATATTTTACCTCTTCAACTGCTTTTTCTGCTGCTTCATAAGAATCAAATGTTACAAAACCATGGCTGAAAATTAGATAAGATTAAATTTTAAAATAAATGATTATGGCTATTGCATAATTTTTTAAAAAACTATTGTTTTAGACATTAGCACAATAAAATGCCAAGTTTGACTTACCCTTTCTCCCTTTCAAAATGCGCTCTCTCTACTTTTCCTGAAAGTTATGCAATCAAATATGTCTGACAGAGGAGGAGTTTATTATAGATATACCATTCCCAAAAATATAGTCGCAAGGGTAGAGAATGAGTTCTGAGGAGGGTACACAGTCAACATCATCATCATCTTCTTCAGTACTTGCAGCACCACGAGTTGCATAAGGCCTTTAGAATGTATTCAGCATCTGTAGTATATTTTATGTGTGTGGGTTATTAGCCCTGGTCACACCCTAATCTGGAGACCCAGAAGATGCTATGACCTCTCCCTCAAATCTAATCTGGCTTGGGCAAACCTAAGGTTACAGATAATATCCATATGTCAATCATGTGCTTACCAAACTTATCAAAGCTAGTGTTTAGGATGTTTTCAGTTAATCCAACAGCCTTGACGAAGATAGTTTTTCCCTAAAAAGAAAAATAACCATTTCATTCAAAGCATGTAACTATGTCACTTACTAAACAACATCTGCTCAATCAAAAATAAACTTATCATGATGCCTTACCCTTTTTCTTTCATGATCATGACCATATCCTCTGGAACCTAAGATAAGTCAATAATAAGTTAATATTTATTCAAGTGTATTATTGTATATAGTATGCATTTTATAGTAAAAGATTTGTGTCCACTAATGCTTAAGAGTTATTTGGTGGTTGGAGGAAGTGGAGGGGGAGGGGGAGGGGAAGGGGGAGGTGGTTGAGGTACACCACTCAGCACCAGAACTTTCTCCCAGTCCCATATATTATTATATCATATACAATATATCATTCAGGAGTCATTTAGTCAGCCTCTTCCCCCGAGGGTAATAGAATACCAACCATAGTTACCAGAGTCTGATGAGCCTCTTCGTCCTTCAGGAACAAAACTAGTCAGAAAATGCAAGAAAAATATAGATTTTGTTAGCTTCGTTATCCATCAGCTAGGGCATGGCTAACTCACAGATACTGTATAACTCTGAAACACCCTCTAGGCTGATCTAAGTCAGGGCACGGTTAACCGTCAGATGAAACCCTGAAACAACCTATGGGCAGATCTAAGTCAGGCCATGGCTAACTCACAGATAGAACCCTGAAACAACCTCTGGGCTGATCTTAGTCAGGGCATGGCTAACTGACAGATAGAACCCTGAAACAACCTCTAGGCTGATGTAAGTCAGGGCATGGCTAACTATCAGATCAAATCCTGCAACAACTTCTGGGCTGATCAAAACGTTCTCAACTGGGTCAGTTTCTATGCATTTCATTGTATTGACCCAAATGTGAAAAGTGAAAGAAAAGTCTAATATCTACTATATCATTGTCCTTTACCTGTCATAAAGGTTCTGGATTTGTGGTTTCTAAAAAAATATCCAATTAAAATACAAAATTTAATACACTACAATAATAGCAATAATGATGATGATGATGATGATGGTGATGATGATGATGATGATGATGGTAATGATGATGATGATGCTGATGATGATGATGGTAATGATGATGATGATGGTAATGATGATGATGGTGATGATGATGATGATGCCGATGATGGTGTAATAATGATGGTGATGGTGATGTTGATGATGATGATGATGCTGATGATGATGATTTATGATGATAATAATAGAAAGACTTTGCATATTTCTTTACCTGCGAAGTACTTGAACTTGACAACTGGTTAGCAGATTGTTTTGAGTTGGGACCTTGCTGGCCCTCCTAAGATTATATTTACATGTACATTCAAATAATTAATGATAACTTTTTTTAATTTTACAATTAAAGGTGAAAATGAAGAACTTTTTAATTCAATAGTCAGTCTCAATATGTCCCATTGAAGACCTTGTCAGGTTCAGAAACATAGAACATAGAAACTGAGACCGAAATGGCACATCCGAAGTACGTTATTTAGATGCATGCTGTGACCAACCACCTGTGGCATTCATCCACTGTTTTTGATACGATTTTTGGCATTCTAAACTGACTGCATGGATGATGAAAATAAATAAATTATAATATAATTATTATGTCATTTCCCATGTGCCACTTCGGTCTCAGCTTTTATGTTCTATGTTTTTTGAGTCCCTACTGCAATGATTCTTCAATTGAGTGTATTGTGTTTAGTTAATTCTGCATTTTTCTGATCAGATCATAGCAGGGCATTTTTCAACACAAACTTATTAGTTGCAAGCTGTATATAGCAAAAATCTTTAACATATTAGCAGCGATAAACCAAATTCCAACAGCTTTGCAGTTGCAATCACCAAGTTAGTTAGCATAATCATGTTAAAATTTTCGGTAATGATTTGTTAATTATTTTGATTGAGAAAAGCAGATTTGAAGTTAATACTGAATTTATTAGATAAAGTTTTACCCTGAGGTTAATTCTTCTGTTTTCTGACTTTGTCCTTTTGAATTCTCTGTGAGTTGGATCTTTTTTAATTTTCACAGTCTGGAAGTATAAAAAAAAGAAATACCAGATAAACGTTTTTAGAAAGAAAACTGTGTGATTATCACATCCTTCATTGAACAAACTGACAAAACTATAAAAAACTAAAAAGCAGAAAAGAAACAGCTGTGCTCAACAGCTACACTTTGCGACAACAACAGAAAACATTTGCAGAAGTAGCAACAAATATATCAACAGAATACAACACCAATAACAGAAAACAACACAAACAAACAGCAACAACATCAACAACAATAGCATCAGCAAACTACAACAACAGAAACAGCAACAATAGCCCTATTGCAGTATTTTCCCATCTCAGTCCATGTGTCATTCCCTTGCGAATAAGATTCTTTGTTTGGGTTGTGTCCATATTCATGTGTCTTTTCATGCGCAACTAATAAACAAAAAATGATACTTTAGGGAATGCCATGTATTCTGTAATGGGAAAATATTTCACCAGGACGTGTCTAAATAACAGGAGCAACAACAACAATGCACAAGCACCAATAATAAAACCAACAACAACAGCAACTACATACATACCCCAGAAGCAATAAGTTTCTTTGCTATTTCTTTAGCGTCTTCTGGTGGATGTACTGGTTCAGGAGCAGCTTTATGCAATAAAAGTTTAAAACTACATTATAATTTTATTTCCCTGCATATAGAAACGTAGAAACTAGCAAGAAAAATATTCCAAATACTTTCTTGGTATCGTACCTCTCTTTATCCCAGGTTTTGCAGTCTTAATTGCTTCATTCTTTTCCTTTTCTTTCTGTAGTGCTCTTTTCTGAAGATAATTCATTGAAAACAAATGTAAACATTTTGACTTTCAACAACCTTCGCGACTGATATTTCTCATTCCTTGAAATAGAACTCCAAAACAAGAAGCCAAATAACTTCATTCATATCTCATATTTCTGTCTATATATGATCGATTACCTTTTTCTTCAAGAGAGCAAACTTTTTCAACAAATATTCTTCAACTGGTGTCAAATCCTTTGGAAGAACCATTCTGCCATCTTGTTTATGAGCCAGCAAGCATTACCCAGAATACAACTCAAAAGTTTCCCTTTAAAACCTAATAGAAATCCATTTCTCATTGGTTAGATTCACACGATAGCATTTCAGGTACAAAATTAAATTTATCATAGATTTATTTTAAAAAATTCTCAAAAGCATTTTAGTTTTAATTTCTTTGAGCTACAAATTTCGTTAATTGCTTTATTAGGGCAAAAATGTATGTAAAGCTCCAAATCAGTAAACATTGGTTTTAATCAATCGTTGAGAATCTTCTATTTATGTTTTACATATTGAGCAAAACAGGAAGTAATTCCTGTATTAGTCATTTTCTATAAGAGGAAGACAAGATGGACGATTTTGTAGGAGACGAAGACGTATTTTGGAGCTTAAAAATAGAGGTTTTACACGATATGAGAGATGAATTAGCAAAAAATCTCTACCCAGATAAATTTTTCGCCTATTTTCGCTCGAAGCGTATCTTCGATGCTGATGATTGTGAAAACATTACTGCTGAAAGAACCCGGAGAAAGCAAGCAGAGTTGTTCCTCGACGTCTTAGAATCTAAAGGACCCGAGGCTTTTGACGAGTTCTGCAGATTTATAAATAAAAACAAAACGCAGATTTATCTTCTGCAGAAAATTTTGGACAAACTTGAGCAAAAGAAGGGAGACATATTGGGTAAGTTGAGGTCACTTTGGTTACAACTCTGAGTTTTATTTTATAATTGAATTTGAAAATAAATAAGTAAATAAAATAAATACTGACTTACGTACGACTTTATTGAAACAGTACAAGGCCTCGCTTTTGAAAGTGAAATTCAAAATTTATTCATTATATTTTGATCAATCTTAGTCAATTTTTAGCTATGACTTTGTAATTTAAGCCAAGCAATCTGGAACTTTTATTTTGGGATTTTGGGGGAAATTGTTTAGGTAACAGCTGAAACTCCTCCCCAGCTAAAATTTCCTTGCTAAAGGAAATTTCTTTCTTTAGGGGTTGGGGTAAGGGAGTAGGTGAAATTTTTTTAGCAATTCTTTTCCAACTTGCTTTGGGCCACTGCCTTTATAAATTCTGATTTATATGGCTCTCCACAAAAGATATGATTGAGAAGAAATTTGAAATGAATGAGGATATAAGATCCTTTGATTGGCCCTGAAGTCTCGAATGTCCCAGCTACACACTTAGCTTCTCCATCCACTACATCCAGAGAATACAACAATACCTTGCATTGAGTTCTTATTTAATTTTTTAAAAATTCATTATATACCAGAGGATCATCCAAGACGATATAATTTGTCTGATTTGGATATGGATGACAAGCTACCCACAACAACAACACCCACTGTAGTACTCATGCCACCATCTTTTACCCCAATACTTCCTGGTCCGCCAACTCCTCCAGACGAACTACCTGGTGTGTGTGGGATGTCCACTGATGATGATAACACCTCAACCACAACATTATCAGGTGAGTCGTTCTATAAGAACAGCAATGATAAAAAGGTAAATTATACACCGTGAAAAGATGAAAAAACGTATTGACGTTTCGGACTCTAGTCCTTCATCGGAGTAAAAGAGAAAGAGGTGATAGAAAGGAGTGTATATAACTTATCTTAGATAAAATAAGACAAAAGAACAGCGTGCACTATCTGTCATTGGTGCCCTATTTGCCGTACCATGTGTCCCTGATTAATGTTGCCACCTGTAGGGCACTAGAATTTTGGACAAATTAATAAAGTTATTAATTGATTGATTGAATGGTTTCTTTAGTTTAAGTGGGGAGGGTGACTCCTTAGCAACCCATAAGACTTATCACAAAAGAGGGATTTATGGATCACTTGCTATGGTTAATCTAGACCCTCTGCTGTAATCCATGGATTAAAAATCAGCAAAAAAAACTTTATATGGGGTAAAAAGAAGAGTTGAAAATAAGTGTTTTGTAAAACTCCTTTAACTCTTCCAGGGGAACACAGCAGCCTTTTGTTTCCTCTAGCCGATGCTTCCCCTTTATTCATATATAATTTACCATTCAACTTATAAGGAGTAATTTCTTCATTTTTCAGGAAATTCTGTGAGTCAACCTTCGACAGCTGATGCAACCTATCCTGGTCCCACCCCTCCCCCATATGCAGAGCCTGAAGCCAGGCCAAACACCCCACCCCCTCCCTATACAGAATAATATTTATATCTAATAATAATACTTGAAATAATGTAACCATGATGAGTAGTTTTACAATGATAATCAAACATCCTATATATCCCACACTGTAGGGACTGACGTTTCCTATAAATAGTTTTGAATAATAATATTGTACATAAATCCATAAGATTTACTCTTAACTAACTTTAATTTAAAATTAGATTTGATTTAAAATTTTAGAATTAGGTTGTTACAATAGTTTAATATTTCTATCAATTGTGTTTTCTCAAATTGTAAGAGCATAGAGACATTAGTATTATGCTCCAAATACTCATTATCATTATAAAAAAATGGGGGAAAGCAGCATTAAAATAAAAATTGATAAAACAGCAAAAGTAAATATGAGAAACTTGTGTTAATGGCCATGAGCAAAAAAATTGGTGAATTGATAGCGTTTCACTGTCAAAGGTATTTGCTCAACTGCGTGTGGAAACTGTAAGACCTCAGAAAACATTGTCTGCACCACACTCCATAGATGTTGGTAAAATCTCCAAGTTGCTAATAAAAGTGTGTGACTGTTGGTGGATGGCTAGACAATAAGCCATATTTATTGTAAATGCATAGAGTTTTTATATGAGTATAAAAACATTCTTTATTATTATTATTGTTGTTATTGTTATTAATGAAAAGTTTTAAATATTGTTGTTTTTTGTTGTTTTTTTTTTGCAAAAATAAATCAAAAATTACTAGTTATGAATATTAAAATAAAAATTAGAGAATAAAGGCTGCAAGTTTGGCGTAAAAACTGCTTTCACGATCCGCACGATCCAGTTAACCGACGTCCAGTCCATTCCAGCTATGCGCGGTTCCTGGTTTTCCAAAATAAAAAAACTTCCAAAATTCAGAATTTAGAAGAATAAATCAAATTTTAGACGTCGGGCATGTTTTTGCTATACATTAATCTCATTTATATCCTTTCAAAAGAATGACATGCATACTGATCCTAATGATCACGAACTTGTGGACTAGCCAGCCAACTTTGCAAATCGCAAGAAGTGGGAATCAATGGGAAACCCGGTCTTATGACATGATCGAGTAATCAATAAGATTTTTCTCGCAATGTCAATCAAAATTAAGTTACTTTTAAACCAAAACTGGATTTCCTTTAAAACGGGTGCCTGTGATCGGACCAGGTCGACTTGTGTTGTACATGCCATAACTAATTAACTTAATAAGTGATCGCACGCCTACCTGGTGGCATTTTTTTGTGTTAAAACCTACAGATACCACTAGACGATGCAAATCAAGAGTGTGTTTTTATGGGAACAAATTCTATGAAGTAAGTAATTTGAGCTTTACTTGAAATAAGAAATAATATAGTTTGGTCATGATGACGTAAATAGGCCGTCATTGTTTTGAACAACTACTCACGTGACAAGAAAGCAGACTGGAATCAAATAAGCAAATAATTTTTCTAGCAATCTCAATATTTTAACCAAAATATCATTTATTTAATTTTTCCTTATAAAGAAATTAAGTCCTAAAGCTTACTTTTTTAAATATTTTTTTCAATTTTTCCGGTGGTTCCATTGTCATTTATCAATTATCAACATTTATTTATTATCACTTCGTTAGCAGTGAAGTGGACTCTTATGGTTTGTTACAATAAAAATGCTAGATTTAATAATGTTATTCGGCAATGATAAATTCCAGCTTTTAGACTGCCAAAGATGGACGTTTTTACAGCACTTTTCCTGGTAATTTGTCTCACGACAAACTACATACATACATACATAGATATGACTTTATAGCTGTACTAATTTGATTCGTTTGTGAGTAATTATCTTATATAGGAATTGTTGAATGTAAAATCTCTTTGAAATCATTTACTAAGGTAGCAGCCATGGAAAATTAGTACATAACAATTCCAGTTCTAAATCGTTGAAGAAAACAATCACTGAAAGTAAGGCACTTTTTATAGTCCACTCATCTATTCCTATTCACCAGCCTATATATATACATTCGTTTACTGATCTTTCATTCATTTGTCCGTTAAAATTTTTTTTTTTGGGGGGGGGGGGGGGGGGGTACTAATTAACTCATCCATGCATCCATTGATCTTTTCCTCCATTGGTCTACTTATCTTTGATATTATGGATTGTTCGATTGTTCATAAACAGTTTCCTTTTCTCTGATTCTTTTCATTTTTTTCTTTTCTCCATTTCACTTCTTTAAACAGCCTGTTACCCCCCTGCTGACACGACATGGTGTCTAAATGGTGGTACATGCATACAAGAAATAGAAGGAACAAAACAGACAATCGACTGCATATGTCCAACGGCATGGACTGGGAAAAGATGTGAATTACCGATCGATCGCCCGCAAAATCGGGGGGAAATTCGATCGACACAGGAATTGAAAAAGAAAAAAAAAGCAAGTTAGACGAGTTTCTGCAAATAAAAAAGGAGTTGCTGCATGTTAGACGAGTTTCTGTATTTCAGATGCTGTAAAAAAAAGACACAACACAACACAACAACAAAACAAGTTACTGCGAATAAAAAAACGAGTTGCTGCAATTGCAAGTTGGACGAGTTGTTGGATGATAAACTAAAATCGTTTTAAAGTATTTAATTTTTTAAGCTGATACCTAAACTAAGTAGTTTTGAAGATTTCAATTTTTAGTATGTTTGTCTTTTCTCGGCACAAAACACAATGAACTCTCCCTCTTTGGTGGCACTTGAAAAAACGTTTTTTTTGCCTTGTTTTAATTTTCGCAGAATTCACTTCGTGGAATCTATCGTGGGGGGAAAAAAGGAGAAAGAAAAAAAGGAAAAAAGAAAAAGAAAAAGAAAAAAAAAGAAAAAGATAAAAGAACATTACGTACCTTGAGTACGTCTATGGTAAAACTAGCAGGTACAACTTTAGGTCACCCATCCAGGTAGTAACCTAGCTCAACGGGCTTGACTCCTCTCGTGGGCAAGTTTCTTCCACTCGGCCACGGTTCTATGAAATTTACATAACAATAGCCGAGAAAACAATTCACCGAATAGACTAGGACTTTTTAACATCAAATTTCTCAGATTCCGTGCGTTGCAGAGTGCAAGGGATTAGCTGTTTATGGTCTGGGGGCCGGCTGGTCTCTCCCCTGATGCTCCGGCTAGAACATTTTCTTGCGTAATTCGTACACCCAAGGGCAGAAGGATTTAATCGCCGTCAAGTCCGAAGTCCATACGACGCCTCAGCTCTGCGGATGTCTAGGGGGTATGGCAAAGTGGAATCGATTTCTTTCTTTCTTTTTTTTTTTTTTTTTTTTTTTTTTTTGCTGGACGTGAAATTTTTCTTTTTCTTTTTCACCTGATGCTCATTTAAATCCTTTTTTATTGACTTTTCTCTAAACTAATTTTTTTCGCAAAACTCCATCTAGATAACGTGCAAAAAAGATTCGAAAAATACATTAGCCAAATTTTGCGCGCGCTCGTGGACGCAGCAGGAGCCCCAGCAGGAGTCTGGGGATGACCCAGCTGAGAGTCTGGGCACTAGTCGTTCGCCATCTTGAAAATCCAGAAAGCTAAAGGTCCAAAGGAAGTGAAACTTTGATGGGATTTTCACGATGATCAACAGCCTTTTTATCATTAATAACACCGGGTAGGTATTGAAACTCCTTAGATTAAAACATTTGCGTCCTTTAAATATTTTTTTCTTGGAAAAAAATGGCTTGAATTGGCATTTTCTGTACGTCGTCTTTACAGAGCACCTATCGTTGAACATGATTTTCTTAGAATTTACCGGATTATTTTTCAAATATATCTTTATATATGGTTGTTTTGGGGTAGATTATTCAATTTGCTCATAGCAGTAATGGTTTTATTACTTTCTTGTAGAGATATTTTTGTCGAGAAGCACTGGAAGAGTGTCATCAGTAGATCAATATGTGACCATTTCTTCGAAGCACAAACAAAGGTAGGGAAATTTGTAATATTAGCTCGTTTCAAGTGATCTGAGATACATATATATTTTGTTTATTGCATTTAGTAAATGTAGATATAGATACACATATAGCCTCTGTCTTTATGTCAGGCATCAGCACCAGAGGATGTTCCTCCAGTTATTGCAACACCTCACTATTACCTGATAAGTATTTACAGAAACCATTTGTTCTTTGTGGCTGTTGTACAGTCAGAAGGTTAGTATAGAAGAGTTATTAATCAATAATACTATTATCCATCACTCACAGGTTCCCTTCACCCTTGCCTCCCTCCCTCCCTCCCTCCATCATTATTGCATGTATATGCATCCATCCATCCATTCATCCATCCATCCATCCATCCATCCATCCATCCATCCATCCATCCATCCATCCATCCATCCATCCATCCATCCATCCATCCATCCACCCACCCACCCACCCATCCATCCATCCATCCATCCATCCATCCATCCATCCATCCATCCATCCATCCATCCATCCATCTTCCATCCATTCATTTATTCTGACATACATTTTTTTATTTGTTGTTTTAGTTCCTCCCCTGTTTGTAATAGAGTTCCTTCACAGAGCAGTGGACATATTTAAAGATTACTTCCATGAATGCAATGAATCATTAATCAAGGAGCATATAGTGATAGTCTATGAGGTAAAAGAGGGATATCTCTCCTCTGTAGGACAAAACATTTTGATTAAATGTACTGTATCTATAGTGCTGAGCTGTTAGGTGTGACATAAATCAAAATAGAAGACAACTTCCAGGTCCAAATATTTATAATTACCTCTTTAGACATTTTTCTGTGTTTTTCTTTCTAGCAGGATTTTCTGTTCAAATACCTAATTCTTGAAAGTAGAGAATAAATTCTGAGAATAAGTTGTGGCAAGATTTTAGCGATCTTTTTGTGTGATTGGACCCAGAAATTTTTTGAAAATTTAAAATCCCTATAGTCATACTCTGTGTAGGTAAGAGACTGCAGGATCAGAGAAATCACATTTAAAAGAGAAATATTTCTCCTCAGTAGAATATATCTATTGTGTTACTAATAAAAGAATCAATATTAAACCCCCAGCTACTTGAAGAGATGCTTGATAATGGTTTTCCCCTAGCAACAGAACCAAATATCTTAAAGGAGCTTATCAAGCCCCCAAGTATTGTGCGACAAGTGGTTAATACAGTCACTGGATCATCACAGTAAGTTTGTGACCCTGTACCAATACCAATGCCACCCGTTATGTACTGAATTAGCTTGCTCCTCTGTTTTATGTTGTCTAGTGTTGGAACGCACTTGCCGACTGGTCAGTTATCTAATGTGCCTTGGAGAAGAACTGGAGTGAAATACACAAACAACGAGGTAAC
Organism: Actinia equina; assembly: GCA_011057435.1. Taxonomy (NCBI): domain Eukaryota; kingdom Metazoa; phylum Cnidaria; class Anthozoa; order Actiniaria; family Actiniidae; genus Actinia; species Actinia equina. Next base: position 96,211 of record WHPX01000991.1, read on the forward strand.
ATACACCTAAATCCAAAATAACACACATCAGATTGTGTTACATGTAAACAAGGCATCCAGGGCCAAATGCAAAGGAATAATATGTTGTAAATGCAAAGTATACACTTGTTCACTTGTTCTGTCTTTCTTTTCTTCTTACATTCAAGAACGCGACAATTTTGCAGCATCAAATTATAAGAAAATACTGTAAATTTGTAAATAAGGCCCTGGATGCCTCGCTTTCAACTGGCCATGCGCCATTTTGGATATAGGTGTATATAGATCTTTTTTCGTTGCTATGATTGTCCACTTTTGTTTTGTGTAACAATTAGCACCTTTCATTACTATTTTATTTAATGTACGTTTTGTGAATCATTTGCAATTTCCATTCCTAGATTTACTTTGATGTAATAGAAGAGATCGATTGCATTATTGACAGAAACGTAAGTGAGATTCAAAATCCATTTCTTAGTTCATTCTTCTGAAGATGAATCCTTATGGAAGAGTTGCATTGCAATGTCTTTAGAATCTACATGCATTCAAATATTATTTTGCTAAAGTTGACCATTTTTGTTTTTCTTCAGGGTTCTGTGGTCTTTACTGAAATCCAAGGAGTGGTAAGTTTTGAGAGCTTTTAAATCAATTTTACATGCTTGTTCAGGAGGGTTCAAATTTCAGTGGTGTAAGGGGGGGGGTGGGGGAGAGATGAGGGTATATTTTACAGTACATTCCAAAGGTTCTCCCAACCATAGGGGGGTCAAATTTGTAAGTAGTGGGGAGCGTAATTAATAATCACCTTAGTACAAGATGCCTTAAGTGAAGAAGGAACTGCCATTAGGTCTTCACTTTTGGTGGATGGGGTGGGGGTTTGGAGGAAAGGGAGATGGCCAGGATAAGGCTTGAGTTATGGATAGTTTGCAGTCCTCTAGGCTATTGATTGATTGTTGTTTCTTTAAAGGTTGATAGTGTTTGTAAGCTGTCTGGAATGCCAGGTATAGAAAAAAAAATGATTTCATCATGACTTGTGTTTTTCTTATTCTTCTCATTTCTTTCACGTTTGCTGGATGCTTTGATAACAAGTAATGTTTTATTTTCAACAGATCTGACCATGTCATTAGTCAACCCACGACTTCTAGATGATCCAAGCTTCCACCCTTGTGTTCGATACAAACGATGGGAGGTATGAATAATTCCTTTTTCATGGTAATTCTATTCACCATTTTCCACACATCGGTTCACTGGTCAAACACAAAGCATTCAGTTGAGGTTGCAAGGTTCAAATTTGAATAATCCTTTAAAAGTACCTTGGTGCCTCGCTTGAGCGCTTTATGTTTTTCCAGTGAACCAATGTATGGAAAATGGTGAATAACCAATTACTAACAATCTAATATTCATTTTAATTATTTTAACCTTTTGCAGTCAGAGAAAGTACTGTCATTCGTTCCCCCTGATGGCAGCTACAGATTGCTCTCGTACCATATAACAACTGGGTAAGGAAACTGCAGGGGTACAGCCCTGAAAACAATAATAAAAATCGAGGTCAATTATTGCTTTTCTCTCGGGCACTCCATTTTTCCTTCCCTCACAAAACCAGACCAATGAGACCTTGTAGCCCCATTTTCAAAAATTATACATCTTGAATTTATATATCATCTACACCTTAAACTAAATAAGGTGTTTACAGTAACTTACGAATTTCTCACAGGCAGATTGGCTGAATTTTATCATCAATAAGAGGACAGACAGATAAAGCTGCTGTTATGAGCGCACACTCTTTCCTTTGGTTGTTGTGATTGCTAGAAAAGAGGCATTTTTCTTGTTTTTCTTGTTATTTGTTATTGTACACAAATAATTGACCTCAGATTTTTATGTGTATGTCCTCTTACAATAAAATAATTTTGTCATCACATTGTCAAAGTAGTTTCAGATTCACTCGGCTATGCCTCGTTGATCACACTACTTTGACAATGTGATGACAAAATTTATTGTCAATAAGAGGACAGACACATAAAAAACTGATGTCAATTAATATTGTTTAAATAATTTTACTACTGACTATTCTTACAGTTCTATGGCAATTCCAGTTTATGTTAAACACCAAATATCATACTCTGAGGTAAGACATTGAATCCCACACTTAATGAATTTGATCCCTTTCATTTTAAAGTAGTTGACTCTTGAACAAATTTGTATTTAAACATGATAGATAGATAGATAGATAGATGCTCTTCACTGCATGCACATGGAACATTTTTCTTGAGAAATTATATTAAATTAACTATTGTGCCCATACAACATGCCCCCTGAAATTTAATGTGTAGCAAGGAAGAAAGAATGGCATGTTGTTTTCTTAACAGGGAGGATCTGGAAGATTTGATTTGACGGTAGGACCAAAACAGACCATGGGAAAAGTGGTGAGTCAGCTGTTTTATATGTAAACCAGGGTTCGAAATAATGGCTGGTATGTTGCTGGTCATTATGACAGGCCAAATTAGTTTTATTTTGGTCAAACCTTGTGTCTGACTCAACATTATTGGTCAAAATGACTGACAAGGCAAAGAGCTAACCGGACAATGTTCGATTCTCGGCAGACATTTTCTAATGTACAGCTGTTATTTTAAGCCCTGTACACTAGTCCTATATCCTTAATCTTGACATCTTTCTTTACACTTTAATTGTGATTATAGTAAATAAAATGCCTGTTATATCTCTAGGTAGAGGATGTTGTTATCACTGTGCCATTTCCAAAGCAAGTTTTAAATGTCAACCTGTCACCATCAGGTATGATTGCACTTAGATATTTCATATTTTGTTGTTGGCTGTATTTAACTTCTTTATATTGTAGATGGTTAGTATTCAACAATAGAGAAATTAAAATCTAAAAATTATATAATGTTTTGTTCAAATTTTAGTTGGTAACTATACATTTGATCCTGTCAGGAAAGAACTTAAGTGGGATGTAAGTAATAATTCTTCTACTTCATACTAGTTTTCAGGCACAAAAAGCCTTTCTTCTTATCTTACCAAATGTTCTTTGGAATGAGAAAAAGACCTCTTTCACTTGGGCATAATTATCCCTACAGTATGATTTCTTTGTTTAATGGTTGCACATGAGAAACTGAATTATTGAATATAGATATGACTCAAACCAAGAATATGATTATCGCAATAGGATGACGTGGTTTGAAATGGGAAAATTTCACAGTCAAGCTAAAAATGTCTTTCTATCTTTTGATTATTTTCAGGTTGGTAAAATTTTACCTCAGAAGCTACCAATATTAAGAGGAAGTGTAAGTAAAGTACTATATAATTACATTCAAAATTTGCATTTGAATTGTGACTATTTCATTAATGTATTCTACGTTTTCCCTATATTTTGCAGATGTCTTTACAAACTGGTGTTCCTCCTCCAGATGAATCTACTACGATATCTGTAAGTATTTTGGTTAAGAGCATCTAGTCAAGAAAAAGGACTGTCTACAGACTTTGGCAAGCAAGTTTGGCTCCCATTACATCCAGTTTATGCAACAAATCTTCACTCAACTCTTCTTTCAACCAGCACCACCTACTCACCCCCCCCCCCCCCCCCTAAACCACCACAAAAGCTACATTGAGGAAACAATATTTTACATTATTTTGTATAAAAAACAGGTTGCATTCAGAATCCCACAACTAGCAGCATCAGGCATCAAAGTTAGCAGACTTGACTTGTATGGAGAGGTGAGTATTGAATTGGTTTAGTTCATATCCAAGCCAACTCGTCAAGGGGGATTGGAATTTCCAAGGAGTGGGGAGGGTCTGAGGAGGGTGTATTGCATTACTAGTTCCAGAAAATATCCATACCATTCCAAGGAGTGGCAAGGGTCTATGGAGAGTATGTTGCATAATTATATAGCTCCTGGAAATATCCATACCTCCCCCATGAAAATTTTGTAATATTCTTAATTTGTCTCCCTTTTTAAAGAAATACAAGCCATTTAAAGGAGTAAAGTATGTAACCAAAGCTGGAAGATTCCAAGTCAGAACCTAGAAAAATATATTCAATAAATTGTTCACAGCCAGAAATTCAATGTAATGAGAGATTTAGGAACTTATACCTATTCACAGTCAAGAAAATGAAATGACAAAACAGGACTGCTATGTTGGTTGGTATATCATTAATAGTTCTCAATTGTATATGAGGAACCATCATATATAACAACGGACAGGCTTCATTGGACATCAATCAAGGAATTATTTCTATGACATATTGATGAAAACGTTTTTACAGTGAGAGTACTACAACTGGAGCCACCTTGACGCTGATATCTAAACCAATTAAATTTGAAAATGAATGCCAAGTCGATGTTGAGCCAATCAGAAACCTAGCCTGCTGGAGAATTGTAATTTGACATTTTGAAGTTTCGTGTGTAACGACTTTATTTATTCCACACAACTCTTAGGAATAGTTTTGTCATTGTCAAGGGGTTGTCTTCCTTTCCGAACTACTTCAAAGCTCGACTCCAAGAATTTGCACCCTTTCTTGCCCAACCCTACTCTTAAATAGGCATAGGAAATCCCTCGGGAACCTAATAACAATAATACCCACGCACGCTCATCTTACATGTGTAAACAACTAGATAGCCATTGTCATTTTCTTATCAGAATAAAAGGATATGTCAAAAGGCTATAATTATTTTCTGCTGCTTTCTGATTGGCTCCACTACCCAAAGTTAGAATGTATTGTATTCATTCTACAATTTGATTTGTGCTAGCTGTCTTGGTGGTCTCAGACGTAGTAGTGACAGGTAAAATCAACATCCACCAAAAACCTATTTTAGTTGTAGCAGAATATCTTCATTCAACTAGCCTGGCAGTTTTGTTTTTGCATGAAATTCCAGTTATTAAGGTATTTTAATATAAAATTTATCCAAATCCAAAAATTATTTCTATATGTTAAGGTGTTCAAGGGTTTCATTCTTTTATGGGTATCGGTTAAAACCTTAGAAATAAATTTATTGTTTACATAGGTCGATATGATAGTGATCGTAAAATTTAATATTGGGCTAGAAGATGCATTGTGTTGTAGAATATAGTACAGGGTTCGTGCTACTCCTTAAACTCTTGAAAACTCCTTGAATTTAATTCACATTTTCAAGGGCACTTGAGAAGCTCTTGAATTTTACAATTTTAGCAAAACTCCTTGAAAACTCCTTGAATTTTTGCTTTGATCATTTGTTCTGAAATAGATCTAGTCAGAAAGATTGGGAAATCTGAAAGTCAGCCATGTACAACCCATGTAAAACCTTGTCATAGTTAGCTGAACATACTCCTTAATAATTCATTTTTGGGTGTAGGTATTTAGGTATGCTGATACTTAAGACTAGGATTGATTAAAATGTTGATATTTTATCTACATTTCATTTAATTTATGCCATAATTAAAATTTAGATATTCTAGTCCATGGATTGTAAAACACAAGGCATAGCATAGGAGCCAAAATTAAAGTTAGAATCATTCTAGTATGGGCCTTAAGCAGACTTAAACAAAGGTTTATATTTTTATGGGAATAAACATGGTTTGAAATCAATCATGAACGAATAAAATATATTAAACAGAATTCAAATATATTTACCAGAATGTAAAGGTTGCATCAGACTATTTTAGCATCAGGACAGAAAGGCAAAGTGCTGCCAAAAGTGTGAGTTTTCGAATGAAAAATTCAAGCAAAAGTAGAAGCAAAAGAATGTTGACTTCTAACTCCTTAGTAATATTTTCCTTGAGAACTTTTATTTCTTTTGAACCATCAAATATACCCTACAAACAGATAACAATCTTTAAAACTGCCGACTACTTTCCATCTTTTCTGCATGACGTGCCATACCGTGGCCACCCAATGAATTTATTTACCAATATTATTGAATCCCTTCCCCAAGGCAAATTCCTAGCCACTTCTTAAATTTTTGTTGCAAAGAGTATGACATGTAAATGCACAAATTCCTGCTGTTTGATTGGCTAACTAGTAAAAAAATAAGTTGGGTGGTCACGGTAAGGTGTCGCACCATAAATGCTTCATTTGTGGAGCACTAAAATAATATGATGGATAAATCAAATGTCTTTGAATAATGTCTATGAAACTAATAATGCTCCTAAAATTTATCAAGTCTTGGTCAGATATGCAAGGCAGGCATGTCTCCAAGCAGCGCTAATACAATCTATTAGTTTTTCCTTTTTCTGTTGCCTTGATCAATTACTCGGTTGGTTTCTCAACTGTTTTCTTGGCTAGGAAATCCAGATATGATGGCATTCCTTGATCAATCTGAAAATGTAAGAATAATAAAATGAAGACACTGAATTCAGGTTAACTTTGGCGTTATGGAGTGCTTCACTAAAGTATTAAGTTAGCAATTCTATGAATCCAGAAGCCCCAGCAGAGTAATCTTTTAGCACATTGCTCCAAAAAACCCTCTACTGCTTAGAAGAGTGAGTCCTAATTTCACTAGCCAAGAGAAAAGATTTACTAGTTCTAGACTAGTGGTCTTGCATTAGTGTCGAGCACTGAAGTTGTTATTCGTAGCACAATGATCTTTCTAAAGAGCTCTTTCACTCAGAAGGGTGGACAGGTATCTAGATTAGCACCCCTCCCTTGGAGAAAGAATAAAGAATAAAGCCTTAATAAATTTAACCCCCCCCCCCCCCCCCCCAAGAATAAACCATCATAATGTATTAAGGTTGAAAGCAGAAGGAACACAACAAGTTGAATATGTTTGATTGTTACACACCTTGATGCTTATGACTTCTGGAACATCATAGGGATGATTTTTCTATTAAAAAAAAACAAAATCTAGTGATTAAATTTGAAACTATTCAATACTTAAAATACTAGTTATAAGATCAGCTTTCCCAGTTATTTTGCTTAATAGTTTGTCTGCTAACTGAGTTTATTGCTAATCACTACTGCAAGACAGTAGTGGTGTAAATTAGCGTTCTTCAACTGAAAGCAAAAGCTACTGTATGCAAATATCTTTATTATAACCCAACACTCCAGATATAAGCCCACCTCTGGAGGTATAGTACATTGATGATTTGTATGGGAAATTGCACGATTGAGTACAATTCAGAATTTATAGGTACAAGTGATAATTTGAAAGTTTTCAAAATTGGAAAAGCCTTTAATTGTACCTCCTCTTCCATCAGAATGGAGTAATTTGGTTGATTGTATTATAAACTAATAAAATAACTGTTTGCATTTGGAGGGGCGAGCACATGTGCCAATCACACCAAATCCACAGGTAGCCCAATAAATTAGGAAATACGGAAAATTTATGACAACTTTTAGTCAAACGTTTTAGGGATGTTGCCTCCCTTTGCACCCCTGCTTGAGAGTATTAATTATCTGGGGGAGTCTTATATCAGGTTTACAGGTAAACATTTTAAAAAAAATACTTCAGGAAAAGTTGACACAATGCCTGATATGGAGAATAACTTTTCATACTTGATGTAATCAGAGATGTCAGGAACTCTGGTGCTTCTTGTTTTAACCATCTAAATAAAGAAAATAAAAAAACGTAAAGGAATTGTAACCAAGTTGAAAACTGGTTGAAAACATATACTGGTTGAAGATTTATTCAAGTTTGTTGCGTAATGTTTGTACTAGCCATAATGTTTGCAATGATGATATAAGTGATCAAGCTACAGTATTCATAATTTGAAGAATACATCAGTTTTGCTCAAGATTTTGTGCTGTTTCGTTGTGTTCTTGTTTAGTTCAAGTTTTAGTTTTAGTTTCACTTATTTTTCTGCGACCTATCTTGGAAAAGACCTGCAATGAGTTTCATCATTCTTGCCTTTCAACATCAACTTGGTCACAACATGAATGAATAAATAATGGAATTTCTCAGTGGCATCCCTACAGGCAAGCTAAAGGTGTAACGAGAACATATTTTTATAATATATGCTAAAATATGAAAAGGAAGAAAAAACATGCAAGGTTATATTAAATATTTTTTAAAAACATGAGAAATAAGAACTATAACTTACCAGCAATACTTCTGAGTCTTCTTCAAGTTTGTTTTCCCAGGTGTAGCTAGGAAATAAACACCATAATTATTATTTCAACCTGTTATTAATCTTGCATTCTCATTGGTAGGGAGTGAGTGCATTATGAAAGCACACAGCATGCATGCATACTTTTTAATTACGTCATTTGTATTAAAAAAACTGTTACTCTTATTTTTATTTTATGAAAGAAATAAAGAACTTGCTTGCTGTGCTGTTTGTAGGGTTCTAAAGCACTTGGGATTAGCCGAAACCTAGAGAAACACTCAGCACTTAGGTTGTGGCTTCACTAACACTTTGCTTATATTCTATCAAACCCTGTGCCTTATATTTACTATACACAGCATGTGTGCACATTTTCTATTTCTTTAATCAATAAATTATTGATGGAAGTATGATATCATATGCATAATTAACTAAACATGGGGATAAAAACTCATAATGCTGGCAAAAATTCATCAAAATATTTTTAAATAAACAAATAAATGAATAAAATATAACTCACATTGATGTGATGTTAGGAATGACATTGACACATGCAGCCAAATTCTGCTCAACCATACCCCTGTAAAATTAAAAATTCTTAATATCCACATTTGTATCATTTGGTGTGAAAAATTTGTACATGTGGTACATCATGTGGTTGATTTGAAATGTACTTCTGGATAACATAACAGATGCTACGAAGGGGATTAAAAAAATCACAACTGTCTCAGTCTACTGGGAAAGTTAGCATATCCTATTATTATTATTACAGCCATTAGGAAATGATATTGAGACGACCTCCAGTAGTAAAAAATTATTTGGTAAGGTCAACCGGCATCATTCACCACACTATAAAACCTGGAAATAATTCAGTATTATAATACACTCAACAAAAACTCTATTCTGATTAGACAAGAGGAGTACCAATCCCAAATTGTATTTTGTAGAGTCCCAATTAAATGCCTCAATTTTGTTTAGAGTATGATTATTGTTTATTAAACAAAAAATCAATAATGTACTCAAAACAATTCGGAAATTATAGATACTAGTGATGGTTTGAAAGTTCTTAAATTGTACTCGCCTAATAAATGGCTTGTCCAATTTTGAAAACTTTTAAAACATCACTGGTACCTATAAATTTGGAATATTGTACTTGAGGTCATGCAATTTCCTATAATAATTATGACATTTTTAAAATACAAAAAGGTAAAAACAAAACTTAAGAGAGGAATTTTTAAACTGGTCAAGAAAAAAACTTGAAAGTGTAGTACATACTTAAAATATTTTGTACAAAAGTTAATTTTTCAATAACAAGTGATGAACAGATAAAATATACTTTCATAAAAAATGTATAAAATTGTTCAAGCATTAATTTCAAATCTTTTTAATAGTGGGAAGTTTAAAAAAAATCATAATTCAGCAATTTCACGCACAGATGTCAAAGTGGGCGTGGCTTTTAAGACATGGGTGTGTCAAGTGCATAACTCGAAGCATTTGCAACTTGAAGTGCATAAATCTAAAATCGTATTAGGAGGTTTTCCTTACCTCCTTAGAGTTTTGCTCGTCTAATATAATTTCGTTTGGTATATTCATGGGATCAATTGTATACACGTACGCAGGAAATTTTAAAACGCTTGTTAATGAAACAACTGCAATATTTCTCGCATTTCTTAAGAGCTTAAGGGCCAGATTTAGTGAACAACATTTTAAAATGTATTTTTTTCACAGTTGAGTAATTAATCTCATTGTTATTTCTAAGTCGACGGTGCTATTTCATGTACGGGAAAATCAAGTTTGACAGCTCAACAAACTTGTTTTCGTAATTATATATAGCTGTACTTTTTAAAACCCTTTCTAAACCTCTAAAACTAAAGATATGTTATGCATTCACCATATCACTGGGTGGATAAGAGAGTTTACAAAAAAATAAATATTTTTAGGAATAAATTGAAATGTAAAGAAAGCCCACATGTTTCTAGGCGAAAGAATTTCGTGTCATAAATACGCAGTTGGTTCCAGTGTAAAACAATGGATTACAAGTACAGGTCTTAAATAAGTTTCAGATGGAGTTCTATTAAGTTTATGGATTTGTATTGAAGCTTTTGAGAAGGATAAAATGACCTCAAACTCGAAAGATTGACAAATTTCAGTTGCAATTTCCGTTCAAGAAGACGATATTCCTGCGCCAAGAAATGCGGATGTTTGTCAGCTGTTTGGGCATTATCGTCTATTTACAGGCTTACCTAGCTAATGCTTTGGCTGTTTCAAGGTTAGGACATGTTATGAAAGCAGCAGGAAAAGACTCCAGATTCAAATGCTTGTGCCATTATGATGTTTTTGGAAGAAAAATTCACCAAAGTCTTGCAAACACTCAACCCTCTTGATAAGAAACTCATTGATGCCAATCCAGGACCTCACGTGCAGCAATATAACAGGAACCCCAAGAATACATACCTGTTTGCCTAAGAAAAGGCCGGATGGAACGCAGCAGGCTGGTTTGACCTGTATTCCGAAATATTCCGTAATAAAACCCGCAACGATCAAGGTCTAATTTAAAATATTCCGTAATAAATCCGCAACGAGTCGAATGAAAAATAGGGAAGGCATTGTTCATTTTAGGTGCATTCATGATCCTTATTAATCAAATTAAGTTTTTCTTACAATAAATCCTTATCGAATAAATCAATATTCTGTACACAAAGAGCAAGAAAAACCTGTTTCTTTCCTTGCATACCCGGTTGCAATTTTTAAGACTCAGTAATAAAATTAATAGCCGCTCCTTTTCCCTTGATTCCAAAAAATGTATTTTTTAAATGGATCACAATTGATCATTTTTTGAATAGACTCTTAGTAATATAAAATTAAAAAAGTGACAGAAAGTGGGATAACAATAAAGTTGGATGAAATACAGGTTCTTATTTATTCTTATCGCAAGGGGTTCTGGGAAGGATATAGTACCTCTGAGCATGCGCAATTATTAGTTATGGCGGAATTTTCAAAAATGGTGACAAAGATTTTAGTAATGTCTGAACTTTTTACTCTCATTTAACTGTTTTTTATTCATTCAAAAGGTAAATTAGCGTAGTTACTCTTTTGTTTATCATTCTGGTTTTGAGATTGCTTCCTTATTTGAAGCCTTTGATGTTTTAGTAGCGTTTTGAAGCGTTACTTGCAGTCCGTCTTGCTAGGAAAAGGTTCAAATTTAAAAAGTCGATATATTAAATTTCTTCAATAAATTATAGTAGTTTTAACCATTCTTCTCTAGTTCTTCCTATAGAAAAAAGTAAAAGAATGGCAGCCGGAGACGACCTATTGTGTAATTTCAGAAAATGTAGGAAAAGGGTGAATACATTTGGATGGGTAGGTTGCTTTTTTTTTTCTTGCATCATGGGACTAAAAATTTCGATGTCGTTTTTAGTCAGTGCTTTCAATCTTTCTTTTAAGCTTATATTAGATAAATAAAAAGCTAATGCAGAGCTTTAACTTAAGCTTATTAGATAATAAAAACTGAGCTAATGCAGAGTTTTTAACATTTTCTTTTTGGTTTACTTTTGTAGGTTACTTCATGTTCACGTATCCTTGAGTTGTTGGTTGAATTGTTGTTGTTCTTGTTATGGATGTTGTTATTGTTGTTGGAGTTGATGTTTTAGATTCCTTAGCAATAAAACAGATATATTTTGTGATGAAGATGGAACTAGAGAATTTCAAAAAGGATACTCTTGTCCAGCCTGTAAGTGATTTGCTGTAACAGTCAGTAGTAACTATGAACTTCCAACATCGAAAATCAAAATATTATTTTATAAGTGATTAGCATTGATTCTGTTTTCAGGCGAAGCGAATCTTTCAGGAAAATACGACGTGGTTCGTGTAGAACTGCAACCACCAGAACAATACAAATCGGTAAGAAAATTAATCAAAAATGTTAAGACCAACATATTTCCCATTACGACAAAGCCATTCTCTTGGTTATTATGCTCTATCTTGCAAGGGTCAAACATATTTTTGAAACACTGATATTGCAGATGATACTTGCTGGTCATCGCCCAGAGATTATCATGGAAATAGCAACCCGTGCACTATCCTTTTGGACATACCAGGTAATATAACTTATTAAGATATAAGATCGATAGGAGACATGTTTGTGAAATGATTTTCCAATTTTTATGGTTACCTTTCTAGATATTTCAAGAGCGAACCTACCAGGAGTATGTTGCAAACAATTCAAAAGAAAAGACGTCGCAAATGGAGAAATTTTATGAACAAACAATCACAAAAGCGCAGACAGAGATTTCGTGTATCTTTTTTAAGTAAAATAATACGACATACGTAGTGCATGTTTTACCAAGTATCCCTCTCCTCATGCATGCAACCTCGCCCCCTCCCCACCCCCTCCCCCCTTTCTCTCTCTTTCCAACTTATCTCTGGGGCGTGACATCTACCCTTTTGGGTGCGGAGTCATCTAAGAATCTAGTGAGAACAAAACAGACGTAAACTGGCATTTAGGAATTTTTCTTTGACGTCAAACTAAAAAAGCTTTGAAGAACCAAATATCTGGTGAGTATAAGGTCATTTATTCACTCTTATTTATTCCGCATTCATTCTATTTAGTCATTCGTTCTGGTATTCACTTATTCATTTTGTTGCCTACTCTCCCTCATTTATTCATTTATTCATTTGTTTATTTAATGATTTATTCAATTATTAATTCCCATAAATTAGCCAAGTCCAAGGAGCTTGAAGAAACCAAAGCACGCTTTAATGAAATCTCGGAAAAGCTGGTAGACAAGAACAGACAGTATTTAAAACTCCAGGTACAATTTATGACCTTTTTGACATATAATGCAAATATTTTGAAAATGATTTCAAATTCTTCAATATATTTTGGAGTAGCTAAAATTTCTCTGTTTGATTCTTAGGGAATGTATGACACGTTAAGAAGGTTGGTAGTGTTATGAAAATGACGGTTGTTCTTTCGTGATTTTGATTGTTCTTTTGAGCCTCAAAGAATACCTTTACTCCCAAACACACACACTGACATGAGGTTCATGTACGTACTCTAACAGGAAATCTATCACTCCAAAATTAATGGTGGAAAACGAAGATAGAAGAACACTCGACACCAGGACTTCCCATATCCGTAACGCTTTCCAGTTCCCGCTAGACACCGGAGCAGGTATTGTGGAATCAAAACTATTCTGCCCGTAATTTAGCAGCTTTTATATTTTGTAAGGAACTGTTGTCTTATTTAAATTATTATTTTTGTTTGTACGTAGATTTGCTCCGAAGAAATGAGACGATGTCCGATGATAATCCCATAAGAATCGCTCTTCAAGCGGAACGTACGTATTCAGCAATATGAATGAGCTTTCCCTTTTATCACCGTCCCTTTCATCTATCTATTCTTTTATCAAAAAAACCTTTTATCAAATTTATTCATCTCACCAACTAATTGTCTATCTAACTATTCTAAACAATCCTATCTCATCCATCCATCCATATCCCTATCTCCGTCCCTCCGTCCCTCCGCTTAAATAAAGATTATTATTATTATTATTATTATCCATCCATCCATCCATCCATCCATCCATCCATCCATCCATCCATCCATCCATCCATCCATCCATCCATCCATCCATCCATCCATCCATCCATCCATCCATCCATCCATAATGATTTGATATTTCATTGGTTGATCTTCTCAGTCGTGTATTAAATTAAAATTTCAGGTGATTTTGTCCTCCAGCCTTCAATGCCCAAAGAACAGCAAGAAACAAACACCCCTTCTCGATCTTTGACCAACCAAGTACAAAGCCGCTTTACTCTAGACTTTGTGGGCACCCCCACATCAAGACGCCTTTACCAAAACAAATAACAAAGGAAATTCAAACAAAATCAAAGGATGATTCATGTTTACCAAACGACGAGAAAGGGTAGCACATTAAACATATCGGACCTTGAAAACTGGCCCGCATTTCGAAAGACTGAATGCACCGTGTGTGTGATTTGTCAGCGTGTATATATAACCGATTAAGTTGCTTTGACGTTATTTTTAATTATCAAGTTTGAAAAAGTAAGTTTTGAACGAGCAAATGGTTGATTTCTAAACGGCGAATCACAATTTGAGGTCATTCCTTCTACGACTATGCCAAGGAACGTCTCGGTTCTATATTTCGGCCGGTAACACACAACAGGCAGAACGAAGCCTTGGAGTGGATAAACAAACAACAAATGGTAAGATGAAACAAAGAATGCAGCTCACATGTAGAATAATACACATTGTTGTTGTTATTTTATCCAATCCCAAGCTTCGTTCTACCAGTGGACACCGACTCATTTGGGCAGAGCATTTTCAGTTCAAAAACGAACAAATAAAGCTGAAACAATTAAATCGGCAAAGAGCGAGTTTACAGAGCGTGGTAATTGGATCAAGTTGATTTGACCAGCCATTCTACTCGAGCCATGTAAAACAAAGTATTCTGAAATCTTATAAAAATAAAGCGCATTTTTTACAGTGGACTTTTCTCTGAAATGTAATCTATGCAGAAAGATGGACTTACTTGGAAAGATGCCTAGCTAGTATGGGAGGGAGAATATGTGGTTTAATTAACCCCCCAGTTTGGTTGACATAGCTGGATGGCACAGGGCAATCATGCGTGACACCTTACTCTCGTACCCACCCCTCTTATATCAGAAGTTCATAACTAGTTATGAACTTCTGATATTGTTTAATACTTCATTCGAAAAAAAACTCCTAAAAATCTAGGATATATCGATTTTTTGAAAAAATAAATGTTACTATCTAGAACATTGGAGAGGTGGATGTGTTGTATAGGCGTTCGAGTGCCTTGCGGGTCCATACTTTTGATGCTTGTAAAACTATTTCCTTTACGACCAAAACAAGACAAATTACACAATCGATCCCCATTTCTCTTGCTCTTTTAGAATCTGTTACTTTTTGTCTCAAAATCCAAAATTGTGGAAAATCCATATCTGGATTAACTCCTTGGATCGGACTTTTCCTAGGTGGAGTGTCGGAATGAGGAAAAATTTTCTTAGTGTTTCGACTTGAAATTATAGCGCAAAGCCTAACATCACTAGGAAATTTACTTTGAATCAGTTATTTTTAAAGATTAATGACAATTATGGCTTGTATGAGAAGGATACGTTAAGGGGTTCTCGTTGAGAATCTGTGAGTTTATTCCACTTGTTTTCTCGTTTCAATTTTTTTTTTAAATGAAACAAGGAATCGAAAAAGACCTTCAAAAACTCCTCACTTTGGGTTCATTGCAGATGAAAAGCTAAGACAGAAAATAGAGCGGCGTACAGTTACCATAGATACAGCAATAGGGAAATAGATAGTCTAAACGAATTGAGATCCTGTACCGTATCCCCAAATCAATCAGTGCTATTCAAGTGAAAACAGAAAAAGTCAGTAGTGATTTTAATGTTTTATCAAAAATGTATATTGATGTTGTGCATTTATTGTTTACTATTTAAGAGTATGTACTGCCTGTGGTGCGACGAAGGTGAATAATACCACAGGTAGCCCAGCCCCTAACGATTTCAGAATCTTATCATCTAGTACTATTGCAGCGTGTGCATAAATTTGGGTGGAAAGTCTTGCGCAGAGGCACGCCTTTATCCGAAGTATCTTATCTATATCTAAGAGTGTTGTGAAATTCACACGCTTCAGAAGGACGTCTTCTGCCGAAGTAATATTTAAGAGAGAACAAGCTTACCTTGGTGTCCTTTTGAGTGATGTGATCTTCACGCGCTTCAGAGGGTTGCCTTTTTAATGTAGTATGTACGAGAAAATAAGCTTACTTTGGTGTCCTTTTGAGTGTTGTGAAATTCACACGCTCCAGAAGGACGCCTTCTTTCGATGTAGTATGTATACGAGAAAATAAGCTTACTTTGGTGTTCTTTTGAGTGTTGTGAAATTCACACGCTTCAGAAGGACGCCTTCTTTCGATGTAGTATGTATACGAGAAAATAAGCTTACTTTGGTGTCCTTTTGAGTGATGTGATCTTCACGCGCTTCAGAGGCTAGGGTTGCCTTTTTAATGTAGTATGTACGAGAAAATAAGCTTACTTTGGTGTCCTTATGAGTGTTGTCAAATTTACACGCTTCAGAAGGACGCCTTCTTTCGATGTAGTATGTATACGAGAAAATAAGCTTAGTTTGGTGTTCTTTTGAGTGTTGTGAAATTCACACGCTCCAGAAGGACGCCTTCTTTCGATGTAGTATGTATACGAGAAAATAAGCTTACTTTGGTGTTCTTTTGAGTGTTGTGAAATTCACACGCTCCAGAAGGACGCCTTCTTTCGATGTAGTATGTACGAGAAAATAAGCTTACTTTGGTCTCCTTATGAGTGTTGTGATCTTCACGCGCTTCAAAGGGTTGCCTTCTTTAATGTAGTATGTACGAGAAAATAAGCTTACTTTGGTGTCCTTTTGAGTGTTGTGAAATTCACACGCTTCAGAAGGACGCCTACTTTCGATGTAGTATGTATACGAGAAAATAAGCTTACTTTGGTGTCCTTTTGAGTGTTGTGACATTCACACGCTCCAGAAGGACGCCTTCTTTCGATGTAGTATGTATACGAGAAAATAAGCTTACTTTGGTGTTCTTTTGAGTGTTGTGAAATTCACACGCTCCAGAAGGACGCCTTCTTTCGATGTAGTATGTACGAGAAAATAAGCTTACTTTGGTGTCCTTTTGAGTGTTGTGAAATTCACACGCTTCAGAAGGACGCCTACTTTCGATGTAGTATGTATACGAGAAAATAAGCTTACTTTGGTGTCCTTTTGAGTGTTGTGACATTCACACGCTCCAGAAGGACGCCTTCTTTCGATGTAGTATGTATACGAGAAAATAAGCTTACTTTGGTGTCCTTTTGAGTGTTGTGAAATTCACACGCTCCAGAAGGACGCCTTCTTTCGATGTAGTATGTATACGAGAAAATAAGCTTACTTTGGTGTTCTTTTGAGTGTTGTGAAATTCACACGCTCCAGAAGGACGCCTTCTTTCGATGTAGTATGTACGAGAAAATAAGCTTACTTTGGTCTCCTTATGAGTGTTGTGATCTTCACGCGCTTCAAAGGGTTGCCTTCTGTAATGTAGTATGTACGAGAAAATAAGCTTACTTTGGTGTCCTTTTGAGTGTTGTGAAATTCACACGCTCCAGAAGGACGCCTTCTTTCGATGTAGTATGTATACGAGAAAATAAGCTTACTTTGGTGTCCTTTTGAGTGTTGTGAAATTCACACGCTTCAGAAGGACGTCTTCTGCCGAAGTAATATTTAAGAGAGAACAAGCTTACCTTGGTGTCCTTTTGAGTGATGTGAAATTCACACCCTTCAGAAGGACGTCTTCTGCCGAAGTAATATTTAAGAGAGAACAAGCTTACTTTAGTGTCATTTTGAGTGATTTGAAATTCACGCGCTTCAAAAGGTTGCCTTCTTTAATGTAGTATGTACGAGAAAATAAGCTTACTTTGGTGTCCTTTTGAGTGTTGTGATCTTCACACGCTTCAGAAGGACGCCCGCTGTCGATGTAATTTCTAAAATAAGCTCCCTTAGTGCTTTTTTAGATTTTGTGTTATTGTAAAACTCGCTACAACTCACATTTTCACACGCTTTAGAAGGACGCCTTCTTTCGATGTAGTATGTATACGAGAAAATAAGCTTACTTTGGTGTCCTTTTGAGTGTTGTGAAATTCACACGCTCCAGAAGGACGCCTTCTTTCGATGTAGTATGTATACGAGAAAATAAGCTTACTTTGGTGTCCTTTTGAGTGTTGTGAAATTCACACGCTCCAGAAGGACGTCTTCTTTCGATGTAGTATGTATACGAGAAAATAAGCTTACTTTGGTGTCCTTTTTAGTGTTGTGAAATTCATACACTTCATAAGGTTGCCTTCTTCGATGTAGCATGTACGAAAAAACAAGCATACTTTGGTGTCCTTTTGAGTGTTGTGAATAAGAGTATGTACTGCCTGTGGTGCGACCAGGGTGCGACGAAGGTGAATAATACCACAGGTAGCCCAGCCCCTGACGATTTCAGAATCTTATCATCTAGCAGCGTGTGCATAAATTTGGGTGGAAAGTCTTGCGCAGAGGCACGCCTTCATCCGAAGTAACTTATTTTAGAGTGTTGTGAAATTCACACGCTTCAGAAGGACGTCTTCTGCCGAAGTAATATTTAAGAGAGAACAAGCTTACCTTGGTGTCCTTTTGAGTGTTGTGAAATTCACACGCTCCAGAAGGACGCCTTATTTCGATGTAGTATGTATACGAGAAGATAAGCTTACTTTGGTGTTCTTTTGAGTGTTGTGAAATTCATACACTAATCATAAGGTTGCCTTCTTTAATGTAGTATGTACGAGAAAATAAGCTTACTTTAGTGGCCTTTATGAGAGGACGTGTTGTGTTCTTCACGCGCTTCAGAGGGTTCGATTGCCTCCTTCAATGTAGTATGTACGAGAAAATAAGATTACTTTGGTGTCCTTATGAGTGTTGTAAAATTCACACGCTTCATAAAGTTGCCTTCTTCAATGTAGTACGTAGGAGAATATAAGCTTACTTTGGTTTTATTTAAATTCGAACCAAACTAGATTAGAATAAATCCATTCTCATCAGCCTCGGTTTCGTCTTCGATGGCTTATAATTAAAAGTGATACAACCAACTGGAACAATAAAGATAAGAGACTTGCCTTGTGATTGAATGATGTGTTATGATAGAAAGACTATATCCCGGGCGTGGAGGTCATTTTACAGCCCCATCACAGCCCAAAGTACATACATTTACAGTATTTTGGGGGGGTCCTTCTCCGCCCGGGATATAGTATTCTCCCGATGTATTTTGGCTTGATTTTGAAACCCATTTCGAAGTCATTTTTTCAATTCCTAATTTCTAAATTTTATCATAAGAAAATATCACAAAGAGAAGATTCTGTAGATTCAGCTACTCGATCCGCATTCACACGCTTCAGAGGGACGCAAAATGTGGATGTAATATCTAAAAGAAAACAAGCTACTTTGGTGTCCTTTTGAATGTTGTGATCTTTTTCAAACTCCAGCTACTCGGCACTCTTTCACACGCTTGACGACTGTCGTTGCAATATCTAAGAGACAATAAGCTTACTTTGGTAGATTCTGTATGGGTTTAAAAAACGTAAGGGACAGACTTGTCCAGTCCTGGAGTCCTTTTCTATCAGATACGACAAGCTGAATTTTTTTTTCCTCGCCAGCAATCAGCATGGAACATTCCGGTACTGTGCCGTGCCTCGTTCCCAAAGTTCCCTGTCAACAATATCCTGTAGCCAAAGGTCCAAAGTGGTTCAATTTTTTTCATCTTGTACAGCATGAAAAATTAAAGGTGTTCTTTGAAGAGTGCGTGCTTATTCAACGAAAGGTTCCTATTAGGAAATGTAGATGAACACAACAGGAATTTTGACAATTTCTTTCGCGACTTGATTTCATCTAGAAAACCGAATTTTTTTGACCGTATTCGATAGGGGAATAATGTTCAACATGAAATTTCCAGCTAAAATACAGCGATCTAGTATTTTTTACAAACCCTTGGAGGGTAAGCTAGTGTACAACAATATGAATGTGGATGGCGTATAATCTACATCCATGCAAATCTTCACTTCATCCTCTTCCATCCTGCATTTTAGCAGAAAACTATCTACATGCGCAAGAAGCCAGTGATCCAAAGTCGTTGAAACTTTTTATTTGGATCTTGCAGCTTATATCATTCTGAGAAAGTAAAGATGTTTTCCGACGAGTGCGCGCTTATTCATCGAAGTTCTATTGTAAGAGAATGTATGTAAACACAAACACTTTGCTAATTTCTTTCGCGATTTAGTTTCAACTGAAAAACCAAAATTTTCTTAACCGTATCCGATAGGGGAATAGTGTTCAACCAGCATTTTCTAGCTGCAATATATCTATTTTTTTCACTCACCCCTTGAAGGTAGGCCTGTGTTTAACAACATGGCTGTGCAGATGGTCTACATACCAAATTCAAATCTGCCGTCATCCTCTTTCATCCTGCACGTTAGCAGAAAACTGTCTACATGCGCAGGAAGCCAGAGGTCCAAAGTCGTTGAAGCCTTTTATTTGGAGCTCCCAGCTTATGTACAGCCGTGGAAATTTAAGATGTATCTCCGACGAATGCGCGCTTATTCAGCGAAAGGCTTTTTATAACGACTACTAGCCGAGTGAATAAAATTTCCTGACAATTATACTCTCCATAGCCTCTTTCAATCACCTAGACGGCGAGTATCCCATTAGGTTATTTCAGAAGTTCATAACTAGAAGTGTCCATCTTCCAATATATGAAACGTCAAATGTGTTTTACGTCTGAGCTATTTTTAGTTTAGTAAAATTGACTGTGGTGGACCCTGGGGACCACAGCTACGATAGCATTGGCATTGCGGCTTTGTCCGATATATAAAATATAATTTGCGACTGTATAAGATTTATCCGCCAGGGCCCGGTTGCAAGAAGCCTGGATAGCGTAATCCGACGTATAAACAGTATCGACTTATCCACTGGATAAGGATTTATCCGCCGGATAGTTCTATCAAGGCTTCGTACAACCAAACCCTGGAGAGAACCAACAAGCAACTCTACTCACATACAGTAGCGAGGCCGGTGGTGAGAGACGGCGTATTAGTAGCATTCACCACCAATACTACCCTCAATATGTTGGGGAAAAGTTGCGCATTCTTTTTTTTTGTTTTTGTAATTCATAGGGATTTTATTTATTTTTATTTTGCAAGTCACCAAAGCCAACGCGACTCCTGTGTGTACATGTATTGGAGCTAAAAACGACAGCTAGGGAAAATTCCTTGCTCCTGCTGATGGGAAAATCAAGACAAATCAAGTGTATGCAGCCGGCGGGCCTGATCGATCTGGGAATTGGGGGAGTCTTTCTAGGAACGACTTGAAACCAAGTAAAATTGAACTTCGTGTAACTGATGCTGGGAATTCCAGGGTAACACCGCCAATGGGTAGCGATACTAGCTTGGCATATAGTATCCCAGGTCTAGATAATATGAGCCCACCTCTTGATGTGACTAGCGATAAAAGTTCAGAAGAACTAAGGGAATGACACGTGGTCTGGAATAAAAAGCAATAAAGTAGGTCTACAAATGCATTAAGAAATTTCGCTAGGAAGTCTAGAAATTATTTGTTTTTTTTGTGTTTTAACTGTTATCTAATTGTTGGTAATATATAAAGGTGCTTGGGATTGAAGGGAATTCTAGACTCTTATAAAGTCTTTTTTTAAATTCTTAACTTTTTTTCGACTTCTGGGCAGATCAAAGTTAGGGCACAGCTAACTAGCTGATCGAATTCTGAAACAATCTCTGCGTCAGGGCACCGCTAACTCACAGATAGAACTCTGAAACAACCTCTGGGCTGATCTAGGTCTGGGCACGGCTAACTCACAGATAGAACTCTGAAACAACCTTTGGGCTGATCTAAGTCAGGGCACGGCTAACTCACAGATAGAACTCTGAAACAACCTCTGGGCTGATCTAGGTCTGGGCACGGCTAACTCACAGATAGAACTCTGAAACAACCTCTGGGCTGATCTAAGTCAGGGCACGGCTAACTCACAGATAGAACTCTGAAACAACCTCTGGGCTGATCTAGGTCTGGGCATGGATAACTCACAGATAGAACTCTGAAACATTCTGGGCTGATCTAGGTCTGGGCATGGATAACTCACAGATGGAACCCTGAAACAACCTCTGCGCTGATCTAGGTCTGGGCATGGCTAAAACACAGATAGAACTCTGAAATCTCTGGGTTATGCAGAGGAAGGAAAACTGGAGAACTGGATATTTAGTTACAAAGTTTTCATTTATATTATCAAGTGGTGGATAGATAAATATTTCAAATAAAAAATTGTATAAATTGCATAATCAATTTTGATATTATTTAAAATATGATGTGATGCAATATGTACTAATTGACTGAGGGGAGGGCTGGATGGGTAAAGTATTTGCCTCTTGGTTATTTGTACGGACCTTGTTGTGCTCGGTCTGTACAGCATTACAGGGGCAGATCCAGGGAGGGGTGCAAAGAGTGGGTGCACCCCTCCCTGGTTCAACTTTGTGCCCCTACTTTGAAGACAACCAATACTGGTTTTTTCTATTGATTCTAAGGGGTGCACTCCTCCCTGAGTTAACTTTGTGTGTTGCACCCCTCCCTGAACAAAATCCTGGATCCACTCCTTCATTACCTAGAACCAAATACATTTCCTCTCCAGCCCATCCTAACTCAGCCAATAAGCATTTTATCGGAGACCCAATTTTTTGTTGTAACAAAAGAATGAAAAATCATGCTAAAATTAAAAGAGACAGAGAGCTTAAACAAGGAGAACCAGATGGCCTTTTCTGGTCCGCTTATGTCAACCTGTCCGACACCCATCACATGGCTTTTTCCAATGATCTTATTAGAGTGTAAGAGCAGGACCATACAGGTCTAGGATGTTTAATTCTTAAGATGAAAATGATTTTAAAGTGAGGCAATGAGAGCCCCCAGACACTACATCCCTAATTAAAGAAACTTGCATATGCACGAGAAAACAGTTGTATATCTTAGTTACCACAAAATGTATTAAATAAAAAGGTTGGGCAAATAATATAATCAAACATTGTTCAATGGAATGCGGTATTAATTACAGTAATTCAAAATAAAAATGGTTCCTAAAGTTCTAGTATACCTATAACTGGATCTTTTGTCAGTTTAAGTACCTATTAGTTAGGATTTTCTTCAGTTGTTGTTCCTTCATCTGTTGAGGTGTCTTTCACTTCTTCTTCATTTGAATTGCTGTGAAAAATGAGATAAAAAAATTCTAAAATCTAAAAAAAGATTATAGTTCAGGTTATTTTTTATAGTTTGAGGATTAAAAAAATGTTTTTATTGATACAAAGTAGGCATTAAAGCTATAAGCTTGTGAGCAGTGTCTCCTCCATACACACTCCTGTTACTACTTTAAAAATAATTCGAGTCTTCGAGTCTTCTCTTCTTTCAACATCTTGGTGTCTACAGGGCCCAAACCAGCAACCCAACCCATTGCCCTCACAGTGTTGAAAGACAATCCATTATAAACATTTGACACCTCAGAATATTTAATTTCATATTTTTCATGAAAAAATGAGATAGAGATATTTGTAAATCTGCATAAAATTTTAGAAATTTTGTTGTTGTTGTTTTTGATCTGGAAAGCAATTTTCTATTTGTAATTATGTATTGTAGATATTTGTAAATCTGCATATAGTTTGGGAACATTTTTGGTTTTTTGTTTTGTTTTTGCTGGTATTGCTTGATATAATAGTATAACTTTTACGTACAGAGTAAGGTCTTGAGGTTCTGGTATATGGAATGGTGTACCCTGAACCAAACACTTGGGGTCACTTAATGAAGGACAGTCCTGGGGAGAAAATACAAAAATAACAAAAACTATAAGGTACTGTGTTCATAGTGAAAGTATGTGAATAAAGTATGTTGTATGGATGGATGGATGTAGATAAATGGCCACAAAATTGGATAAGCGGATTGATGATGGGGTGGGTGGATGGATGGGTATATGGATGGATTGGTGGGTGGGTGGGTGGGTGGATGAATGAATGAATGAATGGATGGATGGATGGATGGATGGATGGATGGATGGATGGATGGATGGATGGATGGATGGATGGATGGATGGATGGGTGGATGGATGGATGGATGGATGGATGGATGGGTGGATGGATGGATGGTTGGATAGAGACATGGTAGAGAGGAAGGCAGTAGTAAAGCATTCTTCATCTCCCTCTTACCTCAGGGATTTTTTGATGAAATATCATACTGTTTTCCCTGTCACACTTTGCCTTTTTCTCCGTTACAAGTTTCCTTGTTCTACAAATTAGAAAGTACTCAAATTAGAGACCTAAATAACAGATTTAAAAATAAGGAGTTCAACCTTAAAAGTATAACTACTGGTGCAACTATCAGTGGTTCAACATTAAATACTCCTATACCTTTTGTATCTCCCACAGCCAACTAACACAGTAACACAGCACTACCTCCCCTTGCATGATGTCATTAAAAAGTGTTGCAGAAAGATTACTATACCTAACAAAGCTTGCTGTTTCACCTAGATGTATCTTGGTTTTGGGCTTGATTTTGTCATATTCCTAAACACACAAACAGATAATGTTATTGTGACAAGTAATGTCTTAAGCCAAAATTTACCCATAATTACTAGTTAGAATAACTAGAGATGTGTATGAAAGTATAGTATGAAATATATATTTGTACTGCGGTTGTAGATGTAATGAGCTGATCCTCACAGTATTTCCTCGCAGCTGCAAATTGAATGACTCGGAAAAAACTCTGAGTCTTGAACAGGATCAGCTCAATTTGATGAATAACTAGAGAGTTGTACTCACTTTAGCAAGTGTTAAGGCTTGTTCAATATGTTTAGTTGCTTCATTTAAAACTGCAATTGCATCTCCACACCTGGTGAATTTAACAGCAGGTATCATTGTAGCAGCAATACAATGTATTACTGTATGATCTCTATAAATGTTCACTGATCATCTCACTCATAAACATTGTTCTTCCTTGACTTCCTCTATTTCTCTATTTTCTCCTTTCTTTCTTCAGTTTTTCTATCTATGCAAACCCTTTGTTTCTTTTTCCTTCCTCTCTATTTCCTGTACATACGTGTATTTCATCTCTTCCTCCCTTCTTCCATTCCTCCTTCTAACCCATTCATTCACCATCCTTTTCATCCATCCATCCATCCACCCAACAATCTATATCTCTTTCTCTCTTCCTCTCTCTCTCTCTCTCTCTCTCTCTTCTTTCCACACCCATACTTCCCCCATCAAATTATCCATCCATCCCCTAATTTTCACTCAATTCAAATTATTTTCAGAAAATTATCTAAGTGTACCTTTCTTCTGTCTCTAAGAGATGGATGCCTTGAAAACACCTTGAAAGTGCTAGATATGTTTCAGCTGTCCAAAAAAAAAATGAAAAAAAAAATGAACAAGGTAATAGATTTATTTTTAAGGAAAATATTTAAAAAACTGCTTCCTATTTTGGACCCAGAACTCATTTTCAAACATCCCACTAAAAAGCATACATGAACATTGTACAGCACAATCATACTTACATTGAAATTTCATGTATGTGGCCCATTTATGTTCTAAGTGATGCTCCTCCTGTTAAAATAAAAGTAGATTTAAGACCAGCATAAAACACCAAATTAAACATTACTTTTCCTTGTTCTTACATCAGTGGCATTAAAGGGGGCTAGCACGTCACAGACTCCTATAAATAGGAAAACTTAAACCAGTGATTATTAGACCTTTAAGAATTATTACAGTAAAGTTTCAGCTGAATTAAAATTTGGATGATTTTTGTGCTAGTCCCCCATCAAGCTAGTTGTGAGAGAGTTAAGTAATGAGCGTTTTAGCATATTAAATGCTTAGTATCAGCAATAAAATATACAATACACCAATCAGTAATAGAGTAGGCCCTTTCTAGATTGGATTAGAATTTAGAAAGTTGATTTTTGCAGAGAGAGGAAAAGAGAGAAAACCAGAAAAAACTCTCAAAGCACAGGAGAGAACCAACAAACAACTTTTTTATAAATGACGAGTCCAAGGATCAAACCCATGTGGCATTGATGAGAGGTAAGCACTCTCACTGCTACTCCAACCATTCAATGTTTCAATGGAGTTGTATAATGCAACATTATAGACCCAAGCAATACAAAAAATGAGGGATAAATCCAGAAATCTAAGAGAGAGGGGGGGCCAGGGGGCAGACCAAAATTTTACCACACTGACTTTGCAAAAACAAAACAGAGAGGAGTTCCTGTTTTCTTCAGAAATGCTATTTCCTAGGTCCTTGGGATATTTTGGACAAAAGAAAAATGTAGAAAATCCCACTAAAGGGCAGGAGGGGGGGGGGGGCACAATGATATCAGCCCCCTAAATCCACTCATGGAATGGAATGAATGAAATATCCCTCCCCTTTATATGCCATTGCCTTCAGCTAAGCAGTTATCACACTTATCATAATATATAAATGTTGACAGCCATGATTGATACCTACATCAGGTTGTTTTGCTGCAGAGGAATATTTCTCAGCCACATCGGCGCAAAGTTGACTGACAAGAGAAGCCTTGTGTCCCTTCTTGATGGCTCTGTTAATTGTGACACACTAGATATAATGGTAATACATTGAATTAGTGAACCTTTTCTTCATTTAAAAAAGGGCGGAGTATAGGATTGCTGTGCATTCTAGTGTGGGAAGGGTATAAGGAAGGTACAATATTGTGTAGTTCCGTAAATTATCTACAGTAAGCTCCAAAGTTGAATCCAGAAAAAATTATCAAGTCTGATAGTATTTACTAAATAATTATAAAGGCATAAAAGCATGGAAATTGTGAACTGGAATAAGAAAATTGGAATGGGCACTGGTAAGCTGCTTGGATGTTGGAATGTTAAAAATCAGTTAATCAATTCAATTTCTTTGCTAAAATATGTTTCAATAGCTAGTTAACATATATCCATTCAAATTAAGCAAAGAAAAGCAGTGTTTAAAAGTGTTTCGATCCGGAGATCCACTTAACCGAAGTCCAGTCCATGGCCCATTCCAGGACACGATTCCTGATTTTCCAACTTAAAAATTCCTTAAAAATAGAATTTTAGTAAAAATAAAGATAAATAAGCAAATTAGCTAAAGTTTGTCAAGGTGAATATTACAATTTCACAGCTTAAATGCAAAAAAGGATTGAAATTTTAAAGGGGTTGGGGAGGGTCTGACAAGGGCATTTCATAGTTCCACAGAACATTCACACCACCCCCATGAAGGGGGAATGGAATTTCCAAGGACAGAGGAGGGTATATTTTAAACTTCCAGAAAATATTCAGACCTATCCATGCAGTGGGAGATTAGAATTTTCAAATGATGGGTAAGGTCTTAGAAAGGTATCAGTAGTTATTATAACTCAAATATAATACCTGTCCTTCAGCAAGAGATTGTAAATGGAGGGCTCTAATTGATGATGCTACAATATGAAAAATGAATAGAATTTAATATTTAATGTAGCAACTACTGTATCCATACCTTGTCCCTCCATAGAGCAAATCAGAATCTACTAAGGGGTGTGGAGGCAAATGCACTGTATACCATGTACATTTAGCTCCAATAAAATATCCATACTCCACAATGGAAGGGGATTGGAGGTCCCAAAAAAATTCTGAGTCTTGAATGGGATTTGAACCTCTGCCCTGGTGATTCGTATGCCATGCTCTAACCACTCAGTCTCATACTGAGTAATATTATACCACAATATAGAGTACACATTTGTTTTACATGTGTCTTACCATCAATATCTTTGTTGCCATGGGATACATGACCCAGAGATTTCATGCAATCAAAAATTCCTGCTGCCGTCTTTAGAGATTGCAATGCTTCCTGTGCATCAAAACAGAGAGTATATCTTTTTATAATTTATATGACACACAGGTCTCGAAAAAAAAAAACTCGGCAGACACTCTCAACACACTTGACCCATTGGTTTTTTGCTCATGGGTTTCACCTTCATTTTATCTTCATTTTCTTCATCTTCCTTCATGCTCAAGCTCAACTGAAAAATAATAATAAAAAATCAAAACATAATATTGTTAGTAATAAATAGGGATTAATAAATAATAATAGGGATTAAATGGAAATAGTTCTTTGAGACTTACAATGATGAATTGATGGTTGATGATGATGAGGTAGCTATTGTGATGGCGATAATACAGCAAATTTTATGGTGATAATGACGCGATCTTGATGATGATAATTGATGATGGTATTGATCATGATGGTATTGATCATGATGGTGATATGATGATGTGATGATGGTGGTGGTGGTGATAATGATGTGATAGTGATAATGGTGATAATGGTGATGACGAAGATATGATGCTGGTGGCAGTGATAATGATCTAGTGATAACGATGATGGTGATGATGTGATGGTGATGGTGATGATGAAGATGAAGGTAATGATAGTGATGGTGATGATGATAATGGTGATGTTGATGATGGTGATCATGATTATAATGATGATGATAATGGTGATGTTGATGATGGTGATGGTGATTATGGTGATGTTGATGATGATGCTGATGATTATGATGGTGATTGCTGATGACAATGACAATGAAGCATGACAAAGATACTATAAGTGCAAAGAAAGACTTCCCACCTGATTAGCATGATCCATGTGCCATAATCCCACAGCAACAAGCAGAGATGCAACATCAAATTCAACATCATCTGATGTTACTTTATCCTCATGCAGAAAGTTAGTCCACTTGAACCTGCAAAGAAACAACACAAAGGAGGTTTGTTGAGGGTACAGGATTCGAAGAATGCTCCAATAAATTAGCCAAATTATCTGGCTTACTATTCAAAAACTAATTAATAATTCATGAGAAAACACAATAGACATCATGACCGTGAAGGAGGTTTTGCAATGAAGGAGGTTTTATATCTGATATAGATTCGTATTCATTTGCATTTGCAAACTTTAACTTAGATTTTCTCTATCAAACTTGGTTCATTTCGTAAAGAATTCGGTACAATATGAGAACTTACATAATGAGTTTTTTAAGCTGTTCAATAAACTCGCAGATCGTGTTTTATCAGGTGTAAAACCACTCGGCTATGCCTCATGTTTTATACCTGATAAAACACTCCTGCTCGTTTATTTAACACTACTTATAGCTTAGTAATTGGTAAAATTTTCACTTCCACTCTAGTTCATGACCTTCTTCAATTAATTCAAAACTCAAGGAAACCCCTGACACAAGCCGTTAGTTACTTGTCATAATTTAGCAGACAAATAATGAGAGTCTTAAATCAATAGTGAAACATTCAAGCACCCTACTATAGTGTGGTTTTTGAATATGGCATACCCTAGATTTTAAAAAGCCTTTGACTTGTCCATTTTTCCACCTACTGTACTACTGTTACTCTATAATATACCCCTTATTAATTTACTTTTAAAGTCTTGCTTCAGCCAACTGTTATATCTAACTGTTATATCTACTAGAACTACTACCAAACTTCTTTTATCATTGATATTTTCCTCTTATTCTCTCTACTTCATTGTATACACACCGAACGCATAATTTATTACTACTTTACTATGTCTATTATCTGATTACAATTTACGGTGTTCAACTTATCATAGAGAAAAAATATCGCTCTGGGATCCTCACGATTACATTTCATATTCTGGCTGCGTTACCAGCGTGGTTGGTCCTTGTAGTGTAGTGGTTAACACATCGGACTAGAATACCAAAGACGTGGGTTCGAATCCTGCCAAGGGCTTTGATATTTTCCTCTTATTCTCTCTACTTCATTGTATACACACCGAACGCATAATTTATTACTTCTTTTATCATTGATTTATATTAATAATTAATCATTAACATCATTTATGGTCCATACCTGAGTCTTGAGCTGCTACGAACCTGGAATTTAAGAGCATTTAACATTTTAGGACATTAGATTTTTATCTTCTTATTGTGTAGTCAACTACTTCTACAAAGGTGACCAATCATGATGTAGAGTGAAAACTGTAGCCAATCAGAATCTTGGCTTTGTTGCTTGATCCTGATTGGCTAATGTTACATAGCTTTGTTTTTATTCTGCATCATGGTTGGTTAAAATTTGGTGTAGCCTGCGGTAAGTGGCCCAAATTGGGAGGGGAGAGAGAGGAAGGAGTGGGGGACCTGTGCAGGAGGGGACGAGCAGGCCCCCACCCTTTCGCCCCTCTCCCACCCAATTTGGGCCGCTACGCAGGCTAAGTTTGATCAAACAGTTTGAGTGACTGCACAGCTATAGAAAGACAACAAAACAACAAACAGTAGAATACAGTACCTTCTTCTTGATGCTCTGAAGGGTATCCCGTACCGTCAGATACTCCACTAAATAGTTCATGACTGTTTCCGACAAATCATCTGTGTGATTCAGAGCTTCTTCTACTCCTTGTCGTCTGGATGCCATGAAGAATACAAATTTAAAACAAAACTTGACTGTATAATGTATAGTGTTAGTGGAAAACATATAGAGTGACACGGTACGACATGCCGTAGAGCAGTTTTCGGATGAGTGGGAAGGTCCCGTTACCCTGGGGTACAGAGATATTCTCACTGACCAATATTTGATGTTTTGACAGGAGGTTGCTTAAGGTTATTAAAAAATACAATAATTAGCTATGGCTATTTTAAGATACTGTATGTCTACTACATGGCTACAAATTGTTTTTTTGTTTCTTATCTATACAAAAACTTCTTTTTTCACAAGAAAAAAAATTATAATAAATAGCTGAATTGTACAGGTGCAAATCAGAAGAAACTCAAATGCAATTCCAGTAAGTTAAGTTCATGTAAGCTATACTAAGTTATGAAACTTAAAGCAACAAGTAAACTGTTCAATTCAAAATCCTTCTTGACAACTTTTATTTTTTCCCCACGCTAAAAAAAAAACAAAGTAAAAATAAACTTTGAAGTAAATTCTTAAGAGAAAAATTCAAGACGGCTTTCAGCTTCATTTACCTCAAAATCTTTATAAAATTTTACGTAAACAAAAAAGCTAAAAGGTAGAAAATTATAGTTTACGTAATAAGAGAGCATCATAAGGAGTTCTTGAGGATATTTTTTGGGAATATTTACCTTCTAGTGACTTCATGTGCTGCACTTCGTATCTCAGCTGGAATTCCGTCTAAAGCTTTGCCAAAGTTGATGTGTTCAGTTTGTTTCTTTATTCTGGCCGGATGAGCCATTTTGAGTTCATAAAAATACCTTGAAGTCTGCAAGGAAGCGTTAAATCATTCCATTTGAGGAGAAAATTAACTTTTGACGAATATAAATAACTTTTGGAAGCGATTTTTTAGAAAGTTTACAGCAAAGAACTTTTTGTTTTGTCACTGAACAACACAACAAAAACTGCGCGCGCAAGTGTGACACAGGTATCCCAAGTATGGGGGAACAGTAGTGGGATTTAGAATCTTCATGAAAATTTTATATGCTTAACATTTTATTTATCAATAAAATAAGGGACTTAAATAATGAGTCAGGCATAACGTTTTAGGTAAATTGTACAACAAATTATTTAAAATGTCTACGTTTCAAAGTTTATTTTTCTAAAAGTTTTCAACTCGATTTTTTTTTTTTGAATTGAAATCATTTTTTTAAACATTAGCGTGTTACACACAGCACCCTGTAACACACAAAGTCAGACAATGTCTTGAAGTTGTCGAGAAAAGCAGAACTGTATTTTATTCCTCACAACGTGTTGCGACAACGCTGCAAAGCGCGCGTTGCAGCTCCATTCTCGTGCGTGCGCGTAATTTGCCTCGAAAGGCAGGGTATATAAGGAATATTACCAGTGTGGGATTGGGTCCAGATGCTTAAAAACGGTGACAAATTTTGTTTTTGCAATCAACTTACGCTGTCATTCAATGTGGGACCTCATATAATCACAAAGAACTCAAACAATAATCTTAAAATCACTGTAATAATGGTATCAAACAGAAATTACTCTTAAACTCAAATAAGAAATTAGACAATCTAAGTCTAGAGAGATAATTTGAAAATAACTCGTAAAAATCATAGTTTTGGCGCGAAAAAAATACCTGGTAAAAACTGGAAAAGAAATCGTGTATTCTCAGTATGAGCCTGAATGCTGTCAAATAAATTTAACTTAGAATCATCTTATTCAAAAAAAATTTCACACATCTAATCAGCTTTTTTTCACTTTGTTGTATTGTCTGCCCTGCCTATGTAATGGTTATGTTCCAATATAATTATTCAAATTTATTCGAATTAATTTTTCAATGATTAAGTTGTCATCCAACATAATTACCGTCTTATCAAACTTCATATATTCTTTAGTGAGAGGATTTATAGAAATATCATCTATCTAAACTCTTTTTACATTTCATTATTTTAGTGCTGCGAGTAAAGAACAAATTAAAAAGATATATCTTTATTGGTTGTAAACTTAATTTCTAAGTCAAAGACGGCGTATAATTAGAATACTAATCCAGACAGATGTGAACTGATACTCAATATATAAAAAAAAAACAGAAAAAATCCTAAAATGTATGATACGAGTCGTTTAATTTAGAAGCTGGTTTTATAAGACAATATTAGATTTTTATAAGCGGAAAAAAAGGTAAAATGCATGGACTTTGAATCTCGAGTTTAGAACGAGACTTGTTTCGTTGATATCATAACTATGACAATATTCTTTGTTCATTTGAAATTTTGACGGATCCATTTATTAATCAGTGTTGAATTTGAATGAAACGCTAATGTTACGCTTTTACTTTGTTAAATAAACTTGCTTTTCAATACATTTAAAAGTTATAAGTTTTTTTTGCGAAAAGAAGTAAATAGATATATGACTGAAAAGACGAATGAAAGAGGAATTGCTTTAGTGGGCTAGTGAAAATGTTTTTTTATTATCAACAGCTAGATTTTGCATTTCATTTCAAACGGATGCATTTTTTAAATGTTTTGAAATTCGCTCAAAAACAATGGCTCATTCAAATCCTGTAAAACTCAACATTCATGTTTCGACAATAATTACAAAATCACAATCAAAAAAGGTTTTTTAATTTTCGGTTTATAAATCATATACATTGTTTTGCGCGCCGGCTTACACAGTGAGAGTTCAGCGTTTTATAAACTACTTCTATTTTTGCATCTTTTTGAATTATTTAGTTCTTAAGATAGTCAGAGCCTCAAGGTCTGAGAGGTTCTTGTCTTTAAATTTCAAATTAGTAACATTCACTTACATTCATTTTTATCGGTTTTGTCCGTACAAGAACTCGAATTGGCTTCAATTTTTTTAGTTGGCAAGAAAAATGTCGTACGGATTATATATTGTAAGGATTAAAGTATTTTATTTTTTGAGATGAATAATGCATAGGTTCACCCAACGTCCGGAAAAGACCAGTCAAAGAAGTATTTTTTATCGATGTATGTGACGTGGTACTCCTATCAACAATATACGAATCCATCTGCCTTCATTAGAATGCGAAGCGCATTGTTTCAAGTCAAAACACTCGCAGTCTAACTCAATGGTTTCTCAATTCTACAACTGAAAAAACATAGTCTACCCCGGGATACATTTATTCCTTCTCTTAAGGAAAGAATTATATATACTGAAAATGGACTGAGACGTGAAGAGTTTGAATGAATGTGAAATATGTTTTCATTTGGAAAGGTTAAAGAGCGCACCACCTCGGCAGAGTCAATACCTCATTCAGAACTCGAAGAACGACCGGGAAAACTCAAACGCCATGGAACGCTTCAAAGTCTAGAGGTTTTTCAAGCTTGGGCCAAGGATTCTTTTCTTAGAGAAAGTACAATAGATATTCTAGTTAGTGAACATGAGATTGATTGTATCCCTGCGGTTTTGGCGTTGAAAAGGGACGACATTGCCGGCTTAGGTTTGCCCGTTGGTCAACAAAGACTCCTCGAAGGTGCGGTTGAAAAACTCAAGCAGGAATACGAGCTAGTTAGGCCACCAACTCCGGTCACTAAAATCAATCTGGACATGCCGGCGTATAGATCTATGTTAGAATTCAACGAAAAGCCAGGGACATCGTATGCTGATCCGATAGGAGGGAGCGAGAGCTCTCGCTCTTTTTCAAGTCATGGCGGTGACAGCTCGCGCGAAGTTTCGCGGGCTTTTTTGACTTCGCCCGAAAGAGAAGAACTCCTGAGGCCTGACCAACAGCAATCTAAAAAAACAACTGGATACCGCAATGAAGGTGAGTCTACAACACGTTTTTATATTTTAATAGGTTTATATGAATAAGCATTTGCCTTTTTATATTTTTTTGTCTAATTGTGGTAAAGCTTCGAATTGATTGATCTTTCAAAAATATTCATGATGACCGATTTATTTGTGAATGAATATTTTACTGCGGACGATTTGTACCGTTTACGAACCGCGAAAAACCATACTTTGATTATTCTTGGTTTAGCTTTGGTCTGAATAATTAATTTAAATGTTCTTTGAAGTTACATTAAAAGCGATATCGAAGGTAGTTAATTTATTTTATAGACTGTATTGCATATATATATATGACAGGTCTGGGAGACCTGAGTGTATTCATACTCATATTCATAGATCGCAGATATATCTATTTGCTGAAAATTTGTGACACAATATCAAGGAAAACGCGTTTAAAAATCACGTTTAGGTTCACGAAATATATCTTGAAAATTCTTGGAGGAAAATATATTGGACACGAATTACTTTTATATATTCGCACTGAATCGCAAGAACGCGCGCGTTTATAAATCACATTATTAACCCCCACTCATAACGATTATTTGTGAACCATATACGCGCACAATAACTTGCGCAAGTTACGCACATTCCCACACACAACCCACGTCGAGTATTTCACAATTTAACTCAAGCCTAAGAGAGCATAAATCCTAGGTAAGTATATGAGTCATATCCATAATCGGACGAGTACATATACGATTATTTGGAGAAATTTTTAAAACATTCTTGGCCAGTAAAGCCTTCACTATATTTTCTGTCCGTCCGTCGCAAATATTTAACCAAGATATCGCGGTCTTAATCAAGTCATTAATAAAATAATAGATTCATTGGTTTTTGTCGGAATTTTTGTCTGGTAAATATCGGCTAATTTTTGTCATCGCTAATTTCCCAAAGGAAGGACCTCTCTAGGATCATTAAATGTTTTTTCATCTCAAAATGTCAAGTGTTTGTAGTTTGTACTTGTCCTTGTCCTTGTCCGTCTCAAATCCAGAATTTTCTTTTGCCTTGAGGGGAAATAAGGCTTTATGACAGCGCAGAACGGGTAGATCGATAATAGGAGAAATGCAAATTTAGCGCTGGTGGGAAAGTGGGAAAATAGTCTGTATTGCGTGTTTATAACTACTGCTAACTATTGAAATTTCTAGATACACTCTTATTAGTATATCTTTTACATAAAAATACGATGTTTCCATTTTTTCAGATTTTTCAATCATTTTTTTTTTTTTTAATTCAAGAATTTTGTCCTGTATTTTTTGGTAACTCTGAATTCCAAATTGAAAACCCTTGAGAATGATATGATCGCCGTGTGGTTTTGTAGGATATCAAGCATGTGATAGCGGCAACTCATCTTCTATGTTTGGATATACTTAAATGGGAAAATGATCCGGTTGATTTTCAACCCGACTTGTGATATCAACTTTTTTTGAATTGCTTCAATTAATAACAGTGGACACTTTAAAGCAAATATGACTTTATAAAAGCCTTTTCAGTGCTAATGCCGTTTCTCCTCGTTCTTCGGCACTTGTTCTTTCGTTGTCTCTAAGTTGAGTTGAGCGTTGCATGCAAAGAATTTTGAATGTAGAGGTAGTGTGAGTAAGAGTGTCCCCACTAATTCAGTGCAAAAGCGCTAACAACTGACTAGACAGAAAATATATTTTTATTTTCATTTTTAGATATATTAAATGATAGACTGATTGTTTGTTCTTGATTCTTTTTTGTTCGCTTGTTCGTTCGTTTATTTGTTTGTTTATTTAATTGTTCATTCACAAATTATTACAATTCTTTGCTAGTGTTTTACATGCTCTTCTGTTAGCCTATTTGTTCGTTTTCCTTTCATTTTTTTCTTGTTGGTTTGTTTATATATATTTTCGTTTATTTATCGCGAATATCCTTTTCAATACAACCAACTTTTTTCTTGACAAGGTATGAGTATATTGTCTATTTTGCTTGAGTTTAAACGGCTAGGATATTGCGGTGTTCAGTGTTGCCAGCAATGCTAATTTTAAATAGTTTTAATCAAACTCTAAGGAATCTCAACAAAAGACTTTCTATTTTGATATGACTCTGGTTTCCCATCAGCAGTTGTGGCGGCGTCTCAACCACTTTGTGTAGTCGTATAAATTTTTCATCGTTTCTCCGGTAACATATGCTATTCCCAACTACAAGCAAAAAGACCAATCCAAAGCAAAAATTTGAATCACGTTGGATTATTGATCGCTTACTTTTGGGAGTAATTAATGGCGGAATCTTCAGAAAACCAAAAAAGTAGGTATTCCTCATAATGATACAGGAACTGTGTTTTATCTCCGCTGCTTCTCCGCTGATATTGCCTTGCACTTAAGTTGCTATCGGAAACCAAATTTTATGTCCGTGGATGCTGGCGATACAAAACTCATACATAGATACTAAGCAAAACCATAGTTAATAGAGGACATGTCTACGACATTTCCAATCATTTTCACATTAAACTATAAAATCTGCGGCTGTACATAGCTTAAGTTTTGTTCTTTTCTTTCGGGTTAAAATAAATTAAGGATTAGCAATTTTCTTAGTTGTAAAACGTACTTTTATTGTCCATAAAAAAAGATAGCCATACAGGATTTTAAATAATTAACACACAGGCAACCCATCAAGAAAATTTGACTTTCTATATTTTCATTTACGTCTTAGATATTTCGGGTTTACATCTCTGTATTTCTCTATTGTGTTATTATCTTGCTAGCTGTTTTCTGTGAATTCTGTTTTCAATGGTCCTCAATAAAGAGCCACTCGATAAGACTGAGCCCACGTACCAGGTTTGCGGTCAACCAACACTTGACCGGTGCAAAGCATCAGTATTAACATCTTTGTGTGAATCTTGATTCACTTTTTATTATTTATTATTTCCTTTTTTTCCCTTCAGGTAGAAGTTACGGCTCCCCTATTGGATCCCCCTCTAAGCACCCGCTTGTCGGAGAAGAAGCTGGTGCCGAGGACAAAGACAGCGAATATTCTTGTCAGCGGTTTATCTTTTCTATAATTTTTATGCCCATATTTTTGATTATCTGTCTGCTTGGAATGATTCTATGGATGCTCATGATACCCTGTAAGTATCTAGGATTTGCAAAATAAGTATGTTATATTTGCTGAATATGAGTTATGACCTTTCAAGAAGGCCAATTTGCCTTTCCGAGGTTAAGAAAAGGCTGGGTCAAGTTGGAATTGCAGTGCATTGTGGGACTAGTGTTTAAGAGGACATATTTGGACTAATATGACGTCTAAGCTTCCTCTTACTCAGCCTCGAAATAGCTTTTTTACTTTTTTACTTTCCACTAGTTCTGCTATGCTGTCCTCGTGACGGTTGCTATGCCAACGTAGTAACAGACATCTACGAGCATACAGTCATGGCACCTTGGCGCGCATGTCGGTGGGCTACGACGAAACGCTCGTTAAACAAAGCCTTACAGAACAATACGACCAAGAAGTATGGCGGAACTGAGGACCCAGAAAACGGAACAAAGCCCTCCAAATAGGACTATTTTTAGGTTCATTTAGATTATTTTTTTGTTCAAAGTAAATTTCGTATAACTGTACGTGTCACGGTCACGGGAAGTATCGGGATGGGCACTCGTTGTCTGGACAACGGCTTCCAAAAAAAATATTAATGAAGAGTGTTGACTTTTGGCTCAGGTTAAACGTCGAACTTCACATGAGGCGAACCTAATTGAAACAATGGATAACAAGGCGGTCTTCTTTGATGTCATTAGGTTCGGCTCATGTGAATTTCCTTAAAAACCTTAGTCTAAGAGTGATATATTGGTTTATCATATGCCAAGTGTCAAAGTTTAATTTTCCTCAATTTCTATTGGTCGAGAGTGTGTCACGTGAACGTGAAGAAATTTGACTGTTTCCTGGCCACCATTCTGGGAGGGGAATATTATGTTATGGACCGGGAATAACAAAACCGGAAGTCACGTGATTGAAAAATATTAAAACCGGAAACCAGAAAGCAACACAAAATTGCAAAATTCATTCACACATTTTCTTTCACGAAACATCAGATTAAACATGGAGTCTTCCCTATTTTCTTGTTCTCTTTGACACTTGGTATGATAATATAGAACTTATTTGCAGGGACCTCGGGAAAGCAGTATGTTTTGTGGTCCTCGGCTCCGCCTCGGTAAACATCAGCAGTCTAGGGACCACAAAATATACAGTTTCCCTCGGTCCCAGTAAATGAATGTTTTAAATTAAGTTTAACATTACAATAGACGACTTGCACTAAGAGGTCACGTGATCAAATCCGCCATTGTGGCTGGCATTCTACATGATTTTAGCTCTGCGAGAATGTGAGAAACTAATACTAATCTACTAAGAATATATTTCTTGCGATAAAAGGGGATTTTAATAGTTATTTAGTGCGCTAACTTACCTTTTGTCACCAAAAATCTACACGAATCCGCAATCTTTTTTTGCTGTTTCAGGTTTCAGATTTCTGTTCAATATGGCGGCATATGATCACGTGGTCTGCAACAAGTATATATATTTGTCTATTTGGTGCTTTTAAAATTAGCATGTCATTTAAGTTGAAAACGAGAAACGATCTGGAAAATCGAAGAATTACGCAAAACGTAAACATGAAATCGACATACAATATTCTTTATAAACAAATACATATTTAAGGGAATCATACAAAACTTGGTTACTATAGCAAGAAGGACACTTCCGACGTAATCACAGCAGGTTTTCAGTTTACCATGGAAACGATAAGCATGCAGTCGTTTAATTGGTGTGGGCTACTGAGACTGCATGCATAGATATAAAATACTAGTATATATACTCAAATCCTTTTCAATAATTTCAACAAACGTTGTCTTCATTAAAGGGTCACTTGGACGAAAAGTAGATGAAAATTGAACTTAGTTAAACGTATTTATATGGCCCCAATAGTAGCCAAGCAACATGTTTTCTTCACAGTAAAACGTGGGGGATAAAAATGA
The DNA here is from genome assembly GCA_011057435.1 of Actinia equina. Classification (NCBI taxonomy): domain Eukaryota; kingdom Metazoa; phylum Cnidaria; class Anthozoa; order Actiniaria; family Actiniidae; genus Actinia; species Actinia equina. The sequence goes on from WHPX01000991.1 coordinate 135,084, forward strand.
TCAATCTTATTCAATTTTATTCAATTATAAATTGTGAGTAAATGACGTCATTTGCTCAACCCTATTGTTCTTTTTGCTCTTGAGCAAAGTGGCTCCCAGGCGAAAATTTTCACCAATCATGTTAACATAGTCACATGTTCCTCAAATACTTCAATTATTTGGACTTTCAAAATTGGGGCGTTTTCATCCAAGTGCCCCTTTAAAGGCGATAGACGATACGTCATTCAGACATGGAATTGGACTCAAGTTTAGCCTTATTTCAGCTTCAGGATATTCACGAATACCAACGATAAAGTAAAGAATGCTTAGCGTCAACAATACAATTTTTTGAAATTTCACGGACCTTTTACTGGAACACATGAATATTCTCTACAAAAAGTCAAGGTCAACCCTGTGCAACGTCTAACTCGAAAATGTTGGTCGATCGATAGATAGATATATACAAAATTATTGCAGCCTCGTTAACGGAAGGCGCACTTCATAAAATTTAATTTCAATTAGTAAATGCCAAGTTAAATTATTTTTCTGACATATTTCAATTTTTAATCTTTTTAAATTGTTCAGGTACGTATTTTACGGTTAAGACTGGGCTCTAAAATATGTGGTAACAATAAAATGGTGCAGGTTCAATATTTTGTGCTGGATATTGATTTTGTTATTTTAATTTCCTACTATTCCTCGGCCACAACGAATGCCATTTTTAAAGTGATCATGGTGAATATATATATATATAAAAGATATATATATATATAAAAGAAATATACGAAAAAAAGAAATAAACGTACCTTTGAGGAAATGGTAAAATTTAGGTCACCCATCCAGGTACTAACCTCCCTCAACCGGCTTGACTCCTCTGTGCCCAAGATTTTTTCCCACTCCGCCACGATTCCATGGAATTAGCATAACGATAGCCGAGAAAACAATTCACCGAATAGACTAGACTTTTTAACATCAAATTTTCTCAGATTTCGTGCGTTGCAGAGTGCAAGGGATTAGCTGTTTATGGTCTGGGGGCCGGCTGGTCTCTCCCCTGATGCTCCGGCTAGAACATTTTCTTGCGTAATTCGTACAACCCAAGGGCAGAAGGATTTAATCGCCGTCAGGTCCGAAGTCCATACGACGCCTCAGCTCTGCGGATGTCTCGGGGGTATGGCAAAGTGGAATCGATTTCTTTTTTCCTTTTTTTGTTGTTGTTGTTTTTTGTTCGTTTGTTTGTTTGTTTATTTATTTATTATTATTTTTTGCTGGACGTAGGTTCGAACCCAACTTTAGCACGCCAATTTATTATTTTTTAAATATACGTAGCACTTGATACATATTTAATTAGTATATGTCATAGGACTCCATGCTGACCAATTAAAAAATAATTGGACGACGAAAATTCCGAGGAGTGACAAAATTGGATTAGGCCATAGGCTGAGTCCAATTTGGCAGGCAGAGGATTTTTCGAGTCTAATTATTTCTTGATTGGGGAGCATGAAATCCCATTACCTATTAATTATATAGCTGCCTAATTAATCCCATATCAACAAGACCTGTGCAATTATTTTCGTAATTGAACAGTTACCTATATGGGATTAATGAGAAGCTGTATAATTATAGGTAGGATACTGTACTAGTACATACTCGGAGAAAACATAACCTATACTACTTAGCAAGTTTATTCGAAAGATGGCTGTGGTGTTGTCGGCTCAGCGCACGATTGGCTATTAGCATTTGATTGATGGCGAACATAGCACTTTCTTGGTATCCACTTCTGTTTTCTGAATGCGACGGTTTTGTGAAAGAAAAGTTTTTCTCCTCTTTTATATGACTTTTATGACACAAATTATTCCCTGACGATGTGGTACAGGATAAGGTAGATTGCAAATTCTGGCGGGAATTTACCTGTTTTGGCGGGAATTACTTGCAATGTCAAGGAAGCCACGCCTTTGACTGGATAAAGCTTTGAACGGTTTTTTTTTTTTGCTACCAGTGGAACTTTTTTAATTGTCTGAAAAAAGACACCTTTTTATCGGCTTTTGAATCGTATATGGAAAGTTAAAAAAGCCATCCCTTTTAATAGTTTTCCACTTTTTACATTGTGGGTTTAAAAAAACAGTACCTTTTTAGTCGATTTTCTACATTTGTGAAAAATGCTTTTAAAAGGTACCTTTTTTGTTTTTAAACTTTCGTGGCTGAAGACAGAAAACGAAAATAAATAGGGGAAAATTTAAAAAAGTATTGACAATAAGCCTAAAGCAAATTCCTGTGAATTTTTCTAAAATAAAGTGAACTTTTTTCCTGGGCGTCATTGATATACAACTATGTACGAAAATGTAAGGAGTTTTTAAATTTTAGATGTTATTTTACCTTCTTAAATCCCGAAAACAAGCTAATTTAGTGAAATTCTTTGATCTGGATGTTAAAAATGTTTGCGAAAGTAGAATTGCCACAATCTGTCACTGATTGAAGAGCCAAAAGAGTTTTAAATAAATGAATCCTCCATCGTAGGGATCATTTTGATCACGTTTTTTGTGGAGTTCGAGTTTTAAAAGACGATGAAATCGTGGTTTAAAGTGAGTTGTTTGTTCAAATATGGCGACTGAAGTTTCCTCCCTTGTCAGAGTATATATACATAAGATACCAAAGGGAAATTATATAGGAAAACAAAGGCGCGCGCGAAAAAAATGTTCTAGTGCATTTTTCATTGATTGTTTTGCTCTTTCGCATTACGGAGGACATTATCTTGACCTCGAATTTAAAAAAATCATTAATTATTAAATTTTTCCGATTTTATTTTCACCATTCACTTTAATTTAAATTGGGCTCCCTTTGCTTTTACCTGCATGTATAGCACTCAAGTAATAGGTTGTTTAGATACGAGACTCTTACATTTTTAGTTTTTCTTAACGTTTTAGTTCTCGATCAATTTATTTTAATCTGACTTCCTAACGATAATTTTGATCGGGGTATGATAATCTACAGCCGAAAGTTTCTCTTTTCGTGATGTTTGTGGTGGAAATCTCTGGCTTTCAAACTTCCCGCCATTGTTTGGAGTCTTCTGGCCTTCGTGATCTCTCTTCAAGATCCCCTATTGATTCCACTACTTGGAGCACCTTAAAACAACTTGGCTTACTTACTTACACATCAATGCCCATAAAATCTTGGATTTCTCGTCCAAATTCCATCTCATTACTATTCAAGATCGATCATCTTGTTACACTTCATTGACTCGAGATGAACGAGGTCAACATGGTGCAAACTTTGATAACCTCTTAATTCCTCCTCGTATTCAGGTTTGTAAAAAATCAAAGTTATGCTTACTAAATGCAAGATAAATATGTAACAAAGCATCAGTTATCAATGATTTTACTGTTGAAAATGATGTTGAAGTATTTTGCATAACTGAAACCTGGTTAAAGTCAAATAATGAACAAATAATTAATGAAGATATAGAAATATAGATAATTAATAATCATCAATGATTAATGAGCTTTTGCCGAATGGCTACACTTTTCAACATGTTGATAGAAAGGGAAGAAGAGGAGGCATTGGGCTTTTATACGGAAATTGTCTTAAACTGAAGAAAATCTCAGTAAATAAGTTTAAATCTTTTGAAATCTTGGGCATGACTCGATCTCTCCTCCTCTCCAAGCAAAATCTCTATTTTTATTATCTATCGACCTCCTCCCTCTGCTAAAAATAAATTCACGAATGCTATGTTTTTTGAAGAATTTTCAATTTTTTTGGAACAATTTTCCTCTATGCCTGGGTCAATAATCTTGCTTGGAGACTTTCATATTGAAGACTGTTCCAACTCCAGTGCACTTATTTTTTTTTTGAATATTTTAGGCTGTTTTAACCTAACCCCTTCAACATGTCAAACAGCCTAAATACCAAAATAGTCATGTTCTTGACTTGATTATCACTAGAGAAAATGACCCCGTTGTCAGCAATATATCTCTGTCCACTGCAAAGAATTATTTCTAGCTGTAGTAAACTCAAGAACATAAACTCTCATGCATTTTCTGAGGAAATTCTAACCTCAAATCTCATAACTTCCCCATCAAGTGACCTTAATTGATGGCCTTCTTTATCAATATGAGTCAGAACTTTCATCATTGTTAAACAAGCATGCACCTTGTCACTCTGCATCCATCTTCCCCATGGTACTCTCATGTAATACAAACTGAGAAAATTAAAAGGAGGAGACTTGAAAGAACTGTCGCAAAACTGGCTTAACGATAGATCATGATTTGTACAATAACCAATGCAAAGTGGTCCAAAACTTGATCAAAACATCTAGAAATGAATATTATTCCAATATTATTTCTGATCACAAATCTGATCAAAACATTTTGTTCTCTACTTTTGAAAAACTGGTGAACAGAGCATCATTTTCAAAATACTTCTAATAACCTTCAAAGCCCTTCATGGATCTGCGCCCTCATATCTTTCTGACCTGTTCTGCCCTTATATCCCTTCTCGCTCTCTGAGGTCATCTTCATCTAACACTCTTGTTAAAAAGACCTACAATCTTAAAACCTATGGTCTGAGAACCTTTTCGTTTGCTGCTCCTCATCTCTGGAATTCATTACCTCCAGAAATAAGACAGTGTGATTCTCTTTCTTCTTTTAAAACTCATATAAAAACAATACTCTTTAAGGATGCCTTTTCATAAAAATGAGTATTGGCAGGGATTTTTTATTCATTTATTTATTTTCAAGAAAGTTGTTTGCATTATATCAAATATGTTTTTAATCTCAAATTCTTTATTTTCTTGATGACTGTTTTTGATCTGTGTACATCAAGTTTATATTGAAATTTTATATACAATATGAAGTATGAAATGTAATATATTGAAATGAAATGTAGTAATATATTGAAATGAAATGTAATGAAGAAATGTATATTATTGTAGTTTTAGATTTGTTTAATGATCAATTTAATCTAATATTTTAAATAAATGTGATTTAAACTTCAAGATTATAAACCTACTTTTCAGTTTTATCCTAATTTCTTTCTTCATGACCAATATATTGTAAAGTGTCGTTGAAGACTGGCGATATTGACGCTATATAAAATACTCTTTATTATTATTATTATTATTATTATTATTATTTTATTATTATTATTATTATTATTATACACGTGGTCATTCCACTTTAAAATTTAAAGGTAACGCCAAGAATTTTGGCTTTCTCTACACAGACAATGTTTTTACTGTTGATCGACCTTTGTGGGGTCAAAGTTCCTTTGTTCCTTCATTGAGTTAGAACCAGTCATCAGACACTTGCTTGGACTGATCCTCAACTCGTTGTTGGATCTTGCTTGTGTGGTTCTTTAGAACTGTCTCAGCGACGGAAGTATCATCTACGTGTCATGGGTGACCGCTCTCGGTACGAGCTACGGGATCTTTATTCAACTTTCTTTGACTATCTTCTATTCTTTCCTCTATTCTATTCTTCTTCTCTATGCTCTCGGACTTTCTTCTTCTGAATAAACTAATTACATGAGCTCTATTTATAATAACTTCATGACATGTGTCAGTCTACAATCAATGTGATATTATTGCTGAGTCTTGATTGGCTAAAATAGTAAATTCTTAAGTGTGATATTAATACGAGTGAAAATGTTAGAATTAAACATAGCTTAAAATGAAGTTAACTTATGAATATATGGTAAATGCATAGAAAGGTCTACGAGGAACACTTCTTTAATAAGATTTAAAAGAATAGTGCTAAAATAACTAAGCAAAGGGTAAAGAGTGAGTAGGGCGTAACCAGGGGTGTACATGCTAATGGGAGGAGCTAAGAAGTTTACTTATAAATTCAGAGCATACCATTGTCTAAACTTGTGCGTGATGGTAGCCTTACTGAAATCCAACTAGGTTAGATTTATTGATATACTTTCGAAAAATAGAAACTGATTTAGCCGACTTAGTTGCAACGGGTAGCTGATTCCAAATACGAGAGGTAACGTGGGAAAAGGAGTTATGCAAATATTGACTATTATAAGAGTGCTCTACAACATTATGACTGCTACCCCTAAGATTATATGGAATTTCACGCGGCTTGAAAAATTTAGAAATATATGCTGGATCATTTTGTTTTACGTATTTAAAAACTGTAACTAATGCTTGCTCTAGTCGCCTATGTTCTAATGTGCGCATGGAGGCAAGTTTGAGTACTGCCTCATAATCTACGTCATTGCCCAGATTTTGTAAGGTTCTAAGACCATAATAATTAGCATATTCTAGTTTCTTGCTAAGAGTTCTACCAATGCCTAGTAATATTGGACTACAATATTCAAGATGAGGCAGTACATATGCATTATACAATTTCAGCAAAACGTCAGCGGGCGCTAGACGCTTAAGGCGACGCAGGGCTGCGGTCTTTTACTGGCGATACGCTTTTTTCAATATTTCATCTACATGTGATTTAAATGACAAACGATTATCTGTTACTCCTAGGATTCTCAGATTGTCCTTAGTTTCTAACATATCATTAGATAACATAATTATAACTAGACTGACCAAGAACCATTGTTTGCGTTTTGTCACTGTTTATGTGAGAAAGTTACAATTGAGTGTTACGCACGATTTGCAAGGAAACACGTAGGACCCAGCGAATTATTGCCAAATGTGTTTTAATAACACCAAAGCTAAGGTTAGATACAAATATACGAATAAACTAGACAAAATCTAACCTAGTCTACACTAGCTTGGCCTTAAATATTACAAACAGTTCAATAGCTTGTCTCCAGAGCTTTTTCAGTTCTTGACCCTTGTTCTTCTTCCTCTTCTTCTTCTTGTTCTATAGTAGAGCTCTCTTGACCAGCTACCAAGACTGTACATAATATACTAATTGAAGGCTTGTACTTACTAAGGCTAAACTCACAGCTCTGGCTGTTCTCCTTATATACCTAACTTATTTCTTAATATAGATATTACGATATTTCTAAATATAATTATTACATCATTCCAGAATGTTCTTTGTGAATGTACTGAAGTACAATGAATAAGCATCGAAGCTTCTAGAGTGTCCTAGACGTTTTCTTTGACATAACTCAAGTAAAAGGGTACAGAATTGTCCTCAAATGTTCTACCCAGTTCTAATTAACAACTAAACAACTAATACAATTATAATATGGGCTGGTTGGCCCTCATATCATGAGCCAATCGGACAACTTGATAATGTCCTGGTTCAGGGAGTATTCTAGAACAGCTGGAAATGGATAGTTCCACTCATCGATTTGTTGAAATGAAAAATCAAGTTGATAAGATTTCCTTCTAATTGCTTTTATGCTTGGATGATCCAGGAAATTTTCCTCCGATTTTGACAAAGCCCCGTCATTAATTATAGGATCTGTAAAGAAGTCGTTGAAGATTTAACTTGGTTCATCCACGATCTTCCCATTATCGATAAGATGTATATTACTTTCTGTTGTACCTTTGCCGTTGGGTAGTAAAGGTTTAATTTGTTTCCAAAAATGACCAACAGAATGCCCAGATGATGATAAGGAGGCTGCATCTAGACACAAATCTTTCACCGCATTTCTTTTTATGCTTTAACTATGTTACGTTGCTTTCTGTAATTAGACCAAATAGCATCTGTCGTATCTCGCCGGAATTTCTCATAAAGGCGGTTTCGAATTGACTCTTTTTTCCACTAAAGAGATGGATATTGGGTATCACAGCATCGATGCCAATCAGGTGAAAACAGAAAGCGTGAGTACCAAATTTTTTCGTGTGTTCAAAAAGTAAAGATTTTTTTATTGTAGAGTAATAATTTAATTATGGAATGCCTGTGGTGCGTCCAGATACCACAGGGCGCCCAACCCCTTTTATACAATTTCTTTTCTGTTTCACCTTGGAAAGCAGATCGTAAATTATGAAATCATATCAGGACGCTGTGCACAGGGCATTTTTACTTTTAATAAAATAAAGGCATATCTTAATTTTATTTTCGCTGACATGAAGTTCAACCAGTTAGAGGGACTTTGAAGCTCATATCAAACCCTAATTTTTTATTCAATTGCTATATTCGTCTTCATATACATTTAGGAAGAAAGTAATTAGCTTTGAAAGCTTTAAACTTTCCCTTTTCCATAGTCGAAAATCTAAATGATTTAGTAAGTGGGAAAAACAAAAGCAAACAAACAAAACAAAGCAGCTTAGAAGGTCCATTCACTGGATGTGAACTCTACTATAGACCATGACTATTTCACATCCGTTGACCTAAACCAAAAAATAAAAAATAAAAAATAAAAATAAACAGATAAATTAAGTTTTTAGAAACTTAATGGAAGAATGCAGGATTATGAAGCAGATGAGGAGATTCAAAGGTCCTTTCGCTTTGTGGCATGTCATCTAACGTTATTTTTGAGTAATATTTCATATTTGTACGATTTTAAATTCACATTTCGATCATCAGTGATTTCACTAGATTTTAATTATCTTATATTATACACCTGGACTGCAAGTATACCACACTAAAAACCAAACCAAACTCGTGTGTTTCAGGCTGCACAAGGTGCTGACAAACTGAAGGATCAACAAGTCCTCCCATTTGGTAAAACTGGTTCTTTAAGACCTGCTGACCAGCATGGATTTCTGTATCTGAGAGCCATCCTTTTTGGATCCAGGATATTGTTTTCGCTTTGTGTGTACAGCGTTATTGATACTGTCCTTTCATTGTGTTGAAACCAGTATGTGGGATCAGGACATTCGTCGTCAATCAATATGACATTGTTTTCATTGGCTACTGTTGCGTTCTGCTCGACTTCTACTTTTTGGCGGTCTATGTTGCTGTCTTTAGGTAGTTTATTGGCTTCTGATGCCTTCTGGTTGAACTCAAACATTGGGTCGACTTCTATTTCTACGTCTTCTTGGTCTCTTTTGTGTTCTTTATGTCGTGTACTGGTTACTCGGATATGATGTACCTACCTCTCGTTCGATCTTTAACTTCTTTTTTATTCTCTCTGTTTTAATTCCTACTCTTCCGCTGTGCTTTTGTTTCGGTCGGCCTACTCTTCCCTTGTTGAAGACTGAGAACTGAAACTGAAACCAACGAACGATTTTTGTTAATTTTTTTTGAGATGTAGGGGTCATTGGCACTCCGTCTTCTGATGGAACAAGTACTTTCAAGGAAGAGTGTATCTTGTGAATTTCATGATGCAGTTGTTTTACACTATCTTTATCTTTTATCAGGTAAGTCCATCCCTCTTACCTCAGACAGTAAGATGGTATTCATGGTGCGTTTTCTAGGAGGCAAATCTTCGTAGAAGATGTCATCGTTGTGATGGTCATCGTCGTCGTTGTAGTTCTTATTGTAGTTCTTTTACTCCGACGAAGGACTAGCGTCCGAAACGTCAGTAAGTTTTTTCATCTTTTCACGGTGCATAATTTACCTTTTCATCATTACTGTTTCATTAGAAACACCGACGCAGCTCACACTAGTTTTTAGCTAGTTATATCTTCTTATTGTAGTTCTCATTGAGGTTTTCCCTCTTGATATTCATGGTGCGTTTTCTAGGAGGCAAATCTTCGTAGCAGATGTCATCGTTGTGACGGTCATCGTCGTCGTTAGGCGGGGAACCTGAGTTTCAATTGACTGACGTATTAGATCAATTCAGAAACAATGCAATAAATTTCAATTATATATAATAATGAGTTTCATGATCTATATCTTCAAGTTTCCTGTCAACTTTCTTTAAATGGGAGCGAAGCTCTTTGGAAAGTTCCTCCCTTTTCCACTTTGAATCACTTGTTATCTGTAGAGGTTGAAAACATAACAATGGTCACAAATTATCGAAAAGAAAACGAAACGAGACGAAACAAAAACAAAACATATTAAACCAAAACGAAACTAGGAAAGTAAATTATTGCAAACTAGGAAAGTGCGCTGTATAAATCAGTTTATACGAATACGAATTTGTGTCTTATTTGTTTGCGAGTATATTCGTTTATTTGTTTTATGGGAGGAGGAATAATGTTTTGGGCGGTCAGTGTCCCCCACCCCCACCCCAGCTCCTAGGTTCTCGCTACGCCCCTGTCACATTGGTTTGACGATAAACAAAACTGAAATAAAGTAAAAAATATGCAACAACTAGATAGTGGTTAGTTACCTTGAATGTCGGGAATTTTATGATATGGTGTATTATTATTGTTGCGGGACAGTCGCATTTCTTGGTATTTTGCGAGTAAAATCTCCATTTTGTCTTAAAACTGTGATCTTTATTCTGGTGAGCAATAAACAATTGTTTATAATAAATTTGCTGCAAAAAACCCTCTTTATAGATTCATTTTTTTCTTGCTTTCAATTCATTCATTCTTTTTTTCCCTTGCTTTCAATTCATTCATTCATTTACTTATTTGCTTATTTACTTATTTACACCTTTTGCTGTTCATTAACAGAAAATGTACATTCATTTGTGCCAATAGTTGTATCAATAACATGTAATTTACTTTCATCAACACCACAAGTAACATCATTATTAGCGCGAATCAACTTTCAATAACGATAATTATACATGCGTTTACATTCATAGGCATCAATGGACAATCAATAGCGCGTTATAATCGTTATTTGTCGATTCTTCGTGTAATTGACAATCCCGCCAAATGTAGATTTTTCCGAAATCATAGAGTTGAGTATTCGGAACTCGCTTAGCCTTCGGATATTTGTCGTGACAATACTCTCCCTAGTCTCTCTCAATCACCTGGACTGCGAGTATCCCATCTAACCGCAACGAATTTATTTGGGTAACGAACACTTGAAAACATAATATGCTGTATTTGTAAACATGTCATCTAACGTTATTTTTGACTAATATTTCATATTTGTGCGCTTATAAATTCACATTTCGATCATCAACGATTTCACTCGATCAAATACTATGATATATTTACCTGGATGTAAGTATACCACACTAATACTATGTCATGCATATTATACACCTGGACTGTAAGTATACCACACTAATACTATGTCATATTATACACCTGGACTGTAAGTATACCACACTAATACTATGTCATATTATACGCCTGGACACTAAAACAATGCAAGAGTAGTGCGCTATTCAACTTCAGATTTGTTGCATGCAACAAGTTTGGGGCAGACACACGCTCAACGGTCCGGCTTCGTGCAATGTCGTACCGCCGTTTGTCAGCACCTTTTACGTCTTTTCTAATTTTTACTTTCATTAATTAACATTTGGTATATGTAAGAGATAAGGTATATTCTTAAATCCTTAATGGGATGGATTTTACTACCTACCATCATTTATAATTAATGATAATTATTATTGTTAAAATTGCATGTGTTGGGCAAATCCAATCGTAGTACCCAATCCCTCGGGGTAGGGAGGTAGGTGTCAGTATTGGTGTACCAGTGACCAGCGGGTTGATACTGTGATGCTCGTAAAACTCTTACGTTTTTATGCCAAAAGTGGAGCAAATGACACGGTTGAAATCTGTTTCACTTGCTCTTTTAAAATTTGGTAGTTTTAACGTCAAATTGCCGAAATTGTGGAAATTCAAAATCCGGATTTACTACTTGGATTGGAGTGTGGGATCGAAATAAAATTTTACTTCAATTTATGAACTCAAAATCATTATAGAAAGTATTACATTATTTCAAGAATTGCTTTGTCGCAGTTATTTTTAGAAATTCTAGTAAAACATGGCTTTAATGAGAAAGAAAGAGTTCAGGTGAACAGCGAGATACTGTGAATTTGATAGTATTCCACTCATTGTGGCATTTCTTTTCATCATTATTACTACTAAAAATCTAAAAAGATACGTTAGAAAATTCAGTCCTCGCTTGTGGCCTCTTTTGCGGTGTTGCGATGTTCGTAAAACACGCACTCCTTCACACATTGTGAGGGACGCCTTCTGACTTTTGGAAATATCAAGAATTTTGTTAAGCCAGTCAAATACAATTTTCTTTTCTTTATGACATTTAAACATTTTAACAGTACTTCTTTAGATAGTAGGGTTTAGGAAACTACACTGAAGTGTGATAAGTACGAGGTAGTGAGGTTTGCGAAGATCACAACTCTTTCAAGGACACTTTTATGATTTACGAGGAAAAAATTCAGTCGATTCCATAATTTTTTTTTGTCGATGACCGAAGTATTTATCAATAGGAAATATGAAGAGGAATTAAACATTAAAACACTAGAGTGGCGATCTGTCAAGATCAGTACATCGTATAATTCAACCACGAAGTTGCGGGTTCCCTGGTTTTTATCATCATGTAGGACCGTGAGGGACTTGATTCGAAACGAAATATGCTAATCATTTGACAAAAAGGCCGTAGAAGCTTAACGAGTGCTGTAACCCAGAAGGTAAACTTCTTCCCAAAAATATGAATATTTTTGCCGACGAACAGACATTCTACACCTTTTTCTTTACGATTACTATTGCAACCATCATTGGAGCCTTTATTTTATCAAGATATATCAGGCTAAATCCGAGCTATCACTTGTGAATCGACTCCAAAGACAAAATACCAAGCATCTTTCTTCTCGTGTTTACAAACTACCATTGAAAATCTGTTCGTGGTTTTTGGAGTTTGAAGAACTAAAAATTGGTGAAAATGCGTCTGTATTTAAGCTTAATGCTGTATTTAAGTGGCTGGGACATTTTGAAGCTTTTTCAGTGAAGATATTAGTACATTTGGTTGTCTTTGTGTTTGCTCCATATTTGATGACAACAGCGCTTGTTTTCATGAAGAAACGCCTAACACCAAGAAGCCGATTGTGTCGTTACCCTTTCTCCATCATAGAAAGAATATCATTTATCCTGTCTTAATGTGCTTCGGTCTAAATAACTCCTAACAAGTCTATCCAACATGAGGGAGACGAACTTGGAACTCCAGTTTTTCCTTTGCCCAATGCTTGAAGGAAGTCTACTGATTTTTTGACAGATCACACACCTTATTTTCGTTATTCCAGTTGTATCTAAAATTTATCTCTAACTTCGTAATAATATGATGATAACGATTCTTCTGAAATTTAATTTAATTCATGCATGAAGGTCTAAAAATATTAAATATAAAAATCAAAAAAAATATTAGTACTCGGACTTTTCCAGTAACAGAAATAAACCTGTATTAAATTAAAACTTTTTTGTTGGATTTAGTTGCAAATTTTTCTTTTTTTGTTTTGTCTTTTTTGTATATCAGCTTCATCCATAAACGTTCAGCTTACTCGGCTTACTCTTGCTACTTAACACATGCATATTAACAAAAATTATACTTAATATAGTATAAAGATCATATGGAATGTCTAAACTGTATAAATTTTCTGGTATAAGAATTAATTTGACAGTACTAAAAATCTATAATTTCAAATCTAACTGATGATATTCTTAAAGATGTAAATTTTGAAATAAAAAAGTCTGTCCCTTCCTCAGAGAAAATAGGACACAATCAAACATTATTAACCAAGAATATCCACTGCATGTTTGAGTGATATTATGAATTGAAATAAATATGTTCATATGTTTTTACGTGACGTAAGAGAATTTTATTTTTTGCAAAACATTGTGCAGAAAGTTTGTATCGTTTGGTACACCAATATGGCTGCCTTATCATGTTAGTTAAAAACACTCTATAGGGATCACCACATAACAATTCAACCATAAACATGATGAACCTCTATCCTAATTTTCCTGTCCAAGGAAGGTATGCCCTACTGCCGGATTGTCTAATAGTTGGTGAATATTTACAGTGCGACAACTCCAACCAAGGTCATGGTGACAAATTTTCTACAAATTATCCAATAGTGTTTTTAGACAATAGATTAGCGGCAAATTTTGAATTTAAACATTATTTGGTTTCGGTTTGGAAAACTAAATGATGAATGAGAGCTTTTAATGTATTTTCTTCACAAATTAGTGATTTTTGTCACCAAAAATATAGAAAAATAGTTAAGTATGACTTTAAATATGACAGGAAAGGAAATTAGAAGTCGTATAAAACACAGTCTTTATGACTACATTTTGTTTCTTCCAGACAATGATATTATCAGATTGACACTGTTAGATCATATTATCATGTTGCTATGTGATAGCACGTTTATATTTGACAACAAAGGTGCCGGCAGTCTTCTAATTTGTGTAAACTAATGGCTATTTGTCTGATTTTTAGCTATTGTATGGTTCAGATACCCACTTTTAATTGGCTAATTTGTAGAACCTTTGTTTGGGTGGCCTTTGTTGGAGTAGTTTCACTGTATTCTATCTCTGTGAGCTGTGAGTTGGAGCTTGTATGGAGCTTTTACGTTTGGCCATTTATTCTCTTAACTGATACCAAGCTTTTTGCTTCCTTTTCTTCTCTCTCTCTCTCTCTCCACTATTACCCATCACACTGATCTTAGCTGAATCAAACTGGTTAGAGCTAATGCTCCGGGGTAATACATGGACTATATAGCAAGCTGCCAGAGTTGGCAATGCATGCTTTTAGTTCATCACTGTTGAGCTGCACCATCTTATTCTTGGTGGCGAATATTGATAACAGTTATCTCCATCGTATTAATCCTATTGAAATAATATATATTAATTCTTTTGTTAATTTTCTTATATATTTTTTCTTTATTGAATAAATAATTTTTATTAAGATTTATTTATTCATTTGGTTTGCCGTTTATCAATTTTCTAACTCATCAATTCATATTTGCTTGTTTAAAAATACCCAATTTGTTTATTCATCTCATATTTTGTTTGATTAAGTTTAAGAAACATAAAGAGTTCTAAAACCTATTCCAGGACAGTTTTCAACCTGTGAGCTAGCCATTTGAAAGATCCTTAAACTTAAAAATTGCATATAAAAAATAATCTCAAAATGGCTGATTTTTCTTTTTTTTTATCATTTAAAATTCGGCTGAATTCTTAATTAGTAGCCCGCAAACATTTTCAGGAAATTTTAAATTTTCTAAGAGGTATTAATTCTTTAAAATTTTTTCACGAACTTCAGTACTTTTTCATAATAAGAATTCAACTTGTTTATATCTTGATAGTAAATGAGAGAAGAGTGTCTTTCCAACAATGTGTGTCACACTGTTGTTTAACATTAGGTGTTCAAGTTTTATTATTTATAGTATCGGAATCATTTCTATTGTTATCAATTTTCAAACTTACAAACAGTAATAATAAAGTATTTGCTATTCATTCATTCTCTGCCAGATAAAATACATCCTGGGTTTGATGCATACTAAATTATGAAATATTATATTAATGGTGTCCAAAATAAAATAATAATCCTTTAATAATTTCTAAGTATTCCTCTGTACTGAATAAAACAAAGAGAATAAATACAATTATATAGAAAAATAGAATCACGAAAAAAATATAATTTATAAAAAAATATTTATAATTACAGAATCATATTAAGAGTTTATGTTATGTTCGTTGTACCAAAATATAAATGTTCGCAATTAGGGGGAAATCTGCTGGACTAGCTTTAAATAAAATAATATTAGGCTAATCTTAATTACTACCCTTTCTGTATAATCAAAATATATATATTTATAAAAATAAGTGAGAGAAGTCAGTAATATAAATGTTACCAATCATTTAAAGTATTTAAATATAGCCTGGAAAATATTTTTGTTGTTGAACTTCTACAATACTTAAAATTTGATGTATCGAATAATTACAATTAACGAGTGTGTGGCATTTGAAAAACCAGGGTTAATATCAAGAAAGACTGATGAAAATACAGCAACTATGAAATATAAAACCAGCCAATAAGACTAATTTTGCAGAAAAAAAGACACACGTGTGCCTTCTAATTACATGGCTGTTGGCTTAATGATTAATTCATGATAAAATGTTACTCATTAGAATCACCCATTGTTCTCTGTGTTTTCTATAGTTTTCAATTCTATTAATATAATATAGCTTGCATTAACAATGACTAGATATTTGACCTTCTTCACATTGTTGGTAATTTCTAGAAATACGAGACATTGGCTACCCCAGAACGAAACTTCATACATTAGAATATGAAGCGAACAATCGCTAAAAAATTTGGGATAATATTCTTAGCAAATTGTTTAAGCAAATTTATTATCTTAAAATATACATAAGCCTTGCGAGGGCTTTTCAGACTGCGGGGACTTAAACAAACAATATGCATTTTCCCTAGTGATGAATGAAATATAATGACATTCTGAATAAAATTTCAATCACCCAAACAAAAAACTTAATAACTTTTTACATATGAATTTCGATAAAAAGTGTAGAATTCGAGTAGAAATCGCTCCTAAGGGGTATCGTAATTTTTTTAAATTAGGAAGAAATCTTGATAGTACGGCTTAGTTCATTTATAATTTGGCTCATGATGATGTTGCTCTCTGATGTCACAGGGGACTACACGCACTGCACGCACTCGAGTCAACGGACCATATCGATATCGTTTTTAGTTGAATTAATGATGTCACACACAGCTAGTAGCGACGGTTTATTCCAAGATTTTTCGAGCAAGTTCATGTTCTCGCCATCGAGTTTTCAGTTTTACTGCAACGTACACTGTCTGAGCTTTATGTTAAGCAACTGGACGGCTATTCATCTTGGGTTATGCAAATGTGCAGTTGTTTATATTCCCTTCGCGTACTTTAATAGTGGGTTCTAAACTACTGGCCACCGTCGAACAGACCGTGTGATAGAAGAAATAATTTGTTTTAACATTTTCGCGCATCCACAACTACAAGAAACACAAACAAAATAGCCGAGAGATCGTAAGTGCTTCGAATATTCCATTCAAAATGAACTTTGGTCGCTTTTTGTGAATAAGGGGCTGAGAGATTTCGAATTTGATAATCATGATCGTATTCACACTTGGGTCTGACTCAGGATTTCAAATCGGTGCAGATGGAATTCTCGATGACTACGACGATGAAAGTGGGATTTCAGTTGTTCTTTGGTGTATAATTTTTTTGTTCCTTCTTGTTGTGACTGTATGGTTCTACATAACTCAACTTACGCCGAGAAACGCGAAATGCGTAGATGATGAAGACGAAGATGAAGAAGAACGAGTTGCGAATAAATTACTTAACCATCTCGGAGCCGGCAAATGTAATTCCAAGCCCTCGTCTACTAAAAAGGGAAATGACATTTACAAACCTTCAACTTCTAGTCAAAACTCGGACAATTATGAAGTTATTGATGGAGAAATAAGAATCCACCACTCAACTTATGAGTGGCAAGACGAATCTTGCTCCAACTCCAAGGGCAACGAAAGTGGCGTCCGAGAAATGTTTGATTCGCTCGTCAGGAGGCCATCAATGGAAGAAATGTCTTTGATCTTTCCTGGTTTTTTGCCTAGCATTACAGAAGAGGAGGAAGAAGAAGACGAGAACCAGGAAAATAAGTATAAAGAGGAAGAGGTATTTGATCGGAGTGTTTGTAAAATTACTAAATTGGAAAGTGACACGGTTGAGAGCTGTCCAAATACATCTTCCAATTCAAATGTTTATGAGCCTATCGCGGATGTACATAGTACTATCGATAATAGCGACGTGAAAAACTTAGATCAAGAAAACAGTAAACTTATATATGAAAAAAATATTTCTGGTCGGCAAATTACAAATAGGAAAGGAAAACAACCGGCACAGACTTCTAGAGTCACAGCAGAGATTCGTCTAAGAACTCGAAATGTATCACAAGTGTATGCTGATTCGAGCAAAGATGAAAAATCACGTGAAGATGAAATTGTGCAAGCCTATAAACCAGCTGGTTCAAGCCCTGAGGAAAGCGACATCAAAGAAAATAAAGCTAGCGTCCTTGAATCTGGAAAAACAGCTTTTTCGAGTCAAAACATGAAATCATTAAGCCTGGTTTCCGGTTCAAAGACCTGCAAGTTTGACCCCATGGTCCATAGCCTTGACAGTAATACGAGTGGATGTGGATTTGAAACGCATAAAAAGGCAATGCTTGCTGGTAAGAAGGACCTAAAAACTGATAAAAACCACAGCGAGTTCCTTGAGGATGACAAGAATGAGCTATCGATATCGGCCTCAATGAATTCCAATTGCTATGTCAACAGGAATTCAAATGAGGATATCGTTTGCATTGAGACAAATGCGAATTTACAAAACGAACCCGACGGAGATTTGAATAATCCAGAGGATAACAATAACAATAAGAAGAAATCTTCTACAGGTAGTACATCGAGAGAGATTGACCTTTCATTGTCGAATGGCTTAAAGAACACTACCTTTAAAGACTCGAACAATATGTCGAACCATTCAACACACGCCTGGACATTTTATTCTGTGTTGGAGAGCAGTAACAATCTAGATGATATCAATGGCGACAACAAAGAATCGAACTCATTAGTTGAAAAACAAGATCAAAGCCAGAAGATCCCCAAAATTGTGGTGAACTCGTACGAAGATGAAAAAACCTCGTCAAATAAAAGCAAGTTAGAAAATGACACTTGGACACAGTTGGTTGGACAAATAGAATCTTTTGAGACCGACATTGATGTTGACGAAGTTGATTTGGAGGATGAAAACGAAGGGAACGAATCCGATGGAGGCGAACTCAATATGTTTCTAAAGCGACATGTTTCAGTGACCGACTTGGACAAAGTACTATCTTCAAATGAAAGTGCCCAAGATGAGAACGATTTTGAAACGAACAAATTCGCGAGTGACCTAGCAGAGGAAGCTAATCTCGAATCAATAGTACGTGCAATAAACATTAGTGATGCAAACAAAACAGTTTACACAGAAAGTAGCTTGGATGACATATGGGATGAGGACGAATGTAAGGAAAATAGAACTGACGATCAGTCGATTGAAACGTCGGAAAACACTTCAAACACTCGCTCCAGTGAGAATGGCAAGCTTAATTTTAGTGGGACAAATGAGTTTTTTTCCAGACAGACTGTATGGACAACTTTGGATCAAATTAAGGATAACTCCAAGGAGGTTAAAGAAGATAAAAAAGACACTTTTGGCAGCGATATGCAAAAAAAATGTCCCGCTGAGAAAAAAAAGACAGAAAAAGTTTTTCCTGATCCAACTGGATTATCAAAGAACGTAACCTCGTCAGCAAAAGTGGAAAAAAAGATGGGTAGAAAAACTGAAAATGACATTTTCGATGATGCAAATGCAGAGGAAAATGATAATCATTCTGAAGTGCGTAGTTTGAAAAAGAATATTCCAGAGTTAATGAAAGGTGGTGAAGAGGAAAGTATTTCAAGTGGCACAATAAACATTCATGAATTCAAGAATATTGTGGTATCTGAACGATGCGAACAAGTAAACACATCTTTCAGATTTCTGCACGACGGAGATGAATCGAAGAAGCTAAATCGTTTTGTCAAAAGAGAAGTCATGTTGGAACGTGCCACATTACAAGATAAGGATTCTAGTCAAAACATTAATAAAACAATCGCTGGTAAACCAGAAAGTGCTGTTGAATTTGGTCGCGCTTTTGCAAATAGTGATTTCTTGGAAAGTAACATGCTAGAAAGCACAAAGCAAGATTCTTTATCAACTGAAGTCAAAAGAATTCCAGAGTTGCGCAAAACTGATGTCTTGGAGAGCATAGTTGCTAAGGATCTTGAAAGCAAAGTATCGGTAGTTGATGAGAGCAATAAAAAGCAACAGGAAAGTGGCATCGTTCTGGATGGAAGAAAAGAAAATGGCGCAAGCTTAGAGCCAGGTTCGGGTCATATTGAAGTCGTTCGACCTGCTTCTCCGAGAGGACGGCATGATGTGATATACGGACGGAGAAAAACGAAAAACGATAGAAGCGGCAAACGTGCTGAGTTTATTCTCGGATTGAATGAGACGTCACGCAATCATGAACACGTGACCTCACTTTACACGTCAGATTCTGATTTCAGTGATGTGTCACAGAATGGCTCAGCAGGGGATGTCGCGGACATACTATCAGCTGATCAAACACGCCAAGTCGATGTAAACTTACGAGGAGAACATCTGTCAAAAACCAACAAAGAAGACAAACTTGGAGATGTCACACAATCTAGCGATGGAGTAAGGTATTCCACAGTCAGACATTCAGACGAAGGAATAAAGAAAAGTTCGACTTCTGTAGACAGCACAACAAAAGAAATTGACATGGTCACCGAGGAGGATGTCACAAATGTCACGCGATCTTCTGCTACGATAGAACCGGAAGTCGACCAGCCACTGGAATCTGCACAATTACCTTCAGGAAAAATTAAGGCAAAGTTGGAAGTAACTGAAAAACAAGATGATTCTGAAGGAAGTCTAGTCGATGAAAAGGAAGACGCTAGTACGAATTATCGTGTCCAAAGAAGAGATGTACAGCCGAAATTCGAGAAATCATTTGCTTTCAACCCAGAGAAAAAACAACTTCAAACTTTGATCACAATTGATCAAGTGCCTGATACTCGTATTGGGCTGAAAATCTGCATGACCGGTCGCCTTGATGTTGAACAAAAGCAAACCATGAAAGGATTGGAGAAGGCGGAGCAGATTGTAGCGAACAGGATGAAGAGGATTGAAGCTGAAAAAAAAGCTGCGGAAGAAAACAAAGGCAATGAAAAGGTGAACCAAGAAGCAAGCAAAGAAACCAAAAGATGTCGAAAAGATGTCGTTCCGATGAAAGCACGGTATGATGAAACAAGATATCGGAGAATAGACCAGGGAAGGAAAACAGGGCTAGGCAAGCCAGTTGATGAAAGAATACCTCCTGAAGAACCTATCTCTAGGAAAATTCAGTGGAATGACTTCAAACTAGATGAAGTTGTCCTGGAAGAATTCGACGCCTTCGAGAAGTGTGCACAAAATGATCACTCTGATGACATTGATTTTCATACCAATAATTACGAACAAAAATCGAACATCAAAAACTTTCACTCTGCAGAACAAATGGTCACTGAAGTTGTCACCTCGGAAACGTTTTCCCCTAGAGAAATAGATTGGACTTTGTTCGATGAATTGTGTGACAACAAGAGTGAAGTTAACATAGAAAGTACAGGAAACAACAAAGGAATGGCCCAAGTATCTTCCTTTGATAAGAAAAAGGAAGAAGTTTTAAGCAGTGACTTGGATTCGGATGTAAATAAATGTCACAGAAAGATTTCCTTAGAAAGAGATGGAGGTAAAGAAAGTACAAAAGTCGTCGCTTTGGTAAAGTCAAGCACTACAAGTTTACAGAAGGAAATTCCTTCAGAAAAGACTTCACTAATGGAAAACAACAAACCACTTGAAGTCGAAAATAAAGAACAATATTACCAAAAAACACGACTTGATTTAGACAGGAAAAAACGAAGTGACGACTTAAAAAAGAACATTTGTGACAAGCTATCAAATTTGGACCTGGACGTGGATAAATCTCAAGACCAAGAGAGCAACATGTCAACGCCCAGTAATGAACCAGATTTTCCAATGAGACTTACAAAGAGTTTTAGCGAACTTAGAAGCATGGATAGAGAGAAGCGCGATGCTGGGGCTTCTAGACTGGGCGAACGTAGCTCTGATCCTCCAACTCCTCGAGATCCTGGAGTTTCTTCAGAGGATGACGAAGTCTTCTCAAATTCCCCAGGAAGAGTCTTTAAGACAAAAGTCACAGTTGACGAGGTGCATGGAAACAAACGAAGGATCACGATATTGAACATCAGGAAAAAATCCCCAGGAGGTACAAGATGGAAGTCTCTAAATGACATCGACACACTGTATACAGTTCCGAAACAAATTTTCAAGTTTACTAGCATTAGTTCGCTGCCAGAAGAAGAGAAGGGACCACGAATAAATACAGATGCGTCTCAGAATAGTGAAATCAAAGAGACAGCATTTGCTGTGAGCGCATTAAGCCCTACTGACGAGCTTGATTCTTCTAACAAGAACGAAGAAAAGAGACCCAATATGACGCCTTCAAAAGCACCTCACGAAAGCTATGGTAGCCGCATCAGTCCATCTGAAGAAACTTTCATCTCATCAGCACGTGTTAATCTAGTATCAGACTTAAATCACAAGGACGAAGACACCGAACGACGAAGTATTTCTCCCAGGGAGACTATGTTTGAAGCAAGCCCACAAAGTCCAACACCCTCGTCAGATACCGGTTACCACAGCAGAGAGGATAAGACAGGACTACAAAGGCAATCTTCTTTATCCCCAGTAACGATACAAGCAAGTCGAAGTTCTTCCACTGGTAGGATTTTTGCACTGAGCAGACACAGTCCAACGCCTCTATCTGACTCGGAAACCAAAACCCGAGAAAACGTTCATGTACAAAGACAGTCATCTTTGTCTCCGGAAACAGTCCAAAAGAGTCGGAGGTCCCAAACTGGTACTATCTTTGCTTTAAGCCGACACAGTCCAACGCCATTATCAGATTCTGAGAAGAGACAAGACAAGAGTTTCCAGGAAGAGAAGACGCTAGTAAGAAAGGTGTCATTAGAGAAGCAGTCGAGTACGGAAAGAAGTAGTCGTTATGGAGTATCTCGAAAAGGGACGTTCTTTGCCGTCAGCAGGTATAGCCCTGCAACTTCAGACACCGAAAGTCAAGGTCCGAAAGAGCAGCCTAAATACCAAGCAAGTGTCAGTCCATCTACAAGAGCACCATCGGTTCCAATAAGGTCTTCAAGCTCGAAACTGCAAGACAGGCTTAGCAAAGATAACTCGGATGGAAGAAGTCAAGACAAACAGTCAAGAAAAGCGCAACACGAACCACTAACATCAAAAGTGCATGAAAAAGTAAAAGTAGAGAAAATGGAAGAAATGGAATCGGAACCGACAGAAAAGACATCCAGGGAAACTACATTCCCCGTAAGTGGGAGAGAACGGACAACTACTCCTGAGCGGGGAACGTGGAAAAAAGAGGAGTCTTCGTCATCGAGCATTTTGACGAAACTGTCCTCGCCAGATGACAGACGTGAGAAGGACGATATAAGACTTTCAAGCGATTCTGATAGTGATTATATAATAACAAGGGATGGATGGCTGGAGAAAATAGCAAAAACTCCATCTCCAGCCAACTCTGACGCCGAGCAGGAGAACAAAAACCTCAAAGTTACAGATTTGGATTCACTTTTCGGCGGAGTGTCATCTTTAACAAGTGTTACCACGAAAAAATCCAAAGCGCTTGACAAACGACAAACTACTTCCGTTAAGACTTCAATTACAACTGAATGCAGTCACATTCATGCTTCAAACAACACGAGTGCTGCTTTGCTGGCTTCGAGTACTGAGCTCCAAAAAAGCCCTCATACAAAGATAACACCAAGTGGCGTGCAAGAAACCGACCTGGATGCATTATTTGCCGATGAAGAACCAAACGATTCTGCTACAGTGGAAACGACAACGACAGAAGAAACTGTGGAGAGCCGAACTTCGTTGTTAAGAAACACTGTCGTTAACCGGAGCGGTAAAATCTTAGTGTCGGAAGAAAATTATGTGACGAATGAAAAGCGACAGCCAATGAAAAATGTTCCTGTTAATGTGTGTGAGGCAGATAGAAGTCAGGTTGCTCCAGTAATCAAAGCCATACCAATAAATGAGAGCCATGCTTTTGGAGATATTGACGACGAAGTCTTCAGTAGATTTCCTGAAAAGCCTGGTGTAGATCAAAATGGTTATCGAACAGACGGGATGTGCAGTAGTGATGCTGACTCTGAGACCTCGTCTCTTAATAGCGTTCCATTGAAGCCTAAGACCAGACACACGCGTTCTTCTCTAGAAGCTGTGAAGACGTCTATTCGTCCGCTTAGGTCATCGTTATCTTCAGATTCATCTTCCGCAGCAGCGACGCCTATTCCATCAGAAAGAAGTGACATCGAGTTTGACCATTTTAATCCTTTCCCAAGTTTAACAAGCACTCCAGAACGAAACAAAAAAAACTACACAGAGAAAGGCTTTAGGATGTCTAGAAAAGCCACGAAGGAATCTGGACATCACATGCGGCAGATTACTGCGGAAGGCAACGGCCTACAGATTGACTCCTCGGACGGAGCAGCGCAGCGAATCACGCGCGCATATTCAGAAAGCCTGATGGGTGCAACAGACTTTCGAAGATCTGCGTTTACTCCCGTGCGCAACCGTGAGAAAGAAAGATCCAATTCACAAGAGAATATTCAATCGAGAAAACCAGAAAAAGAAGACCACGCAATCCGTTATAATGACATTGGCTCAGATCTTAATACCGAACCGTCATTTAAAGAAATGGCTGACAGCCACAAGTCCATGCCTGATCTGCACAAGCCGCAAAGCGAAAGCGATGCGCAACCGCAGAAAGTCCCGTATCACTCACGCCTCAGTGCGCATACACGATTATGGCTTAGTCAGACCGCTGGCATTGACACTTCAGATCTTTGTAACGACAGTTTAGGATCTGAAATATTTCTTTATCCGTCTAATCGTTTCCAGCCTGGAAAGAGTGTCGACGCAAGTTTTCTATCAATCGCTTCTGACACCGATGATATTCCAGATGATGTCTCTACCCGTCCATCAAGTCCAATGTCTGAGTTCTCATTCGCTGGCGAGGCACCATTTGGCGGGGATTACCAAGGTGACGTCATAGTTGTGACTTGCGGGAATAACTACTGTGGTAAGGATGAGATTGTACGCAGTCAGGATAAAACATCTTTTACTTCATGTCCCTCGTGTTTTACGTATTATTGCTCTAATGAATGCCGTCGAGCGCACTGGAGAGAACACAAGAAAGTCTGTTACTTTGGCCGAATCAACAGCTACATGCGTTCGTTTGTTTATTTCTGCCACAAAAAAGAAAATCTCAACCTCTTGCTGTCGAAGATAGCGACAAAGAACTTTAGCTCCAAGGGCCGTGGGTGTGTCATGGTTACGTTCGCATCTCCTAAGCAGGCAAGGAAATTCATGACCGGCGGCTGTGTTCTACTCCCCAGTCCACCATCCTTTTCGACAGTGCGTCAACTCCAACAAGAGGGAGTGGTCAGCAAACACAGGGTTAACCTGATACAACAAGTCAAGGATTACAATCCGTACCAGGAATTGGTCTTGAATTTGGCAATCGTCGCCGGGAAAGTCGAAGACTTCCCCTTATACCCGTTACCACGGCATAAGCTGAATACCGTACTACAGTGCATCAGAATCCCCCTGAGCGAGTCTCTCATCCAAAAGCCGAAACCTGTGATCCCAGAAACCAACCGAGAAACCAAAGTCTTCTACTTACCCAAGTGTTCCAGACACGAATTCGTAAATGACATGGAAGCAAGAAGGCACTACTGTAGGATCATTTCGAAAAGTCTGAAGCAATACGGTGTCAAAATGAAGAAGGACTATCCTAGCGCATACGAGAGTCTTTGCTTATACGTCGAGAAGAACATCCCCTTTAAGCCACTGACAGTGTATGGCAATAAGGATAGCAAGATAGTCGCGTGTAAGATTATGCCTGAAGGTTATACATCATCCACTACGTTGATCTAAATCATATCCATACTCTAATTAAATTAGCAATTTTAGTTTTGTAGGAGGCTTTTTCATTCCTTTTTCTTTGGATAAATGTTTCCCAATACTTAGGACAAAAACATATCATTTTGTAACATAAAAATATAAAAATATCGTTTTATACTCTGATTGGCGCTCATACCAAAAAGATAGAACGATTTTTTAAGATTAGTGTTGGGAAACAGCCTCCGCAAAAGAGAAAAGAATGTTATCTGTTTCAGTTTGCCAAAGTTAGTTCCCAAATAGATATGCGTTTTTAATCGTGCAGTTTCGGCTTTGTAAAGGTCGAAGATGCAGGCAGGTAGGAGTAGCGAATCCAAAATTTTCATTAAATCTCATCTATAATTATATAATTTTATGGAAAACAATTAACTTATATCCAGACGTTCATCAACCACTGAATACACGAATTTAATACTGCGGACGAATTCTAATCATTCAGAAAAATCCTAGGTTCTGCAGTAGTAGGATTTAGATATCACTAAACAGTTTCGATAGAAACTTTTCAAGATGCGCATGCGCTTGACGGCAACCCTTAGTATTGCTGGTGATTTCCAAGGATCTTGAAGCAAAAATGCTGCTCGGTTTTGAACTAGACCATATTGTAATCATAGTAACTATTGTAATTTAGTCCAATCTCATACCAAGAGTTATCTGCATTTTGGCCACAGGGTTGGTGCCAAAGCAGGAAGATGTCGGAGAACTCTAGGTACGAGATTGAATTTAGTCGTTTTAGATCCCAAATCTGATAACGAAAGCATCCCATATGGAACTGAGAGACGAAATTGTCATAATTATCATAATTCCAAGCAGGATGAATTTCGTTTTATAGCAAATGAAACTTTTTTCGATTTAAATGAATTAATTTTAGAGTGAAAAAAATCATATCGAATTATTTATATATCAACAACCTTGAAATGCACTTTGTTTACCATATTTCTTGTGATGTAAACAAGAATAGAAGCTTAGAATTAAATAAATGAATTGAAAAATGATTTTTTGGTCTTGTAATTATGTGTGTAAAGGCATGACACAGGCAGGGATAAGAGGGAAAAAGGTTATGGTCTAGTCAATTTAACCAAGTGTACAAAATATTTTTTCCGACAAAGGCAATTGTATTGTTTTCTCATTTCAGACCACTTGTCATTCCCTTGAGTATCATTTCTTTATTTAACAGTTGCACATGACGAGACACATGAAAACTATAACTATGGAAAGAAATAATCTTAATCTCAAGAGAATGACACATGGTCTGAAATGTGAAAACATTAAAGTGCTTATAAGCCTTTGCACAATATTTTCAGAATTGATTCTTTGGATAGAGAATAGTTGATTGTGAAAATATTTCGTCATTTGGATGTCGGGTCTTTGAGATGCGAAGGTTCATATTCCCAATATGTTAATAACCATGACGTAACATAAGGGATCATTTAATATACAACGCTGCACTCGTTCTGGAAACAGTATTATAAAAGCATCACCCTTTTACTCCTGACTCACGTAAAGGTTCTTACAAATATATTTTTCTAAATGTCCAGCATTCAATATTCAAAGTTGCCAGAAAATAACTCAAATCCCTTATGTTACGTCATAGTCATTAACATATTGGAAATATAAACCTTCGTATCTCAAAGACCCGACATTCAAATGACGAAATATTTTCACAATCAACTATCCACTATCTAAAGAATCAATTCTGAAAATATTGTGCAAAGGCTTATAAGCACTTTAAGGTAAAATGGACCATTGTATTCCAACCCCCTTGTCAAATGTCACATTTTTTAATTCTATATATATATAAAAAAACAACAATGCAACGTCATTGGATTCATTTGCAACTTTGTTGCAATTGGAATTTATTTCTCCATTATTCATCCTCACTTGCACTCTTAGCTCGCAAGAATGCTGCTTGTTTTTGGGCGACACGAGCATCACGTTGCTGTTTGGAGAGCTTCTTACGGTTGAACCTAAGATGAAAAATATATCGAACAGCATATTAACATACGAGACTTGTGTGGGGAATGTATGCATCAACACTAAAAAATTATTAATGCAGCAATATCTATTTACGGTGGGTAAACGAATTCAACAATTACTGGTTTTCAATTTGGCCCAATTTCACACACAATCTTTTAACTCAGGGTTAGGTTTTTACTGAGGGAGAAAAACCACAGGGTTCACACAGGCATTGAACCAACAACCCCAGGCTTAAACTACACAACATTGAGCTACAATACTGTAGCAGTACAAGCTACCCACACCACCCTAAGAAAAGGGGAAACCATTTTTACTACACAACAGTGAGTGACATCACTGTAGAAGTGCAAGCTACCCACACAACCCCTAGAAAAGGGAAAAACATTTTTCTAGGACTTACCTAGTGGGGGTGATTTCCTTCTTTGCTTTCTCTTTGGCAACAGGGTTTGCCCTGATGGCAGCATGAGCATTCTTGTACATGCCTTCAACCTAAAATAAAAAACAAATAGATCTAGCTTGGTTCTAGCTGTCTGTAGGGGAATGCAGTGTCTGATGATAAGAGATATATAACAAGATCAATAACAAAACAAAAAGGGTACTTACACTGTCAGCTGTAATTCCAAGCTTGATGAACTTAGAGAACTGACGCTTGTAGGAATCATCATCTTCTTCGGAGAGCTGGCGCATGTAGTTAGCAACATGTTGACCAAAAATGTGCTTGCGATGAACCTCCGCATTGAACTCCTTGGATTCAGAGTCATAACCTGGGAAACGCTTCATGCTGGGTAGAAAACATAAAACGCAACATGAAATGGGAGCAAAGAGTAATATACAAGTGGGAAATGGAGAGAGAAAAAGAGAGCCTGAAACAGAACTGGAAATAGAAGAATTTAGAAGTAAAAAATCAAGGTATGAAAATACTGAAGGAAAAAAAATATGAAAGAGAAAAACAGAAAATTGAAAGATAAAACAAAGGAATTAATGACAAAAGAACCACTTTTAAGCATCTTAAAAACATGAAAATATAAGGATTACTGCTATTTTCATTAACATGTAAACTCTGTAGTTTCAATTCGCAAGTTGGAATTTGGTTTTTCACTGAGGCCAGTCAAAAATATAAAGGTACTGACTGATTAGTTTTGATTGGCAGCAGTTAAAAACAAATTTCAGCATGCAGGTAGCAGTTACCAAGTTTACATGTTTATGAAACTAGCAGTAATGAAAGAATGAAGAAACAAAAATTATTTAGTAAGATTCATTACCTATGGGGGATATCCAGTCCTCCATCAACAGCTCCTTTCAAGACACCAAAGATTTTGGCACCAGTGGTGGTACGTGCCAAACCAATGTCCAGGAAACACCTGAATGCCCCTGGTGAGCCGTCAATACTCTCCACATTATATTCATCACCATTCACCTCTTCATTCCCTGCATAGATCTTGTGCAAGTTGAGCTTTGTGAGCAACTACAGAATAAAATTAAACAGGATTGATGTAATTAAAAAAGCTTATCGTTTCTTTTGTGGTTGTACAGTTTTAATAGCTTTTCAGGGTTTTCTCGTTATTTCCTCATACTATATGACCACCTCATAAAATTACAAGTCATTTTATCATGTAGTTAGGATAGTACATGTGTGCCGATTGGTCAAAAACTGTGCTTTATTAGTGCTTTATTAGTGACGCAATCCGGCGCTCGAAGTGCTTGTAGATCCTGCAAATGTCTTTCTTTTTGCATAAATAAATTCAATACCGAAATAAAATTAGAAGCTATATAATAAAACAAATGAAACAGTTTTTTTCGTGCTCCATTTAGTAATAAAGCACTGAGGAAGCTCTGTAACCACACAAGTGTTAGAAGCACTCTCCTATGGTTTGTGCTTTCCCTTACACTTCTTTTGTGCTTATGTCACTTCCTGAGTGCTTTACTAGTAAACAGAGCACGGAAAAAGCTAAAGAGAGCATGGAAAAAGCTGTTTTATTTGTTGAATAAAGCACTTTGATCATGTTGATATGAAAAGGGGGCTGTATGAATCATATAGTTATTATACTTACACGACGTGCGAGTAGGAGACCAGTACAGTAAGCTGCAGCATAGTTTGTCAACCCGACCTTGATGCCATAGTTGGGAAGTTCATGTGAGTAGGCTGCTGCCATTATCACATCTCCCTCAATCTTGGCATACGCTACCTTGAATGGAAACAATCATGAAATAGCTGAGTAGGGAAATCTACTTCTATTATTGTTTATAAGTCAGTCCCACATCTTTTCCACTCGTATGATACAATAGCTATCATTTTGGGAAGCCATTTCAATGCTACGGTATGGCATGGTATGTATAAACAATCTTTCCAATCAAACTGCTTTTTTTTTTTTTTTAACAATACGCATATAATTGTAAGATTTGATTTTCATACCTGACAAGTGATGTCCTTGTTGGTTAATCGCACAACAAGGCGATATTTAGGCGTGTTGTATTTATTTTTATCTTGGGTAATAAGACGTTTACGAGCAAAGTAATCGGTCTTTCCCTCTACAACGCAAAAAAATTCAGCAAAATTCTTATAAACTTTTTTTAAGTTTAACCGCACATTGAATGAACCGGTGAATCAAATTATATAACGTACCACGCCGTCTTTTATACTTTACTTGAAATCTCTTGAAGTAAGCTTTATTTTTGATGACTTTGACGAACCCCTAAATGAACAAAAATCCCAAATGTACACGTGAATCAATAAAAACATTAAGAATTCATACGACAGTACGTAACAAAATCCACCAATATCTCAGCCATCCTTGGCCGAAATTCATTACTGATAAGCTTAATCAAAGCGTTAATGATTGTTTATTTTATTTCTTACAAAATATAGAGTTTTATTCGCACCATTTTGTTGAAATGAGGGTCCTATTTTTGGACAATCCAAAAGTAGCTTCGGCTGGAGGCTGACAAAAAAGAGGAAGAAAAGCCGGTTGAGCGCCCGATATGCACCCTGGGACTCGTAACCTTTCCGATCAAATATCGATTATTAATTCAGAAATATCGTAATAACAATTTTCCCCTTCAAAGTAATTTCTTTAAAATAAATTCCTTTAAGAAATTATATTCAACTTTTTAGGTATTGTTATTGGTTGAAGATATAATTAGAAGATGATGAAACGAAGAGTTGTCGATTGGTTATCGACTGATGAGGTACGTCCGGAAGGAGCCGGAAGGGGAAGTCCCTTATTGTGACATTCGATTTTAGAAAGCAGGTTTAGTCGAGGTGAAACCCTTCTACGCAACAAAATAACTACTTTCCTCCGGATATGGACGAAGCAGAGCTTCGCCGACTGCTTCATAGCATCGGCAATCAAATAAGGGACATTGATTTACAAAATATAAAGTATCTTTGCAGCGATAAAGTCGAGGCAGGTCAACTCCAGCGAACTAAGTCCGCCATTGATCTCTTCATTCTTCTTCTCAACCGAGACATCATAGGACCTTCGAATTTAGTTTTTCTTGAAGATGTGTTGGATAAAAGTGGGAGGAAGGATCTAGTAAGTAGGATTAAGTCAAGTGGCAGGGATATGGCAAGCGAAGGCCCTCTTATTTCTTCAGAATTGACAAGTTCCGGCTCTCAACAAGAAAAGATAAAGTACAGGGCGTTTTTGAACCAATTGTGTGACGAATTGACCAAACAAAATCTTGAATCTTTAAAGTTTCTCGTCAGTGTACCAGGTATGGATATAAAATAACCTTAGGTTTCTTTAACCAAATAAGCTTATATTGTTCTTTTTTTTTTTTAACAATAAGAGTATACAAGGCTTCCTTCAGTCGTTGCTTCACCTGTACTTCCTGAGAATTGAAATTATCTGCAGTGATGCACTAACCTTATAGATAATTTTGCTTTTTATAGTGCTAGATGGCATGATTTCACAGTCATAGTTTGTGTGCATGTCTGTGCACAGAGGGATGGGTGGGGTAGGGAGGGGGGGTTATGGCTGCCATGTTGGTTGACGATAACAAAGCATTCCTTGTTAGTTGCAACCAACATGGTGGCTGTTTTAGGTATTTCAGTCATGTGATTCCATCTCAAAAATTGCTCTCGTTTATAGAAGGTTAGCCTTATTTCACTTTCAAAATATTAATTACAAATACCAAAGGTAAAGTAAAGAATGCACAACTTTAACCATGCAAAAACTTTGAAATTACAACAAGCTTCACTGGAACACATGAATGTTCCTCACAGAATTAAGACTACCCCTTAGGAACATCAAATTCCAAGTTTTTATTACTTTGTGAAAGAATAGGAGAAGATCATGGTAGTTTAAACCAGATTATTTTGCTCATTCTCCGAGCAATAATGAAAACCCTGAATTAAGAACGGTAGCATTTTGGTAAGACCTAGGGCAAACGTCAAACTTTCCATGCACCGAACTTAATTACATCAAAGAATGCCGCTTCATTATCACCTGATATCCATTGTTTTTAATGAGTTTGTTGCATGCAGTGTTCGACGTTTGTCCTATGCCTAAGAATCCTAAACCAAGTAAAAAAATGATTTTACATCATATATAGTTATTATTATCATAATTTTGTCTTTTTATAACTTCAAGCTTTACTAAAATATGTATTATTATATTTGACTTCCATATACAGCTGCTATTGGTCAAGGAATGAAAAGTGGACAACAGTTGTTTGATTACTTGGAGAAAAGAGGCATAATTGGGCAATCTGATCTCGGTTTTCTTGCAGAGCATTTCAATTTCATTCACAGGAAAGACCTTTCCAAAAAAGTTGAAGAGTTTTCAAAAAGGCAATCAGGTAACAGCAGAGACAGATCAAGGATTTTGTTAAAGTGCCTATCACCCATTTTTTTTTACTTTTTCATATCGAAATATAAGCTATTCTAAGAAACCTGTCGAAAGAATTTTTTGATTCTGACCCTTCTTTCTATTTTTTTCGAGCGGTCAAAAGTGCGAAAATAGGAAGATTTCAAAATATGACCGAGCGAGAGGGGAGACTGGGCTAGTGACGTAGAAGGAGCAACACGCTCTTCTTGATTTACAAAGAAATGTATGGGATACTAGGGGGGATACTGAAGACCTCCTTGCGTTTCTTGGTTTTTTTTAGAAGTCCTTGGACTTTTAACTACTTTCTTGGGCTTCTATGAGGAAGTTAATTATCTAAAGATTCCATTTCCAGTTCTCATCAGGATTCGTAGCCTAATTTACTGGTATATTACTGAAGCGAACACAACCTAGCAAAGCAAGCGAGGTGACTGAAGTGAAGTAATTCCAACCCGATCACAAATATTATCTCATTGGCTGGGAATAAAACTTGTCAAAACCTTAGTAAATACACCAAAAGTACAGCAGCATAGATAGAAATTCCTACCTGGAAATTCCTAGAGTCGTTATAGGGAACCGAAGTTGATAACAGGTAACATTTTACTTGCCATTGCTCGAACTGAGTCGTCTTCGCACCGGATCGGGAATTTATTCCCGGTTTATGAAAGAATAAAACAGTTTTGGTGATCGTGGTAACATTTCAGTGGTCATTAAACTCTTAAGAAGTATTTGGTACATTGCTAAAAGGGCTGTAATGAATGGTTGAGACAAAATTCCCGTACGATTGACACAATAATACTACTATTCACTATTCACTATTTTAATTATTTGCTACCGTAGAATGCTCTTCAGATTTTTTACCTTTATCGAATTTCCCTCAATAGACGATCGTTTTATCTTTAAAGATAGGTATGGCTAGATACTGTGAGACAGGATAGAAAACTGATAGAATAGAAAATATTATATTTGACTATGAAGTGAAACCATGTTGACCTGCAGAGTAACAGTAGACTGATGATGCGAAGTGTCACGCACCCTTACATGTAGTTCCTCGACTGAACTACTACAGTATAAATATATAATGCAATTCATGTTTAGATATTTTGAAAACTGTTAAGCCATCTACATCGAAAAAGATTTTGTGAACTACCTGGAGTTATTTCATTGTTTCTGTTATTTACATTTGATGTTTCTGATTTGGAAACAACCTGGAAGAATTTTGCGCGGCATGGACTCACATATTCATCCATAAATACATCAGATATTAATAAGAATAATGCTAAAAAATTTATGACTTAAAGGGTGTAGGTACATGTAGTGCTCAGAGTAACTGTATGTGAAATCTATGAGTTTTTGAAGCTAATTTATTACACTTGATTCTGAGCGTGACAGCCTAATATGAGGTTTTCCCTAGGTTGCGTTTAACTTCTCGCTGCTTTTCTTTTTCTTAAAATAATTCAAAAATAATATCATTCTTGAAGTCTGAAGTAATTAACATCCTCTAACCAGAAAAATGAGGTCTTTTGAAAGCGTATAAACGGCAAAATTGGTCATTAATACCAGTGAAATCTAGAGAGAATGAGGAAACATCTAAACCCAACTTACTCCTCTTACGTCACAGCCCAGTCCTCTAGGTTATCATTTTACGCGGCCAGAGTCAAAGAAATGCCTATTTTCGCACTTTTGACCGCTCGAAAAAAATAGAAAGAAGGGTCAGAATCAAAAAATTCTTTCAACACGTTCCTTAGAATAGCTTATATTTCGATATGAAAAAGTAAAAAAAAATGGGTGATAGGCACTTTAAGGGTAGCATCATTGATCACCAAGGATGAAAGACAGTTATTTCATCTTTGGATACTGCACTATACCAAATTTAATTAATTTGATTAACTAGAACAAAACTGACTAAAAGAGTTGGAAAAGACATTTATCCAGCGCGTTATCCTTGTTGGGCTGCCTGTGCTTTATATCAGCGCACACCGACTAATATGGAGACAAAGGTCCAAAAATGTTTAGAAATATGTTAAAAAGTAATTTGTAATGTTTTTGTTCTTTTAATTTTTGC
This sequence comes from Actinia equina, assembly GCA_011057435.1. NCBI lineage: Eukaryota > Metazoa > Cnidaria > Anthozoa > Actiniaria > Actiniidae > Actinia > Actinia equina. The sequence continues at coordinate 169,371 of WHPX01000991.1, forward strand.
TTTTTGTGTACTCCTTCTTGCTCATCTTGTGTGGCAAACACTACTGGCCTTAATAGCTAGTTATTATCTCAGAATTATACTTTTTAACTCTCTAGTGAATATTATCTTTCAGATCCATCCCCAGTGCCTCCAATTTCAAGACGGACAATTTCTGATAGAGAAAGGAATACACCAGAGCAGACAGGAGCACAGGAACACTCTGAGCACACAGGGGCCTTACCAACCAGACCTACCCCACTGCTTACACCACAATTTTTTACACATACTAAAATAGACTTACCTCCGAATGCACCACCTATCATACCTATTGAATCTGGTCCAAGGTTCCCTGTTCAATGTGGAGATGACATACCTCCCCTTGACCAAGAAGATGACATGCCATCATATCACATGAGGCATCGCCCAAGAGGATATGCCCTTATTATTAGCAATGAAAAGTTTTCGGGCAACAGGAATCTACAAGATCGGCAAGGCACTGAGAAAGATGTCAACAATCTCAAGACTTTGTGGGAGAAACTTCATTTTGAGGTCGTGATTAAGAGAAATAAAACAGCCAGTGAAATGTACGAAATTGCGAGAGAATTCTCAAGAAAAGATCATTCCAGTTTTGATTGTTTTGTTTGTTGTCTGATGAGCCATGGAATCCATGGAGGTATCTACGGAATTGACTCTGAGGTGTTAGAACTTGGACAAATCACGTCTCAGTTCAAGGGAACTGCTTGCACTTCACTTGTAAACAAGCCCAAACTGTTTTTTATTCAAGCGTGTCGTGGCACAGACTTTGACTTTGGAACTCAAGCTGATGCTGTTAGGAATTTTGAAGAGGATGCAATGCGTCATAGTGCCGAACCCAATGAAGGACACTTCCTCCTTGGGTATGCAACACCTCCAGGTTTGTAAAGCTTAAAAAAAATAATTAGTTGAGTAATTTATATTTTTGATGGAAGAAAGAAGGCAGGGAGGCAAAGGGTGTGGAAAAGAGAGGGTAAGGAGGGGTAGGGAGGCAAGGGGAAGGGAGAAGTAGTGTATTGGAGGGTGAAAGAGAAGGGCAATAAAGGACCCATTTCATACCTATTAGGTTTTGGTGGTGGTCAGAAATTGAATTAAAAAATCATATAAAAACCATATGAAATGAAATGTACAAAACACAAGTTCTCTACAGCTGGGAATTATTTTAAATTAAGTTCTATCATTTTGTGACAGGTTATGTCAGCTGGCGCAGTATAGAACATGGTTCGTGGTACATTTCTAAACTTTGCGAAGTTTTTGGCAAATACTGTGATGCGTATGATGTCACTTCAATGATGGTAAAAGTGAATGACGAAGTCTCTGAAGCCTACACGAAAAAGGGCTATAAGCAATGCCCTGCACCTGTGGTTACTTTGAGAAAAAGAATATATCTCAATAATAATTAAGTTATTGGTATCGCACAGGTGTGCCAACATCCAAATGAGGAGAGGGGGGAACAGAAGGGAGGGGACAAGTGATAGTATTTGATTCACCTTCAATTTATAGTTACGACTTAGACAATAGCAAATCAATCACCTGGCACGGCAGTGTAGCAGTTTTCCCAATGGAACTAAAATCTTGTAACAAACACACACACTGTGTCTTAAACAGTACTAAAAGGAATATCAAGCAATCTTCTTTCATTTTTATTTTAACAATGTTTTGTCAAAATAGTTGAAAGTCAAAGGTGGACCATGGTTTGTGGACCATCTTTGCTTTCTGACTGTATGTATAGCATTTTTCAAGAAAAAAAATGACTTACCTCTGGTAGCCTAGCTTTTGCTTGGAACCCCTCCCCTTGTAGAAATGCTGTCTATGCCCTTGAACTATAACAAAAGAAGATCCCAAATCATCTCAATTTTCAATTGGGCAGGCTTCATTCTCATAGACCAATAATCTTGATCTTAACTCCATTCAGGCACTTTATTCTAAAAAGTATTATAGTATAATTTATATATCGTTATGACTAATAATATTAGTTTTAAACTCAAACCAGCTGGTTTACGTATTATGGTTAAATAAGGGTCCCCCAAATGAAAACATATACTCAATTTATTTGGTACTGTATGTCTTCATAAAAACATAACATCCAAATGTAAGCCAGAGCTTAAAATATTGGCCCGTCAGTCACTGGTTACCAGTTAGTTTTAGCTAGTCAACGTTACTGGTCGAAATGACCAACAAAGCAAAGATTTAACTGGACAAGCTTTAATTCTTGTCTGACATTGTTCAGCTGTATTTTGAGCCCTGTTTAAGCAGGTATTTTATATCAGAAGTAGAACCCAGAGTTTTAAAAGAGAGCTTGGTTCAACTTGTTCCCATGGTCCTCTAGGCCAACTGAATTGGAGTCAGCCAAGAGGACTCTGGGTTCAAGTTTGAGTCTGGATTCTATGTGACAATACCACAGGAAACCCACAGGACTGCAGGATCATCCAATACTCTAGTTTGGAGTTCTCTTTTGCTCAGCCTTATCCTCCATTGTGCATTAAAATATACAGCCATTCAACCAAATCTCATGGCATTCAGGGCGATAACTAGGGTCTTACAGGGTGGAACAGGAAATGGAACTATAGTTAAACTAACAGCCATCTCGAGAAGTGATATGACATTGCAAGGATTTGCGGAACCAACAATGATTCTGCAGACCTTCAGCTTTTGCAGGTGGTGCACATGCACCCAATGCACCCCCAGCTTGGTTACAGCCCTGGCATTTAAAAAACTATTAATGTTTTGTAGTACATACATTTTCTACTACACGGTTGGCCTTGGTTACAGCCCTGGCATTTAAAAAACTGTTAATGTTTTGAAGTACATACATTTTCTACTACACGGTTGGCCTTGGTTACAGCCCTGGCATTTAAAAAAACTATTAATGTTTTGTAGTACATACATTTTCTACTACACGGTTGGCTTTAAGAGAAGAAAAGAGTGCATTTGCACACCATAGAGGCTGTTGCTAAGCAAAAGTAAACTCGAAGTATGAGCATTGATAAATTCCTTCTAAATTAAATTTGTTCAATTATTTTTTCTTAATAACTGCCAACAGTGCAGTTCTTATGACCCTCCCTTTATTTCGATCATATGTTGAAAAGTAAACATTGCAAGATTACCTACTATGCTAGGAATTGTACGTCTCTTCCCAATCAAATTATAAAAAAAGATCTTTTCAATAAGATACCAGTGTGGAACAACTGTGACACTTATTTTTTTAACCATTTGATTTCCGTTGCTTAATTAATTAAAAAAATAATAATTAATTTTTTTGGATACATATACCTGACAACTGGCTTTTATGCATTACATCATCTCTATAAATAATACAAAGGAAGTGCCTGTTACTTAAGAATACTGAGTACTTAATTCATAACATCACATTTGATTAATGCATTTTAAAAGGATATGTTCAAACCATCTAGTCGATGAAGAAACCTGAATCATTCTTGACTTTTTGAAGAGACTTTCAAGGTTCATGACTTGAAATGATAAATTGTGATAAGCTCAAAATCTCTCAAAGCAATTCATATTTTTCAGAATACATTGTGATAATCGTTAGATGAACAGATTAGAAATATTTTCGAATGAAAACTTCATTATTTACAAGAATTTCTGAGCCAAAAAAAATCGTAAATGAACGACGTCTTGCTAGCATTCAGGGTTTTTTTTTAGATTTCAAGTACGTTTATATCCCTTTTCGAAATAAAAAATGTTGAATCTTACTAGCAAAATGAAAAATGACGTTCGAAAATCTGTTCCGTTCACCACAGCATAATTTGATAGTCGAATGTTGCATTAGCCACTTCCCACACAAATATAAATAAAAAACTCTCAGTTTTCAACGATTATTTTCAGAATTTAAGATTTCGTTTTGGAAAATAAGATTTAGATTTTTATTGAATATTAATAAATAAAATTAACGGGTTTGCGTTTATTTTTGAGATTTAGTGAATGGCATGAAATCGAGATGCACCATGACGAATGATTATCTATGACTTTATCTCCGATGTACGTCGTAAAAAATCAATTTTTCTTGCAATAACTAAGAATCGTTATCATCAGAACAGGTAATAAATTCATAAAAATATTGTGAACCTTATTAGTAAAACGCAGTTAAATATTTACTTTTGATCGAGTTGGTGCTGACGGTACACCTTTCCCCAACATTTTCCCATCGAAAAAAAAATTAAGCAGAAAAAATAACGAAAAATTGTTGAAGCGGTTTTTTATTTCTTTTAATATTTCTTTTCAAAACAATTCCTTTTTACAGTTTTATTGATAATTACTTTTCGTTTTTCACGGAGAATTATTATATCTTTAAATAAATAGTCTCATTTTGATCTTGTGGAAGGCTGACCGTATATAGCACAGCTGCAGGGGAAAACGACCATAATTATATATATATATATATATATATATATATATGCAATGTTCCTTGATTTTTTTCGATAGCTTTTGGCTTCTAGTTCCCCAAAATTAGTGTAAGAATTTGTCGAAAATAAATTTAACTGGTTATTTAAGCGCTATATAGTGATTTCCTTTTTTCCAGAACAGGATATATTGGCCCAGTCACATTGTTCACTTGCAGTTTTTTTTTTAATATTATCTTTAACTCTCCTTTTACGTTGTCAAACATCTCGATCGTTTTCCGTTCGCGTCGTGGAAATCCTCTATGGATCTATCCTTCTTGGGGCACAGCTAGATACCCAAGCCTGATGTACAAGTTTATCGCCAGTGCCATTAAGACTATGATGTTTAAAGGGTTTCAATTCTGGCAAGCGCATCTCGCCAAAGTCATGCTCACCAGAGCTGAAATCGTCCATGGGAGCGATTCGGTTTTTGCGGCTTGGAAGAGAGGTGAGTCGATACGCTTGCGATGCGTCGGGCTTGCAGAAAACTCTCTTGCATCCCCGTCGAAAATCACTATTAAAAAGTGAATAGATAAGGGCGTTGAGACCGGAGTTTGAGTATGAAACGAATAAAGTTGCGATATACGATCTCTCCGTGAAATCGACCACACTTAATGATTGAAATATCTGAGTTACAAAAAATGGAATCCAACATATGAAAAAAAAAAGCCATTGAAACACTAGCATTCGAAGCACTTTGATTTTAGGTTTTGGTACTCGATTCGCTTGCCTTCGAAAATCATTTGTTAAGCTCCTTGCCTGGCGGTTTCTGACCAAAATAGCATGTGTTATTCGACAGTACAGAGCGAGAGTGGCCAAGAATGGACAGCCAAATGGTATCAGAAAATACAGTACAATAAATACCTTCCATTCTACCATTTCGAAATCAGTCGAGCAAATCTCGGCATTTGTGGTCAATGAAGTAGTTTGGAAAAAGTACAAAGTAGGTGCAGTAGCACATATCATGAATATCCACACAAACGTGATCAGTTCCTTAGTTTGTGCCTTGGTCATTTTGAAGCTTAGAGGGTGAACCACAACATAGAAGCGATCGAGAGAAATGCAAGCTAGAAGCCCGGCAGAGACCCCAGCATTGAGAAAATGAAAGAAAAACGTGATTTTACAAGTTAGATTTCCTAGTGTCCAAGATCCTCTCGACATCCAAGTGATTGTCCATAGAACACAGAGAAAAGGCGAAGAAAAGTTAGATATCGCGAGACTTGTTACAAAATAATTTGTCGTCCATTCGCTTCGCCGGCTTTGTCTTACTACCAGAAGAACAAGAACATTCCCAATAGTCGCCCCCGTAAATACGACGACCAGAAAGAAGATTTGCAAGGAGATTTCTGCAGTTCCGGGGCAGTATTTTGATGAAATATGTCTTGAACAATTGCCAGTTTCCAGAGCTATAGCCATTATATTTTGCTTTCTATACTCCGGGGGTTTAATAGTGTTACTAGTTCGAGAAGGCAAACGTTAACATCGCGACTAAAGGCGGTCAGATCTCATTCAGAAAGTCATCCTTAAACACAAATCTTGTACTCGGCCACTAATAAATCTGTCAGGGTCGTTTCTTTTGAGCGAAAATTACTTTCTCCCAAGGGAATAGAACGTTGTTTGTAACATGGCCGCTCGCTTCTTTAACATTGGCATCGGATATGCTAATCTTTGTTTCTGTGCCGTCTGTTATCATTGCTAGGAAACGGTCCTGTCAATCATTACTATCAGTCATTACTCGGGGATTTGCGAAATCAATTTACAAGTATTACATCGATGTACTAAAACTTTCAATAAAGTTATACATAAACTTAGAGAAACATAACCATCTTGAAGTGTAGTGATTACGGCAGCGACTTTTATATCGTACGAGAGTATCACGTTAGCTATTTCGACTTAAATTCATCCTATTTTTTCCCCATTCTACATTTGTATCAGCTTTCGCCAATTATTGGCTGAATAATTTGTTTCACGAATAAAGGCTCTCTTCTCCTTTGCTTTTTCCTTATTGATCAATTATTGAGTACACAAAAGGGCTCTATTTTTGTCTAGTTTCTTTATTTAGCAATACACTTATTATATTTTCCAATAATGATAAAAGGGTAAATTATACACCGTGAAAAGATGAAAAAACTTACTGACGTTTCGGACGCTAGACCTTCGTCGGAGTAAAAGAGCACCGACGCAGTTCACACTAGCTTTTAGCTAGTTATCTCTTCTTATATATTTTCCTTTTAGTTTCCACTTGAATTTTTTTATTTATTTATTTATTTTTTCTTTCTAATCTTTCCTTTATTTTTACTTCCCTCTTCTATCAAATGGTTATGAAAGCAGTGCAACTCAGAGTCAAAGCCTAAATGTTTTTCACTTTCTCTTTAGTATTTATACGCAATATTTTCCTATTCTTTTCTTTCTGTCGAATAGCTTTTATTTTTGTTTTTAACTTTCATTTATCATTCTCCTTCATATATATCTATTCAATATGAATGATGAAAGCTCGTATAGCGCCCATATCCATATTATTGCTCATAGGCTCTTTGCATTTGTATTATATTTCCACGTGTTTATTTAGTTAATTAGTTTGGACGGTTTTTTTCCTTTTTTTCCCTCTGGTTTTTTCTTGTTCTTGTTGCTTATTCTTCTCTTCCTTTTTCTTTCCAAACAATGGTTTTTACTCGTATCTTGAGTCTTTCATGATGTTTATATATAATGCTGCAGGTCACATCAACTTTTGAGCGAGTGATGGCGTAATGAAGAGTATGCGTTAAAATAAAAAAAATTATAACAAAAAATCCACAAAGATTTAAAAAATACATGTATAGATATTATGGTGTTCAAATCCACGTCCAGCAGGGGGGAAAAAAAGAAAAAGAAAAAAAGAAAAGAAAAGAAAAAGAAAAGAAAGAAATCGATTCCACTTTGCCATACCCCCGAGACATCCGCAGAGCTGAGGCGTCGTATGGACTTCGGACTTGACGGCGATTAAATCCTTCTGCCCTTGGGTTGTACGAATTACGCAAGAAAATGTTCTAGCCGGAGCATCAGGGGAGAGACCGGCCGGCCCCCAGACCATAAACAGCTAATCCCTTGCACTCTGCAACGCACGAATCTGAGAAAAATTGATGTTAAAAAGTCTAGTCTATTCGGTGAATTGTTTTCTCGACTATTGTTATGCTAATTCCATGGAATCGTGGCCGAGTGGAAAAAAATCTTGGGCACAGAGGAGTCAAGCCGGTTGAGGGAGGTTAGTACCTGGATGGGTGACCATAACCTTTGGCATACTTAATCGAGACAATTATAAATTTTCAAGATAGACGACTTTGATTTTGGAATTTGTTTAAATCGGTGCCCCGTTATCTGTAATCATGAAAAGAAAAAAGAAAGGAAATCCTCGAAGGAAGGAGTATCCCTTACCTGATTTAAGAGTATCCCTTACCTGATTTAAGAGTATCCCTTACCTGATTTAAGAGTATCCCGTAACCTGATTTAGCAGGAGTATCCCGTAACCTGATTTAGGAGTATGCCTTCACCTGACTTAAGAGTATCCCTTCACCTGAATTAGGAGTATCCCTTCACCTGACTTAAGAGTATCCCTTCACCTGATTTAAGAGTATCCCTTCACCTGATTTAGGAGCATTCCTTACCAGATTTAGGATAATCGCTTAATTTGATGGGGAAGCGAGTACCTCTAACAGATTTAGGAGTATTCATAAAAGTATCCCTTAACACCTGAACTCTCATTTAACCATCAAAACTCTGGAAATTTAACGGACAACATTTCTTGGTCTGCAGCTACCCTAAACTACCCTAGTTACCTCCGCGTTTGCGCCACTTGCCTTGGTAAATGATTGGGTGTGGTTACGGTTAAGAATTAGTCTGATACTTCATAGCTTGTAGGATAGTTTGCTTTTATAATGTCTCTTGATATCTCTGTGTCATATGTCCGCAAAGGACTCTTGGGGTTCTTGGGTAGTGCCTTAAAGACTCGGAGTACTATTGCACATTTTTTGCTTTTTTTGACACAGGAAAATACGGAAGTCTACGCAGACACTCAACTCATTTTTTTACTCAGACTTTCACAGGCAACCCATTACAAATTTATATAGTCCTTGACAAAAGCAGCGCTTGGGTTCCCTGTGTTCTAATTCAAAATGGCGCCAGAAAACAACGGTTTGTGGAGCCAAGAAATTAAGTGTCTAAAAGAGAATTTAAAAGACTTTTATATTAAAGAAGGACATTGTTTTGGGCATTTTATTGGTGAAGAAAAGAAGCTTGGAGATTTTTTGGACCATTTTCAGTCGGTTACTTCGACATGTTTTATCCGTGCTGAATATCACTCCAAGGAGAAAGGTCATAAGAGGATGTCTTTGGGAGGTGAGTGAAATGTTAGTTCTATTTTTATTTGTAATCATATTAAGTTATGTCAAGGTTAGACGAATATACAACCCAGGACAACAGCAAAATTTTTTATGAAGTCAACGCAAATTTAACCACTCACACTATCACAAAATGACATATTCTTTTCTGTATTCTTTCTGTATGTTGGACTTACTGGTTGTAATACTCTTTTTTGAACCTCATTTACCAGTAGCTTTGGTAGTATACTACAAGCCGGCCTTATTTACTGAGAGTGGTCACGAGCAGGAATTTGTTCCTTTTTCTGTGGTTCATTTACATCCCATTTTATTGAGAAGAGATGATCGACATTCAACGTAGTCATCCTAGCCATGAGGGATCATTCGCAATCCCCAATATAGCCAGGTTTTGACACCTCGATTTTAGTATGATTCAGGCATCAAACCGTGCTCGAGACCTTCCACACCAAAGCCTGAGCAGAGCCAATGACTGTGCAACGGAAACTCTCTAATATACATATTTAGTATAAATACACAGTTGATTATTGAAAATATTTTGCGTTGATTGGTCAAGAAACTCAAATTATCACACGATTATCACCTCCAGCGATAATCCAAAATGGCAGCCAGCTGCTGTGTTGCTGTTACTGGAAAAAAATGTGTCTTTTATCTTTGTTCTTTTTTAAAGAATCACCTGTTTATTTATACTAAACAATTATTTACCTCAGGCTCAGTGAATATCGAGAATAATAACCTCAATTTCATTTCGGTTATTATTCCCCAATATTCACTTTGCCTTCGGCAAATATAATTGTTAAATATCGTAATCCCCCTTCGTCCTTCTTTCCCAGATATCCAGCCCTTGCTACTGGCATGCAGACTCCTTGTTATTATAGATACTTTTTTATGTGTGCTGGAGATATGCATTTACATGTACTCTGCCATTAACCTATAGTAATGGATTTAAAAAAGACCCTACTCACTTTCTCTGGTCCCCTCAGTATCTTTATTAACAGGGTTGTGCTCTACTTCTTTGTGTTTAGCTCTACCAGTCTTTGAAAATAAGAAAGGAAACGTTCCTATTAAAGTATTTGGACACCCATTCACTATTCAAAGTAATGAAGTTAAGCACTGCATCCATGGAACTGCCAAGGTAAATCTCATGAGATTGCTGCTGCTATAATAATAATTAAAAGAACCATCATCATCATCATCACCAACCATTATCATCATAACCATTGCATCATCATTATCATCATCATCACAAACCATTATCATTTTTACCATTGCATTATCACCATCATCATCATCACCACCATCATCATCATCACCACCATCATCATCATCATAACCATATGACTTTCATACCAATTTTAAATCCTTTTGTAATTCATAGAAGGATTCCAGAAGTGGTTCGACATACAAGAGTTACAAGCCTGATCTTTTGAAAGAAAGCAAGGTCAGATCTTCAGTCAAGAGGAATTGCACTGCAATCATGCATATCAGAGGCATTAAGGTCTACAAGGACTACTTTGTTGATCCCAAATTCACTTCCAAGAACAACTTTAAAAATGTAAAAACTAAAACTCTCAAGAATATACGAAATACACTGGAAGAAAATGTCAATCATCCTTTCACAGTGGAAAGACGTTTTTACTTGAAAATCCCTCTCAGTAACACACACAGTGGACATCAAGTTGGAGAGTGTTTAACACCAGTAGGACGGAAAATTGATGAAAGGGTTGAAAACAAGATCTATGATCTTGTGAGATGTAATGTGAAGAATGTAGCAGAGATACAGAGATGCTTGATTCGTTTTGTAAAGGACGATCTGTTTGGAGGTGTTTCTGAAGAGGAAAAACCTAAGAAGGGAAACAAGCGCTACTACCCACGAAGAAGTGACATACGGACACATGTCTTCAAGGCAATTAGTTCAGTGGAAGAGGCCAGGACCTCACGAGAGTTAGCCGTAAATCTGTTAAACCTTAATCCATCAGAATGGGATGAAGAGCGATTTGAAAATGATTTTTTAATGAGTAATAAAGCTGATGCTGGCAATGATGATGCTAATGCTGGTAATGATGATGCTGATGCTGGTAATGATGATGCTAATGCTGGCAATAATGATGCTAATGCCAGCAATGATGATGCTGATGCAGGCTATGATGATGCTAATGCTGGCAATGATGATGATGTTGCTGGCAATGATGATGCTAATGCTGGCAATGATGATGATGATGTTGCAGCTTCACCTTCTTCTGTATTCGATGAATTAACATTTTTGGAAGAAAATTTGAACCACTTTCATACAAGTGAATACTATTGTTTTGGGTATTTTGTTGGTGAGGAGAAGCAGCTTGAAGATTTTTTGGACCATTTTCAGTTGGTTACTTCAACATGCTTTATCCGTGCTGAATATCACTCTAGAGAAAAGGGGCATAAGAGGATGTCTTCAAATAGTAAGTAATTATTTATATTATTGTTTATTTTAATTTTTGTAGTGTTGCTTTTGTGAATGCTCTCTCTCCCTCTCTCTCTCTCTCTCTCTCTCTCTCTCTTGGTCCTTAACACTTTAATTTGGTCCTTAACACTTTAATTTGGTCCTTAACACTTTAATTACTATAATATTTTTTGGGGGTAGATGAGAATTTATTTCATAATTCTGTCTATATATTATTATTTATTATTATTATTTTTTTATATACATTACCTATGAACTCGGTTTTCATGAAAACCAATTTGTACATTGATGAAATTTCCCGAGATTAAATAAAAGACATCTGTCTCTGTCTTGTCTCTGTCTCTGTCTCTGTCTCTGTCTCTGTCTCTGTCTCTGTCTCTGTCTCTGTCTCTGTCTCTGTCTCTGTCTCTGTCTCTGTCTCTGTCTCTGTCTCTGTCTCTGTCTCTGTCTCTGTCTCTGTCTCTGTCTCTGTCTCTGTCTCTGTCTCTGTCTCTGTCTCTGTCTCTGTCTCTGTCTCTGTCTCTGTCTCTGTCTCTGTCTCTGTCTCTGTCTCTGTCTCTGTCTCTGTCTCTGTCTCTGTCTCTGTCACTGTCACTGTCTCTGTCTCTGTCTCTGTCTCTGTCTCTGTCTCTGTCTCTGTCTCTGTCTCTGTCTCTGTCTCTGTCTCTGTCTCTGTCTCTGTCTCTGTCTCTGTCTCTGTCTCTGTCTCTCTTTCTGTCTTTCTGTCCTTCCTCAGCACTGTCATTATGGGTTAAATCCAACTTAAAGTGAGTTTCATGTGACTGGGGAATCCTGCAGCAAGTCTGAGGTCATACGTAGCTGTACTGTACCTTACCATAGCCATAACTGTGCATTTGTGAGTGAATGAATTACTGACTGGAAGATGGTATGGTAAGCCATTCCATTGTTACGGCATGTTGTACCATGCACATACTGTAATGCAGTACCATACATTTCACACCAAAAAAAACTCCCTAACAGTAGAGTGAGTTTTTTCTACATGTAAACTTCATGAAATTTGTAGTTTTATTTTGTTATCTGATATCATACAGCAAGACCAATCTTTGAAGACAGGCGTGGTAACATTCCAATACACATGTTTGGAAATCCTTTTCTGGTCATGAGTAGCGAAGTTAGGCATTGTCTACATGGAACTACTAAGGTACATAAATCCTCTGTCTGTCTGTCTGTCTGTCTGTCTGTCTGTCTGAAGTTTCTACTTGAATGTAAGAAATATAAATTTATACAGAAAGATGTCTCGCGTTGAAATCTAAACGGAATAGCAAAATATTTTAAAATATCTTTTTCTGCTTTTTTCGTTCATCATCATTATCATCATCACCACCACCATCTTTATCATCATCATCATCATCACCATCATCATCACCATCACCATCATTATCATCTTTGCCATATCATTGCACCATCATCATCACCACCATCATCATCGTCATCACCACCATCATCATCGTCATCACCGCCATTATCATCTTTATCATTACATCATCACCATCATCATCATAACCATATGACTTTCATACCAATTTTAATCCTTTTGTAATTCGTAGAAGGATTCCAGAAGTGGTTCGACATACAAGAGTTACAAGCCTGATCTTTTGAAAGAAAGGAAGGTCAGAACTTCAGTGAAGAGGAATTGCACTGCAATCATGCATATCAGAGGCATTGAGGTCTACAAGGACTACTTTGTTGATCCTAAATTCACTTCCAAGAACAACTTAAAAAGTTTAAAAACTAAAACTCTCAAGAATATTCGAAATACACTGGAAGAAAATGTCAATCATCCTTTTACAGTGGAAAGACGTTTTTACTTGAAAATCCCTCTCAGTAACACACACAGTGGACATCAAGTTGGAGAATGTTTAACACCAGTAGGACGGAAAATTGATGAAAGGGTTGAAAACAAGATCTATGATCTAGTGAGATGTAATGTGAAGAATGTAGCAGAGATACAGAGATGCTTGATTCGTTTCGTAAAGAACGATCTGTTTGGAGGTGTTCACGAAGAGGGAAAACCTAGGAAGGGAAACAAGCGCTACTACCCACGAAGAAGTGACATACGGACGCACATCTCAAAAGCAATTAAAGGAAATTTGTTGTAAAAATAGGAAGTTGAATAAACATTTATTTAACTTTGTAAAATATGAGCGTCAGCTTACTTTTTTGGGAGTTTGCTGCGAATATTTGCGCTAAATGGTTCAACTTAAATGAGACTCTATGTATCAAAAACCAATGCTAGGTCCTCTGACGATGGCAAAGAATACGTCTTATAATTCAAATACATGAGCGAATAGAAAAATCTATATATCTATACTGTGACTATATAGCGCTTTTATCAGACATTGGTTTCTGCCAATCGCGTCTCAAGTTGCTACATTTTGCTGAAAAAGCGCGCGCAGTCTTTAACAAATGCGGGAAGTTTGCGTTTAAAACCACGCAAGATTTATCATTTTATGGCATTGTTCCTCTTTTCCCAGCCTATTTCGTTTCAACTTTTCTTTCCAATTGCGCAATTTCCCATTTTTACTAATAGAGATATTTATACCATGGATAAAAAACGTTTTTAACTGTAAAATATTTGTCAGTTATGAAAACTTCAAATTTTTTTAAATTCTAATAAACCATCTTCCGGGTTGATATAAGTCAGGGCACGGCTAACGTCGTAGATAAAATAGCTCCTTTGCAGAGCAAAATGTTTTATCTTGTTTTAAATTGGTGATTCTTTTTAGCTACTCGTAAAGAACTGAATGAAACGATGTGTAATCAGCGTGTTACAAAATGCAGTTTTATTACGATCTCTATAAACAGGTTCCAGAAAGTTTGTTTGCTCACCAGTATATTTCACCCATGGGAACAAGATGTTTGTTTACATCAGTGAATTAATCAACAAGTGATTACGGAGGCGATCGGCTTGTAAACCGGAGATCATGAGATTGCGGTGACTTTAAACTATGTTTGGGCTACCTGTGTTTTTCTAGTGTTGGTCACGCAATACTAGGAAATCGCGTAGAAATCATAGGCTTTGATCAAGCTTTTTTCTATCCTACAAACTTTTTTTTCTGATTTCAAAACCCGTTAGATCTTGTATATGTATTTAATACTTCCTAAATATGTATCTAATACTTCATATTCGTAGTTTATTTTTATAAAGGAGGTAAAAATCATGAAATCTCAAGCAGACATCTGTTGTCGCCTCCTTCATTCTTTCACCATCATTGCTTTAGTTTTGTTTGTGTTTTTGTATGGATTTAACGGTGTTGAAAGCCTTGTAGAGGATCAGGATTACGAAAAGGAAACGAAAAACAAGGATAACACATGCAAGGATTCCACTGAATGCAAGGTAAGAGTTTATTAGAGTCTTTAAAAATGAATTACAAGTCTTTGGAGGGAGATTCCAGTATTCTTCCCTAAACTTTTAGCTGTTGTCCTTCTACGGATTTTTACGTAAAATAATATAAACAAGAAGAGTTTGAGCAAGAGCTTTAATATCTGAGAAGAGAGATAAATGAGTTTACAAGTACAGATATGATTTTTTTGTTAAGCAATGTTTGGATTTATATCATGTTTTGTATTCAGTATAATTAATATTTTATGTGTGCTTTTAATTGTAAGATTATTCAACTCGTTCCCTGCTGGCAGAGTCTCCCTTGCTGGCGATTCTTACAAGGGAACGGAAGTCTTAGCAAATAGGCCTTTTAAAACATTGAATGAATATATCCATATATAGCTGTCAGTCAAAAACTTGAAACCTTTTTTTTAAACGGGGAAGTGGGAGTGGGGTGGTCGGGATAGAGGGTTAGATTTGAGGTCCAAGATAGTGAAACTCTTCTCTACCTTATAGTGATGAGACATTTTCTAATTTGTTAGGGTGAAACAATGACAAAGGATCAAAACGAGAAGAAGTGTTGGGGATATGAACCTGGATGCAAGGAGTGGTTTATCACACCAAAATGTAACGATGAGAAAGGATGGAGACATTTTTCTTCGTAAGGAAAGAAATTGTTTACATCAATTTACTTATTATTGAGAACAAAAGTCAAGGTTACACCTAGTTGTTTTACATGACAAAAGAAATCAAGATGAGTTATTTTGTCTATGTCAAGCACTTTGCACTGCATGGTAGCTACAGTATGATGCCACATTCACAAGGATGTAAATTAAAGTCTGCCATGTTGGCTGACATAAAATAAACCCAGAAAAAATCTTACATTTATGACATCCAACATGGCGACTTATGACATCACAAGCATCAGTCCTTATTAGTTTTTGAGAATTTGGTTAACCAGTCATATAGAACTCACACATACCATTTGAGAACTCACTCTTGGACTGCTGGTCAGTTTGAAGTAATAGAAAGAATCCAAAATGCATCCATTCTGTAATGACCTCATTTTTTTGACGACGTCATACATACATTTGAGACCTTGCTTTTACTTAATCTACATTTCATAATCTTATAAATCTAACAGAAATAAAGAAAAAGTCGAACAGTTTTGGAAAGAAGCAGATTTTGGTTATGTCAAAAACTTTAAGGAAAATTTACAAAAAATCTGTAAGCCATTGAAGTCTGCTAAAAAAGTGAGTTGCTATTTAATATCATTATATATAGTGCTGGTTATTATTTCCTGTGGAGTGTTTGAGAGCTCAATGTTGTGCTAGCTAACACAACCAGTTGAGTTGACCTTCAGAACAAACTCAAGGTCAACCAATTAGAATTGAGGATTTGATATGGTAATTTGATTTAACATTATTCTTTGATTTCGTGTGTCCCTCACTGACATGACAATAAATGATGGACAAATCTTAGTGTGAGTGCCTTGTGGTACAGAAGAAACAAACATTTATAAGCCATTATAAAAAAAATTATTCCTTCAAAATTGCTTGCTAAAGCTAACCTAAAATAATTGACCCAGAACTCATTTCAAGGGACACAACCAACTCAGTTGGCATACTGCATTTTTATCATTAGGCTGGTTCATCATTTTCCTGTACTAGCCATTTGTCTTACTGCAAAGCGAAGAATCTATATATGGACTTAAGAGATGATGGTAGACCTCTGCAAGAAAGGTGGATGTGTAATTTAGGATTGTTACATTTTACGTTGTTACATTAATGGAAGGATGCATTCATTGATGCAGGGTGGAAAAGAGGGAAGAAGGATTGGATGGATAGATGGATGGATAAAAGTAATATGGATGGATGGATTGATGGGAGAATAGATTGATAAATGGATGGATAGATGGATGGATGGATGGATGGATGGATAAAAGGAATATGGATGGGAGGATAGATTGATGGATGGAGGGAGAGAGGGAGGGAGGGAGGGAGGGAGGGATGGATGGATGGATGGATGGACGGATGGATGGATGGATGGATGGATGGATGGATGAAAGGATTAAAATGGGTGGATGGGAGGAAGGTAGAAATGAATAGCTGGTTGATAAAATGATGGAAAAGTAGCATCAATTAATTGAACTGCAATATAAAAAGTTACTGTATAACTGATTTAAAATCTAGATTCAAATCCGACATTTTCAAAGAGGGTCAGCTTGGTGGGTTCTGCAAACTTGATTCCCAAGCCATCCAAAAGCTTAATGAAGGATACAACATGGAACTCACTTCTTGGTACAGTAAACTTTCAAGAATATTTGTAGATCTCCATAATTTTAATAATCTTTCTATGTTTTTGAAATGGATCTTCAGGCTTAGTCAAGTAGAGAAGTATACATCTTTTCCTTTCAATCCAATCAAAGATGGACATTGTGACGTTGTTGTTGAAAGACCAACCATCTTCATGAAATTAGATGCAGGTAATATTATTATAGCTGATAGCAAAATTCTGATTGGTTTGGACCACATGTTTTATGAGAGCACACAACAGCACGCTCATGCACTTTCAGCTGTGCCATTTTGATAACGGTTATTGTAATATTTTATAATAAAGGAATCAAAAATCTTGCTTGCTGTGCTGTGCTGACTTGCTTGTTGTGCTGTGCTGGCTTGGATTGGCAGAACACTTGAGCGGTGTTGAGAAGCACTCTGTGACAAGTTATATATGGTTCTCCTAACACTTCTCTTGTGTTTGCCAAACCTCTACATGGTGTACTGCCAATCAGACTGAGTTTGTAACAATCGGAACAATAGCAATGAATCCAGTGATAAACATTTCTTTCAAATGAATTCCTTGAATGAATGAAATCTAAAAATGTTGAGTGTAAAATGTTATGTTTTCAGTTGTCAACATGTATCATCATTTCTGTGATTTCTTCAACCTTTTTGCCACTCTACATGTTAATGGTTCATTCAGTACCGATATCAACATTGTTCTTTGGGAGAGTGTGAGTATATTAAACCAATTAAGTAATATGGCAAGCAAATAGACCTTCAATTCTAATGCTTTCCAATATGAAACAATATGTCATTCTTTCGTCAGAATAAGTTCTTTGTTTGAATTGTATCCATATTTATGTGTCTTTTCATGTGCAACTGTTAAACAAAGAAATGCTACTCTAGGGAATGACTCATGGTCTGAAACAATAAAATTGCATTGAGAAGAATAGGGTCAAGTGCGAACAGCCTTGTAAGCAAGTGGCCCTTGCTCCCCTTTTCATGATTATTCAATTGACTACAAACATAGGCTTCAACAATATGGCGTTTGATGTAGGAATATAATCGTACCCTAACATAAATAAGCTTATATTATTCGATTTAAGTCTAAGAATGTTAATGTCTTTTTTCCCTATAGTATGCCAGATACAGTTTAGGTAATTTTGCAGCAACATGGAAGGTCTTCACAAAACATCCAATCTTGTACTTAGGACATGCATATGGTGGGAAAAGAGTATGTATATGAGAGAAACGAGAGACAGGATGTAATGGAGGAGAGGAGAGGAGAGGAGAGGAGAATAATTTGTCGGTTTTTTTTCTTGTCAGGTCTGCTTCAAGCGTGCTATCTTTGCTCTTCTTCCTCGTATGGTCTTTGGTCTATACTACAATACTCCCTTGGTATGTGATTTAAGCAACTTTTTCGACATTCAAGTTAAGTGAAAGAGAAAGTCAAGCAGAAAATGAATGAATGAGTAATGATAATAATAGTAATAATAAAGAGTATTTTATATAGCGTCATTATATGTAGAGAGAGAAGGGAGGATGGGAGTGTACGAACTATTAATGCTAATTAGTTCTGTCCATATAGATTCCTGGATGCTCGAACAGTGGGTTGTTTAAGGCATTCTCAGAACACGTTCTTAGTAAACTGGACATCAAACAAGAAAGAACCACGAAGGTTGGTTGCTTGCTAGTGACGTCATCCTTCTGGCTACCGATTGGTTAAACTAATAATTACGTATTTGTCAATGATTGGCTGTGGACCGATTTCCCATGGTTGTTAAAAAAACCTACGGTGGGGTTACACGGGACAACTTGCAACGCTGATTTTTCGTTCAACGCTATTGTGCCTTGTGTGTGTCGATTTTTTTTGCGACATGTTATACGGGAACACCTTTCGCGCAACATTTACTTAAGTATTCAGTCCACGTGCTGCCAACTAACTTATGGCTATCTTTTTTCTTCTTTTCTTGCTTTTATAATTTTTTATCAACTGCAAAAGTTTCATCTTAAGCGTTTCATTAGGTTTAAGACAATTGTTACAGTTGTTGTACTCTTTCAACTTACTTCTTCTACAGTCGGCGCCATTTTGTTGCGCGTCAAATCGGCCATGGACATGTCTAAAAATTCGTCATCTTGTGTTGCATAGTTTTTGAAGCCAGATCAAAAACTTGCAACGTGTTGCAGAGTGAAATATTGCGCGAAAAATCGGCGTTGCAAGTTGGCCCGTGTAACACGACCTTTACGCTGCAACGATCTTGTCGTACCGTGACACAGACGCTACCGTGGTCAAGCATTTTGATTGGGTCCCAAGTATTTTTGCCCACGCTGATTGGTCAAATGGATGGTTTTGTTTGTTGGCGTGCATGTCAGTATATTTATTGGTAAGGTATACTTTTTAATCTCTAAGGATAAAACCAAACCTATTCGCGTGACATTCCTGTCAAGAGGAACGAAGTATAGAGATGTTCTCAATCAAGATGAGGTTGGTACTGAAATTTATTCTGTGGTGTTTCCCGGTATTGTAGTTCGAATGATAGGCACGTCAGGGGCGTATTTAGGGGGGTCCTAGGGTGTCCGTGTCCCCCCTTTTTAAGCCACAAGAGCGATAAAAAAGATCAAATCGTACCATAGTGCTATGACGTCATAGTAATAGCTTGGTATGTAGGGACCCCATTTGAGAAATCCTTGTTACGCACTTGCACATCAACTGATTGAATTTATTTCTTCTTTTGCTTTCATCATTCATTGTTTTTTGTTTTTTTTGTTTTTTTTGTTTTTACAATGGAAAGACCTTCCAAACTGACTTAGTACTTGGTATCAATCAGCTAGATCAATCTTTTTGCTACCCTACACTGTTGCCCCTACCTATAATTTTTAAGGATACCCCCCCCCCCCCTCCCCCCATCTGCAACACACCTCTGCAGTGTGTACATACATTATTAAAGTGGATTAAACCCTTGTGTTATAGTTAGTAAATGCAGCCAAGGAAATAAAAGGTGCGAGTGTCAAAGTTGCAACTTACACATGGTAAGAACTCCATCTGTTATTAATTCTGATGTATCCTTCGTATATATTTTGGATATTCTCCTCCAAAACTTGACTACAAACAAACAGAGTATTGACAGGAATGTAATGTATTTTCTCTTCATTGTATTTCCAGGGACATGCCGTTTTTGGAGCAGATCAAGGTAAGACAACAATCTAGTCATTTAATCCCCGCTGATCTTAAGACTGCACCTCTTAGGTTGTCTGCAGCCTCCCCCCACCCCCACCCCCACCCCCTACCCCAACCTAACACTCCGGTTCTAGTAAACAAAAGGATCCTAATTTTAACGCATTCTTGTTTTACAGGTGACGCATAATTCAGACATATTCATTGGGATGCATGGTGCTGGATTAGCGCATGCGCTCTTTCTCCCTGACTGGGCACTTTTATTTGAACTGTAAGTATATCCACCTATATTCCCACGCTTTTGGATGGAAACCTTTTTGAGACATACTTGTTTGTAGTTTTTTTGCTAGGACACTTTTGGATGGAAAATCCTTTTGTTAAGTATCAATTTGAAGGTGTTTTGGCTGAAAGAAAAACCTTTCTCGCTATGCTGAAGTTTCCTTACAAAACTGACCGTGAAATATGTAAGGGAGGATAATTCCTTTGCTCAACCAATAAAATCCATGATATTCACCACTTTTAATAAAAGCTGTTATCATTTAATTCTGCAAAGAACGTGCCTGATATGGAATAAGACCATGCCTGATATGAGACCGTATCACATGCATTACTGCTCATCTGCTCGCGCTGGGTACGATAGGGTTTAGAGAGGGAGTCTCAGCAATTATTTGCAGGATTGAATAATTAAAGGCTCGCCGAAATACTCCGTGACTCTTAAAAATACAAAGATGCTAAGCCGACTGATAACCTCTATATGTTCATATCCCCTTTTCGTTATTTCTTTTTTTAGATACAACTGTGAAGACCCAAACTGTTACCGCGATCTGGCAAGGCTCAGGTATTGCTTTCTGCTCAATTTATGCTCTTATTCGTTGAAAGATTAAAGCTGCCTTCAAAATAAACCTCTTTACCTTGGGCGTAATGTTTACCCATTTCAGACCACGTGTCATTCTCTTGAGTATTATTTTTTTGTTTAACGGTTGCACATGAGAAGACACATGAATATGGATATAACTCAAACAAGGAATGTTATTCTCAAGAGAATACAATACGACCAAGATAAATAGGCCTGTAACTTACGAGGGAACTACATTAAGGCAAAGATAAATTCGATGTGGTCATGTGTGTGGTCATGTGTTTGATCCTTGGACCCGCCTTCATATTTAAGTAAGGTTCTCTGTTGGTTCTCTCACTATGCTATGAGGTTTGTTCTTGCTAGCCCCTCGCATCCCACCCACTTCACCCCACCCCACCCCAGCCCATCCTTCAAATCGTACTTGGTATAACGGTATTTGATAGACGCCTGAGAATAATCGGAACCGTTGCAGTGTAACATCACACTATCCTCCCTCCCTTCCCCCCACTTCAAATTGTACTTGGTATAACCGTTTTCGATAGACACATAAGAATAATCAGAAGCATTACACTGTAACATTACACATCTTTTCGTGCGTACGTGCTGTATGTCTTATTTTAACTCAAGAACCGTTTTGTCTTACATTTCATAGGGGACTAAGCTATCTGACGTGGGAGAAAAAAGATAAAGTTGTCGAGAAAACGGAGGTAAAATCCTATCATATAACGTCTTTAATAAAGTATCTGGACACGAAAAAGGCATATTTAGCTCGTATAAAAATTGACCTACATATTGGCGTGAATGCGAACTGAAGCCAACGAGGAAATTAAAAAAATCAAATATTTTGTTTATTTAAACCTCATTTTCAGACTAATCTTTAGAGCAACCTAGGAGCTGTTCTAAATCAGGGCACAGCCAATTCACAGATCAAACCCTGAAAACAACCTCTGAGCTAAGTTCAAACGTCGAACTTCACATAAGCCGAACCTAATGACATCAAAGAAGAGCGCCTTGTTATCTATTGTTTCAATTAGGTTCGGCTTATGTGAAGTTTGACGTTTGACCTGAGCCTGAGTCAGGTCACGGCTGACTCACTAATAGAACCTTAAACTTGTTTGCGTAGAAATAAGAACTAACCACGAGGAAGTTGTTTCTCTTTCCTTTGCGAGATAGAGAACACTATATTGGATTCGATTTCATTGGAGTTAATCTTCTTAATCTCGATTAGCTTTCAAGGCCAATTATCGGAATGATACTAGACTTCGATTCGTACCGCTAATGCTTTGTATGGGTGTTTGAAAAGCACCAGGAGTCTTGTTCAAAAGTCAATTATCTGTAAAGGGTTTGGATTTTGGAGAATTTCGAGTGGGATTTTTAAGAAGTATTCGGGTATCATTACTCAGTATTGTGTTGGGTTATAATATTCTGAGCTATTTTATATCCATTCTTTCAGTTACTCATTCATCCATCCATCCATCCATCCATGCATCCATCCACCCACCCGTCCATCCATTCATTCATCCCTCCATCCGGCTCGATCCCACGATCCCTCCATTCCTCTATTCCTCCTGCCATCCATCCATTCAATCCTTTATCTTTTTATACAGGAGCTTCATCCCAGGTACCCCGAACACCCAAAATTTAGAAATTATGAATTTGATGTCACAGAGTTTAAACGCCTGCTAATGACAGCTGTCAATCAAGTTCGACGGAATCTATCACAGTTACCTCGACATCAACGGGATGAGCTATGACAATGTGGGTTTTTAAGATTGTAGAATAAAAATTAATTTACTATCAATGTATTATTAATGTATTATTAATGTATTATTCAAAATCACATATTATATATATTAAAGCATATTTATCCAAACAATCATTCTCTGTCTCAGACCCCACTCTTTAGTCAAATCGCTGGCTAATGAGTAGGGTCTGGGAACGAAAATGACTGATTGAACAGTGTTCTAGCAAACTTCATTAATATTATCGTGGAGAGGAACCTGAAGCTAGTATTTTTATCTTTCTTATTTTAATTTGCATATGGATTATCCCCCGTCCAGATGTCGTTTTCACATAACATGTTATGCATATGTGAAATATTCATATCTAGTTTTGACTGCAATTATTGTTATGCCTTCCAAGCACCATTTTTTATTATTACTAAAAATAAATTTTCATAAAATTGTGACAGACAAGTGTATCATAATGATATAAAGAAATTGAAGTATCAAATTAACAAAATTACCTCTTTTCCATTTTTTTTTTTCGTTTTTATTTTTCATTTGTTAACATTGAAATATTTATTTTCCGTTTTAAAGCTACTCAAATTTTATGAATATTATCCCTTTCTCCCTATTTTCCTCCCTATTTTCCTCCCTATTTTTCTCTCTATTTTTCTCCCTATTTTTCTCCCTATTTTTCTCCTTATCTTTCTCCCTATTTTTCTCCCTATTTTTCTCCCTATTTTCCTCACTTTTTTCCCTAATTTCCTCCTATTTTATCGTAGTTTTTCCGGTATCGAATGTCATAGTAATTTAGATATTGAACTGGTCTCCACCTCACGCGACAGAGCGATATTATTTATTTCACCTTATTTTTTTTCATTTCATTTTTCCTATTTAGTCTCCATTTCATTTTCTTTTTTCTTTTAATCAATCTGAATATTTAAAATTAAGCTCGAAGTTGTCCTCCCTCAACCTTAAATACTTCTAATAAGCTAAGAGGCATTAATTCATTAATTATTTAATTATGATATAACGTTTTTTGTAATCAGGCTAATATCCGAACATTCCCGACTTGCTGGGGAAAAAAGCCAAACAAAACAAGAAGAATTTAGAATCAAATACGATAAAAAAGCTAATTTTTAGATAAAGATAAGATAAAAAACCGTGGAAATTATAAGATAATGACAGTTTTATAGTTTATGGTCCGCAATATTGACTATCGAAAACAAGAAAAGAAATAAGGACTAGAAGGAAGGAGGAAAGAAAGCAAAGATGATCGAAAGTATGAAAGAAAACGAAAGTCACTAAGGCTGCAATTAAGAAAGGTTAGACAAGAAGAAAGATAGAAACTAAGAAAGAATGAATGAATGAAAGAAAAGAAGTAAGAAAGAAAGAAAGAAAGAAAGGATAAAACAACATGGATTGAAAAAAATCAGCCAACTAACTAATGAAAGTGAACTGAACTTCCCTCATCCAACAGCGGTCAACGTTAAAATCCTTTTCAGCGCGAAATTCCTTCTAATATCCACGTATTTCTGCGTTCATGCATATGCCCCACAAATAATAGTGTTGCCTAAATCATAACATAACAAGCCACTTAAACCCCAACCAGAGACGATGTAAAAAACCTTAACCGACGCCGTTCGGTCTGAGAAAAACACCTCCAATACAATATCACTGAAAGATGAAATTACTAGGTACAAAAACCGCATATTGTTCTACGGTTATTTGTAATTAAAGTACACTTTTGAAAGACGTACTCCGTGATATTGCGGTCAATGAAAACGGAACGAAACAAAAATATAACCAAAATATACGCGCGCTGTGTTGTGCGGATATAAATCCCATCTAAACTAGTTTTGGGTGGTAATCTAGTTTGTAATAATTGATGAGTGCCGAGCTGTCGTTAGTTGGCACGCTCTTTAGAATGTCTTTAAAACAGAACTCAATAACTAAACGCGAAAATTGTGTTGGCGGATATTAGCCCATTTAAATTTGATTTTGGTTGTAATGGAATTGAGTAATTGCGTGCTGAGATGCCGTTAGTTTGCGCACTATTCATAGAAAGTCCGAGTTCAAAACCGAACTCAATGCTAGTTAGTAACTGTTTGATTATGTAATAATATGTGGAATTATGAGGCGTATCGATTTCAATGAAGTAGAGACTGCGCGTACTATAAACACCTTACCAACAGAATAAGAGACATAAGCAGGTCTATTTTCTTTCCTACTTTTGAATTGTAATCATATTGAATATTTGTTCAATAACGAATATAGTTTCAACTTTGTACGCATGCGCTGACTCTGCGCAATTTTCCTGGTCGCTATCAGTCGTTTTTGTTTTTGTCGAATCTGGCTAATTCCTTGAATTACTTTGATGTGGTTATTGATTTACGAGTTTGAGATCAAATTTTCAAACACTGAAATGTTTTATCAAGATTAAACTTGAATTATGAGTCACAAGATTTTAAAATCAAAAATCGAAACTACAAGTCAAAAATGAAATTAAAAACTCAACTATGAGGCTAGACGTGTTATCTTATTATCTTGATTGCATAATTTGTTTTGTTATGGATAGCTAATCTCGATCGAAAAATTAAATTTACATCCAAAAACTCCTCGGTAATCTCAATTTAAAAGCAAAACGACTTACCCTCCCCTTCCCTCCCTATCTAGTCATAGAATGTAATGTTGTTGTGTGAGTAGCTTTGCATTGTGGGTGTCCTCGTAAGATGGCGGAGATGACAACAAGGTCGAGTTTACGTCTCTAAAATGAGAAAAATAAATCCTTAAACACTGCGACATGGGTCAAAAAGGCTGCAAACTCTCACCCGAGGAGACACAAGAGCTTCTACAGTGCACATATTGTAAGTTTATTAGAATTTAAAGGTTTTAAATAAGCTGTCATTTGTTCTTAACTGAATTGCCGCGTGGAACTTGTTTACTCTTGAAATTTGCTCAAAAGCATTAATTTTCCTCTGCTTTTCAGTCGATAAAAAGGAACTTCATAAATGGTGAGTGTCTTATCGATACACCGCATGTCTTGGTCGTGTATTAGAGAGCTACTTTGTGGTTTTCAACAGATATATCGGGATATTTTCGGCCTTGAATTTTCTAATGAATAAAGTGAATAATAAACTTAGTGAGCTAGAGTTACTCTCTTCCGCAAACAGAACTAAAAAACCTTTCCATCAATGGCTTCGTTTATTGTCTTTAGGTATAAAGATTTTATGAAAGACTGCCCTTCGGGGCAGCTAAAACAAGAGGTAAGAACTACGTACTTTTAGATAAACCCGTACAAAACCAATATATCAAGGAAGTTCATCAGAATATTTGTATAATTTTTGGGGGGTAAAAATCTGAATTCTTTACGTTGGAGTTTGAACTCAAAAACAATGATTCCTTTTTTTCAAAGGCAAATGAAATGTTTTGACTCTCAGAATAAGGGAAATAGTACAATTTTTAAAATAGTTCGATGAATGAAAATTTGTACTTCAAAAGAACTATGACCAGATGTTTTGAATCACACTTCTTACACAATTTTCTAAATCGCTCACCCTTTTAATTTTTCTTTCATTATTTCTACAAACTACTTGTATCATAAATAATGAATAATTTAAATTTTTACTCTACGCAATATCATATTCCATACTAAAATATTTGAAAATATTTCAGGTTTTTGGGGGGAATTTATTTTTTTAAGACAGGAACTTTTTTGGTTGAGGAGAGGAAATTCAAAGTGGATTTTTAAAAACTCTACTCATTTTTATTTTAAACATGTTTTGTAATATTAGTTTGTTGAGATCAATTTCATGGTTTTGATAAACGAGGTGTTTTGCCGAAGTGGTAGAGTTTAGCTATTTATACCTACTAGCTTTTCAATGTATGCACTAATGTAAACATAGTATATTGATTGACTTATTAATTGAATTCGCATCCAAAGATCTTATCAGAAACTACTGACATCTATTAACTACTATTACTTTGATATGTGGTAACAGTTATAATTCTTTCGTTCCTGGGGGAAAAAATTTCAATTTATTTTTTTTTTTCCTTCCCCCACTCCCTTTGTATTGTGAAGAAGCTGTTTAGTGAACCACCCACTAATCTAAGGTTTTGAAGTTGTTTTGATTTTTTGAATAAAATGAGAGCATGCCCACGCTAGAATCTATTTTTTGTTTCTTTTGTTATGATAAATACACAAGGCTCAATTAGCACTTGTAGTCAGAGGCTCAAATTTTCTGGTTCATTATACATCCCATACTTGTAATTATGTTTCATTCATTTATTCTTAAAAATGAATTCCTTCTAGAATATTTTCTCTTTACATTATCACCTCCTCCTCTCTTTTCTTCTTTTCTCTTCAACATCTTTAATTTCCATTGTTTCAAGTCCCTTTCAATTATAGTAATCAGTATCGATCAGTAATCAGGACAATCGCACTTAACAACAAAGTAATCAGTATGTATCCCTGTAATTTGTACTGCAACATCCCTGACAACCAATAACATGCATCAAGCCTTAATCATCATTAATGCATTTCATTCTCCCAAGAGCCATCACCGTACACCAGCATTTAACAAAACAGAAAAAGTTCTGCAAATCATATAATTATGAGAAGCATATACTGAGCAAAGTGTTTATTTTATTTCTGAACAAATTAGTGATAAATGGTTGATTTAAATTATTTTCTAAAATACTAAATGTGCCTGTTGTCTTGCAGAACTTTTACTGCAATATTGTTTAATTTCAAAACAAAAAACAAAAAAAGACAACTCAAAAATTTAATCTCCATCTATTTTTTCCCAAAAAAATACATGTAGTACAATTTTACTTTGAATTTAAATCAATCCAGGGTTTTCTGAATCATTTATTTATTCTTTGAGTAATTTCTTTAGGATTTATCTAATATTGTTATTTATAATATCCCAAGATACAATTTTATTTGGTATCTTTGGTTTATAGTTTTTGTTATTCCAAGGGAGGGATTTAATCTTATCTTCTTAATCCTTGTCAACTAGATCTGTGGTACAACTTGCAATTTGCATACAAATTGCACTTCCATATTTAATTACAGCTCATTATGTTTAAATAAAATTCTTCGAACTGAATTTAGTACATTGTCATAAATTCGTGAACATTTTTTCTGGAATTTTTTCGTAAATTATTCCAGCTGAAATCCTCTGGAAAATAGTTCTCACTGCGAAATTGTAATTTATCATTTGTTTGGCTTGGCTTTCTTTGAGTCCTTTAGATTATGCAATATCAGAGACAAGTTATGAATTATTAGTCCTGTCTTGTATATATACAGGGCTCAGTTTTACCTCAGTCATTAACAATTTCTGGCTTATGTTTACCCAATCAATCAATCACTTTATTAATGTGTCATCCTACTAGTAGCTTGCCACAAATAAGCATACTAATCAAGGACACCTACTGCTCAAAATGATATTATTAAATTTAAGGGGTGTAAAATGACTGTGCATTCTAGGAGCTGTAGAATGAGAGAAGCAGGCTCAATCAATCACTTTATTAATGTGTCCTCCTACTAGCTTGCCACGAGTGAGCATACTAATCAGGGATACCAACTGCTCAAAATGATATTATATTTAAGGGATATATAATGACTGTGCATGCTAGGAGCTGTAGAATGAGAAAAGCAGGCTCAAACAGAAACATCAGGCGTAGCCAAGTGTATTCTCTTGCTTCTTGAGTGTTACAGATCCAAGAGTGCAGAGTCAAAAGCAGCAATTTATTATATTGCTTTCATAAAATATTTTTGAATAATATTATGCAAGCATATGTCTCTGTCCTCCAATATTACTCAGTGTATAAAATATATATATACAATTAAAAATGTAAAACTTAAATAGCCAGCGAATCGTCACACACATTAATATCTCCAAAATATTTTTATCCTGCCAAACAGTGTGCATGTTATATTTCAAATACTTCAAACATAATGATTATGTTATAATATTACATAGATCTACCTTAGTAATACTCTCATACTCTTGAAATAAGTAATGTTAAAATTGATTTCAAAATATTTCTTTCATTATTTAGGTATTTTTAATTATAAAATGTTTGTTTGATCTTTTGATAACCACACAATACTGCAATTTTATACCTGTCTTTAGTATCTGAAAATCCATTTCTGTCATTGGCTACTCTATGCAGGTACAAAAACATGTTTTATTTTTTTTCATAAAGTCATTTTCATTTTCAAATATGTTTCTAATCCTGTTTTAATTTATATGAGTCACTAGAGTTGTCTTTTTTCTGACAACCTTTATTCTTCACAATATTTTTGAAAGAGTTGAGTCAAGACTTTTTATTGTTTACTTTTGTTATTGATACCAGACTAAAACGGATGGCTTCTTTCACACTGATTCTCATTAAAACAGGCTTTGTTTATACACCGTCTTTTTTAATCAGGCTGTCTTTAAAATGACTGTGAAGCCTTATGACTAAACTTCTTTGAATTTGTTTTGCATTATTAGAAAAATCATATTCTCATATAAAATGGCAGCTAGGCAATATAAAGTGAATTTTTTTTAAATGTGGCTAAAAATGTAAAATAAGTGCAGACACAAATAAGTTGTTACGTAATGAATTGTAATAAAACGCAATAAAAAAATAAACATGGTATTTGGTCCATGTTTTAAAAGTTAGATACATTAGGAATTGAATTCTCATTACTATTGTGCTTATTAAAGCCAAATTATTCATTGTGGTAAAACGTTTGTACATGCTTTTGAAGCTGGAGATAAAAGTCTGATTAGACATACCTGTAATTTATTATATTCTGATACTACAGTGAAACATGCTAAAACTTGTGTATTTGTATTGTCTAGCATATCTAATCTCCTGACAGAAATAAATTAATATTAAGAATAGAAATATTTTGGTTGTCAGGGATATTCAGCTATGTGTCAACTATGAATAAAACCAGCCACTTATTTTGACTTTATTCCTCTTCCATCAGACATTATCCTATCGCAAATTAGATCTGAGAAGCAGGGTTTTATTTCAAGCTTTTATTAGGTCATCTTATGAGCTTAGTGGAAAAGAGGATAGAGTGAAGTTGTTTTTGAACAAAATAGGGTTTCATTGCTATGACTAATTGATCCCCAGGGCTGGCTTAAGGGCTTAGTTGGAGTTGTAATAGCACATAATGTAGTACTCTCACAGAGAGCATTCTTAGAGCTGAGATAATCCTCTTTAGATAACAACTGAAAATAAAATAAGTTTTTCAAGTTGAAAAATAAAATTCTAAACAAAATACTTGTACAAAATCAAAAGAAATGAATCTATATTTTTATATCCTCTTAAAGTTATTGTCATTGTATCGGCTGTCCCCACTACTATAAAGTAACCATTAATTAACCATTGCCAAATCTCCCCCCCCCCCCCCCCCCCACTCAAAGGTTAATATTATCTGAATATCTGAAATATCATGGTTTCTCATCTTCTATTTCATTTTCACTTTCTCTTCCAATTTCTCTTTCCCCACATGTAGCTATTTTTCCTTCCCCCTCCATTCTATTTCCATCCCCTCCATACTCTCCATCCCCTTCCATCCCCTTCCATCCCCTCCATCCCTTCAAAACACAACCCTATGCCCAAATGTTATTATCTTCCATTATTGCTATCATTATTCCTTATTTTTAATATAACACTATTTTACTATTTACCAGGAATTTCAAAGAATTTATCAACAGTTTTTCCCGTTTGGGGATCCCAGCAAATTTGCAGCCTTTGTCTTCAAAGTATTTGATCGCAATTCAGTAAGTAAACGTAGAAACACAATGTTTTGAAGGTGAAATATTAGTTTAAAAGTGGAAAATTAGATGTTTATAACAGGACCTAACTTTTAGGTTTCCTGTTCTCAAGAGAAATTCTTTTTCAGTTTTTGTCCTCCAAATTGACCTATTTCACTATGACGTCACTGGTTGTTTATGTGGGGGATAGAATCGTCAAATATAATAGAAAATTCAACGAAATTTGCTTCAAGCGAAACAGTTTAATCTAAAATGGCCTGGTTTTCAGATATAATATGTGTTAATATGTACTAAAAAATATTCTGAGCGTTTTCTGGCTATTCTACTTCTCTTCGTGGATTGATACGGGTTTTAGAACAATTTTCGGTGAATTTGCGTTGATTTGATCCCCTCCGACGACCAAGATCCTTTGACGTCTTAGTGAAATAGGGCAATTAATGAGCTGCTTTGACGTCACTTACAAGGGGTCTATTTTAAGACATTTGGAGAAGGTTTTGTTCCATTTTGCTTACCAAGTTAAAAATGTATGTAAATTATGTAAGCATAGGAGCATTATCGAGGAAATGCATATGCGCGCACTGCGCGCTGTGTGCACGCGGAGGTTGGCAGAACAAGAGAGAAGTGTTAGGAGAAGCACGACTCGTAGCACATCAAGCAAGTTTTTTATTTCTTTCATAAAATACAAATTACAATAACCGTTATTTTCACATAGGAATGACGCAACTGAAAGTGCCCGCGTAATTTGTCTCGTAGAGCACTCGCTTCCAACCAATCGGAACGTGAGATTTTTAATAGTTATTTTATAAATAGGTCTGGTGTTTGTACCTAGTCTCTAACTACAGTATTTCATTATAGGATGGCCATATCAGTTTCAAGGAGTTCATCACAGCCTTGTCTATTACTTCAAGAGGAAGCTTGGATGAAAAACTTGAATGTATGTACATTCGTTAATCTTAACTATATCAGTGTTATCAAACCCTGAAACAATCTCTGTTCTTACGCTTACCTAAAACAGGAATTTTGAGTATTAGAATTTGCGGAGGGAGAAAAAGCAAAGAACTCCGAGAAAAACCCTTGAAGCAAAGGAGAGGACCAACAAACTATCACAAAGGGATTTTAGTTTTTTTCATTTTTCATTTATATTTCATGCTGTTCGACGTTTTCATTTTTTAGGGGCGTTTTCCTTGTATGACCTAGACAGAGACGGTTATATTACAAGAGATGAG
The DNA here is from genome assembly GCA_011057435.1 of Actinia equina. Lineage (NCBI taxonomy): Eukaryota > Metazoa > Cnidaria > Anthozoa > Actiniaria > Actiniidae > Actinia > Actinia equina. The sequence continues at coordinate 200,986 of WHPX01000991.1, forward strand.
ATGTTGAGCATTGTCAAGGCTATTTACAGTATGGTGGTAAGCAAGCGACTGTTGCACCATTTTTGAAAGTGTTTTCTCATCAAATGCGCAAATGGTAGCGTGCCGGCACCGGAGTGGGGTGGGGTGGGGTGGGGTGGGGATGGAGTTAGAAGGAAGGAGAAACCCGGTTGCACTTGCAGCCAACCAGCGCCACGGAATAGGCAATCACAGCTTCTTGAGTATGATGGAATTAGCCCAATCAGCGCAATGGACCACGCAGCGATTGTATAGTTATTGAGTTCATTATTTGAATCTATAGGGTAACATCATCGACCTTCCACAAGACGAAGACACACCAGAAAAGAGAGTGGACAAGATATTTAAACAGATGGATCAAGTAGGTATCAAACAAACGAGTGAATAAATGGATGAATAAACGAATGAACAAATGGAAGGAGGGATGAATGAACAAAGAATTGAAGATAGAATTTGCGCCGCTTTTGTTTCGCAAGCACAATATATGTTTTCTACGCTATTAGTAGCCTTTACGTGGTTAAGGAAAATACTTGGTCGAGTTGGCATTGCATTGCATTGTGGGGCTGTTTAAGGGACGAAACAGACGCCATCTTGGAAATGTGTCGCCTAGGACAGCCCCACAATGCAATGCAATCCGACTCGACACAGTTTTTTCCTCAACTTCAGAATAACTAATACAAATAAAATTGTTTTGCAGAACAACGATGGCCGCTTGACAATGGAAGAGTTTCGAGAAGGGTCAAAATGTGATCCGTGGATCGTTCAGGCGCTAGCTATCGACCTTCCCCAGGAAGATGTCGTACCTACTGCCGAGTGAAGTTCACTGATTCACTCACTCCACACACAACACCGATCAAATGGTTTTAGATTCATCTCTCGTTTCATTTTTAGCACTTACTTGATAAATTTCTATTTATTTTGGGATTTTTATTCATTTTTCACCATCTTATCTTATCTATTTCAAACTCTAACCAGTAGACTTTCGACATCATCATTATTTTTTTCTTATACCATAGATTTTATTTTTTATTTTTCTAATGGTTTTTTAGTGAAGTTTTACTCCCTTGATTTCGTCGCAGTAACTACCATTTTCATTGTCCTTTTGTTGTTTTTGCTTCTACAGCTGGTTTGGTTTATTCTTGCGGTTTTTTTCGTTGCTGTAGTGTTGTTTCTACTGTTATTAACTTTACTGATAATGCAGCTGAAATCTCGCTTTTCGGCAAAGCTTGCTCAAAAATACCAGAATGGGCGATAAACTAGTCTCATGCAGATTCGAAATGAAAATAACATCTAACAGCATTTTCGTAGCCGTTTTTCCAACGTCAGGCCACAGCTTGATCCTGATTGGGCACTTAACCACGTGATACAGTTCCCATGGTAATTCCTCGTATTTATTCAAATACATCAAATGTAGTTATAAGCTCAACGTCGCTATAGTAACAGGTCGCATAAGTTATTTTGATTTCGTTGTCATGGTTTCATTAGTTGCTATAGTGATGATAACATATTTATATGGCTTATTCAAATTCACAGTTCGGTGTTTCAGTGATTTGTTTGTCATGGTGATGATTGGCACATCTATTTATATACATTTAAATTATTAGTTATTAATCTAGTTATTGCCATAGTTACAAATATTTATTGATATTGATTGAATAATGTAAAATATTTATTAATTAATAAATCTTGTAATATTCAGGGATAAGTTTTCCACTTTATCTAAACTACACGAATATTATTCCTGCAAGTCTAGTATATTTAAATACGTCATGATAAATCATTTCCAACGGTCCTACTGTACACATATATATATGTTATTTACCGGCCAGGAGGTCCGGATAGGGAAAAACTGTGCCCGAGGTCTTGAATATACGGACCGAGGCCGTTAGGCCGAGGTCCGTGTTCAAGACCGAGGGCACAGTTTTTCCCTATCCGGACCGACTATAGGACGGTAAATAACTTATTTATTTTTTTCCCGTATTTTTTTTTACTTGTTTTGGTAATCGTTTTGTGTTGTCGTTTAGCGGCAAAGGATACCGGACCGCGCGCGCGGGCAGATACTTACAAAATACCGCCCGCTCAAACAGCCAATCAGAACGCACGATTTTTTAGGATACCGGACCGGAAAAAAATAAATGAATGTAAGTTATGGTTATGGGAACATACCTGGGACACTTCTCAAGGACCACAGCAGCGCAAGGGAGGGGAGGACGGGAAAAAAGGGTGCAGCTGCAGGTAAAGTTGGAGTACAGCAAGACCACTAAAATACTCATAAGAGTATTTCAGCTTTAGCAGGTCGAAAGGGAAGTGACCGCTAATAGATTTCTTATATATTTGCTCCCGTGGGACCAGCGAACCGTGGCTCATATATTCCCACCCAGTGACAATAATGGTGATGATGATGATGGTGATGATGATGATGGTAATGATGCTGATAGTGATGGGGATAAATAGGCGTGTAGAAAAATTATTCAAAATTTAAAATCTTAGTTTTAAATTAAAAATAATCAAAAGTTCCTTGCTATCTGGTGAATGCCTTGAGCCTGCTGCATACAGTTGTCCAGCGACTGCTGCATAAATTGTGATGTCATGTTATCGTGCACAGTGCTCACATCCTGATTTGGATAGTTGAATTCTTGATCGAGATTGTCAGGCCAAAATGGTAGGTTCTGGTTGAAGGTTGTTCCATTTGGAATGTCTTTGTACAAGGTCCTGTTTAGAATAGAATAGTAGAGTTTTCTAAACACAAATTGAAAATCCTTGAGATTACAAGACACGCATGCGCAAATAAGATTTATCTCATCGTCCCAAAATCGATTAATATAAACGTCCATTCACTAGGAAAGACTACTTTTTGTGAGTGTTAGAGTGCAAACAATTAATCCGAGAAACACTTATTACAAAATAGAACAACATAGTGCTAATTAAACAATAAAAGATAATGGAATGTACTTAAAATTGTGCTATTTAGTATTACTAAAGTTTCAAGGTTATCTAGTTTTCACTATATCTTTATTTTTTATTGACTAATAATCAAGGACCATACTTCCAGACATCGAGTGCTGAACCGTCGTATGGCAGCGCGCAGCATTTACGGCTACGCCGGAGATTTCGACCCCGACACCGCTATCCTTGGATTTACAGACTGATCAGGAAGCTCGGCCGAAGCCTAAGGGAGAGGTTAGTCGGCATCTAGACCGTAGATGATTAACCCCTTGCTATGACCAGCATACCCGGTTCCTCAATTCTGCAGTTGATGGTTTGCTGCGCATCATCACACTTCTCCATGTGGGACACGTATTTTCCCCGGAAATGAGATGTGACGTCAATTATACCAAACCCAGGATTAAAAGATAAAAATGAATTGATTACCTGCTATTAACCTTGTTTCCTCCAATTCTATTCTGTATATTCATAGTGTAGTCAAACTTTAGGCCATCCCCACTACTTAAGCCTTCTCCAACCATACTCGGTGTACTCATAGACATCATCCTTTGGTCTGGAATCCCCATCTGGGAAGGCAGAGAATTGCTCTGAACAGCCAAAGGCTCTTCAGTAAATCTTGCCGGTGACTCAGACTGGTATTTGTTCATGAGAATCTTATTATTCTGTACGAGAGGACTGATTGAATTGCCCGACACTTCCTCCTTTATACGATGAAGATCGTTCAAATCTGTGGAAATACATTTTAGACTAGATTATAGAATTTGACATTATTGAATAGATTGACAAGCATGGGACGCCACAACACGGCAGGACATGCGTTATATTAGAAGGAAATGCTAATTAAATTTGCTAAGACTTTTTTACGAACTGTACACGAACTTACCATCCAATTCTTCTTCCTCTGTCATGCCAGAAAAACGCATTACCCCAGGTGACCAAGACTGTGATCGCATATGCCTGGCCCTGCGATTTGCTGTCTGTAGCCATGGAAACCGACCCTTGTTCATAATCCTTCTGTCCTTCGCTCGCCGGTTTTGAAACCAGACCTGGACAACGCGCATGTCTAGTCCAGTTTCCTTGGCGATTCGCTCGCGTTCGTGTAAAGTTGGCTTTGGGGTTGCGCAATAGGCTAGTTTGAGGGAAGACATCTGGCTTGTGCTGATGAATGTGCGGGCTCGCTTGGTTTTTTCTTGGCTGGAATCTGAAACTAAAAAAATGACGTGTAAGAATGAACCAAGATTGGACAGCAGCACCTGTAGTGTGTATTCAAAGGTGTAACTTGTTATTTCCTGGTATGTGACATGAATGTATCTATACTTATTTCCTTTCTACTGTCTTTGATTAAATACATAAAGATTATTCATTCTTTTTAAAAACTAGGGCTGGTGTCCTCTCTAAACAAAGTAATACATGATTGAATGGAATTGAATCAGTTCTGCTGAACAGCACTTATTCTGACTTTAGTATTTTCAATGCGTGTTGCAAGAGTTTTCCTGGAGTTTCCTTTTTGAAGTAATTTAAGGATAATTAAGATAATAATCTCGCTCAAACCGCTTTATAGTTGTTCAAAGCTCTTTGTAAAAGAGTCTAATTATTTGTCGTTCTATACACGCGTGGGGGTAACAAAAACACTAAAGGGTGAACATGTGTCGTTATGTCCCAATTAAGATTACTCCTTTTCTCTTAAGTTATCAATAATACAAAGAAAACATAAAATAACTGAAAAGAATAGTTGCCATACTTGTCAACCAGAACTCCATAGTACGTGCCCTCTACCAGTGTTAGCCAGCGTTTTTTCGTCAACTGAAAACAACTGACTGACCATACTTAGTCTATGGATACTTAACCAAATATTATCACTGTACGATAGGACTTAAATTTAGTGTTAAAATTTGCTCGTTTTTGTTTGCTTTTCTAAGTTGTTTCATATACAGTGCACCTGTGTAGTCACGTTTATAGTTTTCAATGTAATTTGTGTTTTGACAACACCGACTTTTGTTTCTCGAGACAAGTACACTTGAAGGTCGAGGGACTAAGCGTCGTTTCAGATACGATACGAGCAAAAGATACTTTAAAATCGGACAAAGCTAAATCTCTGGCCGAAAGACGAGACATGATGTAAGAATGTACTCAATACGAATACCATAAATATAAAAACTCAAAAAAACACACAGTTTAAGAATTTCAAGAATATTTCTAGGGACTTGCAAAACTAGTCCAAAATTTGGCCAAGACTACGAAATGGCTATGTGGGTTGGATATTTATAGAAAATAGTGCATTACGAAAAAAAAAAAGACTCATTTTAAACGAGGATTTCAGCAATTATATAAACACTTGATATATTTTGAGTCGATGTTTGTTGTTTCTTTTGTTTTCAACAATGAGGTTAAAAATAATTAAACAAAAAGATCGTTTTCTAATTGAAATAATAAGCAATACCTCAAACAAACAGACAAAGACCTCGGCTTTTCAAAACTGAAATTATCCTAAAAAGAGGAGAGCCATCGTGGAACAAGCATTTATATATTTTCCTTTATTGTCAATCTTTTAAGTAATTTTTCTCTCCTCGCTAATTATTTTTAGCCATCTCTGTTTCTCTCTTCGCAAACCGACAAACGGGGGGATAATATTTTTTTAGTGGAACAGTTTGAAAAATAAATGATCATGCAATCGTAGTAACAATGACAAGAACCTTTGGCCACAACTAGAAAAAAATTATCCACCAAATTATAAGAACAGCTATAAAAGTTTAAATAATAAGAGACGAGGGCGAACTTGACTGTAGGCAAATGACGCGCCACCCAAAAAATGGAACGCCCGCATCTTTCAATATCGTTTTCCGTAGTTATTACCTAGAATCGTTAGTCTTTTTATCATAAATATATGTCTATCGTCTATGGGTGCCTAAGATGTTCATTATCAGGCGTTAGCATTATTTTTTAGACCCATTGATTTTTAGTTCAAGGTGGCGCGTGCGGCGATCGACCCAAACAAGGACGGTTGTCGGCCATTTTCTTTCTAATGCAAATATACCAAACTCTAGGATTTTGCTCTTTGAGTGGAAATTATCTTCAAAAGCATTGAAAACCTTACTCAGTTTTTGCAAGTGGTCGATGATCGGCTTATATACTATTTGTTTCAGCGTGTTTTCTACAAACAACTAGCTATTAATGACATGTTGAAGGTTATAGAATATTATACATGGCTCACGCTCTGTACTCTCAGGAAATTGCTTTTTAATTGGCTGAAGAATAACTCCCAAAAACCCTTTTTTTAAACTTACAGATTTAAAACCGAATATTTAAAGTATTTTGCATTTTTTCCTTCAAAGGAAGAAATTTTTCTCCCTAAGTAAATTGAAGTTTTAAGATACTCGGCGAATATATAACTTTTTACCGATACCTTTCTATCGATACCAAGACTCGAGACTTTAAGTCATACTTACAGAAATAAACTTATAATTTTAAGTGTTCAAGAATAGATTTCTCATCTCATTATCTATCATTTTATCTTCTTTTTATTTGTCATTTAGGAGATCTTCATTCAATTTACTTTGGAATTTCGTAAATAAGATTGCATTTCTCGTTATCAAAAATCGAAGAGATTTTATTTATGGTTGTGGAAACGGCAACTTTCTCTTTCCATGGTTTGAATGTCAAGTACACCTACTCTGGTCCTTCCCTGTATTTCTGAATTTCATAAATATTATTTTTCATATTTTTCGTCGTGAAATTCGAAGAATTTTTTCCTAGGGTTGTCCATAGAAACTCTTTCTTTTCAGTGGTTTGAATGTCAAGTCAGTATAGTTTATACTTACTTTGGTCATTCTCTGTATAATCCTCTTTACAAATAACTCGTCCATCTTCCAGCAAGTAAAACTTGTCTCCTGTGGCAAGTTGCTTGTTGCAAGCCATGCAACACATACAGCTGATGTGGTATACTCGATTATTGATCTTACGGACGATTTGAGTAGGACTTATGATATCGTTACAGCCAGGACATTTTGGTCCAAAGCGCCTGAGAACAAACATCACGAAAGGCAATACAGTTAATAAAAAACTATACTCCTGCGAGATTACTTAATTTTCAGTAAACGAATTGAGCAACGAATTCGACGGTGCTAAAATATTTCCGATAAATTTGTATGGAAAAAATAGCATTTTTTTCGCGAAACAAATGAATAGTTGAATTTTTATCTGACAACTTTTCTGACATTGGCCTGAATCACTCGTTAGATGGTCTTGGTTATTAGAGGCCAAAAATAAAATCAAAAAAAGTATAGAAATACACGAATTTTGATATTAATGTTGATACAAATTTATTCTTATCATTCGGCTAATTTGTGTTCTCCCATAAAGTAATTCCACCATCTTGTTTTAAGTTGAGTTTTTTTCCCCGCTTGAAACTGAAGTGAGATTTTCTGGTTCTACCTTACCCACCTGTAGAAATCTTTAGAGCAGAATACCATTCCGTCTCTTGAGAAACATTTCTGCTCAAGATGTTCGCCACAGTCGCTACAAGCCATGCATTCCTGGTGCCAGAAATAATCGCCTACTTTCATCACGAACTTGCTGGCAATCTCCATCTTACATCCGTTACATATGTTCTCAGGGGTAGAGTTCTTCATTCCTGGTATTTAGAATAACGAAAGTAACCATGGGTCAAAGAAACAAGTTATCGTAGAATTATAAGTTGAACACCGTAGTGAAAATAGAAACTGACGTTTCGGACGTTAGTCCTTCGTCGGAGTCAATGGTCAATGATTGACTCCGAAGAAGGACTAACGTCCGAAACGTCAGTTTCTATTTCACTACGGTGTTCAACTTATAATTCTACGATAACTTGTTTCATTAGAAACACCGACGCAGTCCACGCTAGTGTTCACTAGCCATCATCTACATGAGTCAAAGAAATAATGAGTTCTCGTAATGCTATTAATAAGAAATTGTGGAGACCATTTTTTCCCTTTCACTGCAACCAATTCCCAGCATGTTTCTTCTTTTCTTTATAAACTTGGTAAAATCTGTCCAAAACGTCGTGAAACTTTAAAATTCACATATGACAACACAAAGCTAATCTGATATCAGAAGTTCAAAAACTCTCAAAAATTAAATTATTAAATAAAATCGCGTCGTGTCAATCTATTTTGAATAGTTGCTTTTTCGTTTTTTATTCTTGGCTTGAGGAATGTTGAGGCTTGATTGTTTAGAAATAGCAAAACAAGAACTCAACAGGCAAAAGGCCAACTAATGGCCAGTGAAATGAATAGATTAAGACTGAGGACAAGGGAACGTAGAGCTAGCATCCTCTAGCTTAACCCACTTTCCATTCTTTTTTCTGTAAAAATTGAACGATTTTGTCCTATTTCATTTTCAATTAACAAGTACGATTGAATTTTACTTCAGGTAGTTAGGGAGGCACTAAAATGATTTTTGGGCAGCGTTCAATTGAGCAAAAGATTTTACGCTCTAAAACAACAATCCCACAAAGTTGGGGCGTAAAAAAAGGTATAAATTCTTTTGCAGAATAAAAATAAAAAATAATTGAATGTAAAGTAAATATATTAATTGCTACGTACCGACATTATTTGATTGCTGCTCTACGGTGGAGCCATTTAGAGTCGCCAACTGCTCTTCTGTAATTTCCATATTCGATTGACTTGGAGTAGAATACAATAAATTTTCGGGCCTGTTCGGCAGTTTTAATAGCCCAAAGGTCACGTGATTTTCGGCAGTCTGCTCACGTGGTTTACTGGGGGGCTATTTCAAAGAGTGCGGAAGTGTCGTGAATGACGTCTGATGTCTTATTGGGAATTTCAGTGTTTGAAAGATTGACGTTCTGAATAACGCGCGCCCGAAGCCTGCCTATAGTAGAGCATGAGCAACACCTCCTCGCGATTAAGGTTACGCGCGCAATCGATAACTGATCCCTAGAATGTCTATAAAGAAAGGGAGCCATCACGTCATAAACTATCATCATTATATCTTTAAAATCAATCTGTACAGCAAATTTAATTGTAATCTTCGTACAAAATTATTTATTTATATTTCCAATAGTTTTGCGCTAATTTCCATTCCCAACTTACTGCTGTCCATCCTATTCGTATTACTGTCTGTCTGTCGTTTTGTCTGTCTGTATGTCTCAGTCTGTGAATAGAACTTGGGTTTGTCTGCCTGTATTTCTAGTTTGTTTCTTTATTTGTTTCATTTTATTTGTTGCGTTTTCCAGATTATTCTTTATTTAAAAAGTATATATAACGCGCGCGCATGTTTCTGCAAGTACACGGTGATGTAAAGTGCTCTACAGCTCTAAAAGTGCTTACTGATCAAGACATAGGCAGCCGTTTTAGATTTATTTTTATTATATAGATATCGATGAAATACCAGGTTTTCTCTAGTGTCGAAAACTTGATATCTTACACCAGTGGAAGATACCATATCTTTCACACGTGAAGATATCGCTGCTGACAATAAAGAATAAAGAAATAAAGAATTTTGAGCTTTTGTTTTATTTATTTTATTATCTATATAATAAACAGAACATTACATGGCCGCTTGGAGATACGAATTTTATCTTCTCGTGTTCAATTTAGATATCTCACTCCCTCGCTGCGCTCACTCGTGAGATATCAATAGGCGACTTGCACTAAGAGGTCACGTGATCAAATCAGCCATTGTGGCTGGCATTTTACAGGATTTTAGCTATAAGCCGAATGCAAAAAAAAGATGGTGGATTCGGGTGTTTTTTTTGGTGATAAACGGTAAGTTAGCGCACTAAATAACGATAAAAATCCCCTTTTCTTGCAAGAAATATATTCCTAGTAGATATTGAACACTCGAAGATAAAATTCGTATCTCCGCGCGCCCATTATATGTAATAACCTCTATTTATAGAATACTTTTGAATCATTCTGCGCGATTGTGTCTCTATCCTCTGATATAAACACGGTAGCCAGCCAATCAGCGCGCGCATTATATTTCAAATAAATTATAACTTAATTATATGTTTATTAATATATTCAATTCAGCCCGACTGAACGACCCTGGTAACTAACGGTACCTCCAGGAACGCCTACCAGGTTTTTACAGAAGATGATAAAATTGTGCAAACCTCGATCATCTTTCTTCTTTTCTCTCAGTAGACTTGCCTCTCTTCCATCAAATATTTACAAAGCAAGCATGTCTATGAAAGCAGCAGTCATTCATGAATATGGTGACTCGTCAAAGTTTTGCTACGAAGATGTAGTGATCCCAGAACCACGAAAGGGAGAGGTAAATATGCGAAGGCATGCTGGTTAAATCGCCGCAGGGAGCTTTTATACTGCTCTTTCGTTATATCTATTGTGACTCGTTCTATAGATTGTAAAGCTGGTATTGTGATTTTTCGTATTGTGATAATAGCTGTGCTGTATGAATGACAGGGTATATGAAATCACGCTCTCTTCTTCTGGAACAGGGTATCCATTTTCGCAATATTGGGACAGGGTATGAATTTCAGCGATTTTACTCTGGAACAGGGTCAGGGTTCAGAGGGCTCAGCGGCACATCCCTACCCTAAACGGGCCAGAGTACCCCCCCTCCCCCAACCCCGGTATTTAACACATGCTACACACTCTTTTTTTAGCCTTAATCATGCATAACATGTTACTTGGCCCTGTGCCACCGTGATAATTATCTTATAATCGAAAGTTCTTGTCTTTAAATTTACTGATATATTATAAATATTATAAATATGAAATTTGGAATTTCAGGTGCTTATTAAAAACCTTGCAAGTGGTGTGAACTTTCTTGATGTCTACCACAGATTGGCTGGAAATGCTAAAGATCTGCCGAAAATCCTAGGAGTAGAGGCAGCAGGGATTGTAGAAAAGCTAGGACCAGACACTGAGGGAGTGGATGTTGGTGCTAGAGTTGCCTTCTTTCATGTTGGTGCAGGTAGAGAAAGACCTACAGGCATAGCAGAATATTTTAGACATGGGTTTACAGTGCGACTACTATAACTGGAGCAACTTAGACAAGGGGAAACAATCATGTTGTAGAATGAAAACAATTGGTAGCTAGTGGAGCCAATCAGAAAACAGCAGAAAACAATAGCCTTTCAAACATAAGAGAAAAACATGGTGGCCATTGTGGTGCCATTAACAGTGGATGCCAATGAGAAATCTTTTGTTAAATGGCACTAAAATGGCCATGATGACATAACGTGCATTTGAAGAATTTCCACTCAAAAATTGATGATGGGTATCTAGTTGTTTACTGATATAATTATAACATCAAAGTCAAATTTACAATATTCCTGTGCAGTCTAGGTTAATTCCAGTTGGCTCAATTGTTCTAAAATTATAAGCATGTTTTAAACAATTTCCAGGTTCATATGCTCAATTCAGCTGTGTTCCAGCAAACAGAGTGGTTCCTGTACCAGAAGGTATTTCCCTTGACTTGGCAGCTAGTGTTATGGTGCAGGGTATGACGGCACATTATATGGTTAAGTCTGTTGGACATCTGAAACCTGGTGTGTCTGTCTTGATTCATGCAGTGGCTGGTGGCACTGGTTCGTTTCTGTGTCAAGTTGCTAAACATGCAGGTACAGGGTTAAGGTCTACCACACCTAGTAGCATCTCTACATTATTCTCTCGCCCCCCCCCCCCCCCCACCCCCATAACTTATCAACCCCAGCCCCTCCCATAGAAGTTGCTGCCAGGCTAACGTCTACCCAGAGAAGGTTTCATGTCAAGAACTATAAATACCTTGACTTAAACTCTCATTGCCCACTCACTTGAATATTCCACTCCCCCTCCATGGGGGAGGGATGGAGGGATGGATATTTTCTAGAACTATGTAAAATACTCTCCTCAGACCCTCCCCACCCTTTGTAAATTCCAATTCCCCCTCTATGGGGAAGAAATGGTATGTACTAGAACTGTACAATATACCCTCCTCAGACCCTCCTTAGCTATTTATAATCCCTCTTCTACGTGGGAGGTAGGTGCGGATATTGTAATATTGTACTATTATTACAATGTTGAATCCCTATTCTCCCTGCTCGCTTTATAGGAGCATATGTTATTGGTACGTGTAGTACAGAAGCCAAGGCTGCCAAAGCCAAAGTTGCAGGTGCAGATGAAGTCATCCTGTACTCACAGAAAGACTTTGTTGAAGAGACTATGTGCATAACAGATGGTAAAGGAGTCAATGTCATCTATGATAGTGTTGGAAAAGACACATTCAGTAAAGGTATGTCAGCAGTTGCACATTCTCTGTGCAGCATGATCAGTGCATGATCCAGACAAGTATCTATCTCTATCTGTTTTAGAATCAGCTGGCAAAAAATTAATTTAGGACACATTCTATGCACTGCAAATTCTCTGTTTCTCACTTAATGTGACCCAGGTTCAATTTCTGGGCTCTGTGCATGCCGGGCACAAAAGACCCGGCAATCGGCACCAGTAATATTACTTTTCTGGTTCTAAACCAATGGTAATGAAACTTAAAGAAACCCCTCTGGTAATCATTCATGCCGATTCCAAGGCCCTTTGTGCCTGGTGCAAGTGGGTGTGTCTCATACTTGAGTTAAGGTTGCCTATTGGGAAACTTCTTTATAGTGCGCTCGCCATGTAAATTCTCTTTTGGGCTATTTTAAGTGACCAGATGCAGTTTAAATTTTGCCTTACCCCACTCCCTCAAGTCATCAACTTGCACGCCTGCGCTCTTTCAGTTTCGTTTTTAGTGATCAGAACCTGGATCAAAACAAGAAATGGAAAGAGTGCTCGCACACAAGTTGATGAACTGCATCTGGTTACTAAAAAAAGCCAAACGGACACGTCATTAAGACCTTTCCCTCCCTTATTCATGCTCTCCTGATGTGCTTCATTTAAGACACTGTGAACTGATTTCATTTTCTTGTGTCTAACTCTAGGATTTGAATGCCTTGCTCCTAAAGGCATGATGGTTAGTTACGGGTCCTCATCTGGCACTCCTGACCAAGTAGACATTCCTACCCTCGGTAAAGCATCCCATTACGTCACGCGCCCTTCACTGGTTTCGTATATTTCATCTGTCAAGGATCTGCGCATGCGCAGCTCAGAGGTTTTCCAGTGGTTACTTCAGGGTGATGTGAAGCTAAGTAATTCAATTATTCTTTCTTTATCTGAGGTCAAGAAGGCGCATGACATTATTGAGAGCCGAGGTACCATGGGAAAAATCTTGCTTAGGCCTTAAAGGTCAACACTATTATGGTAGTTTAACTGGTAAGACTGGTTTTGGAGTGCCCGTAGTAGTATTACGTAGTAGGAATTGGAGCAAGTGGTACCACTTGAGGCACGTGCCGAGAGAGGCACAGAAAGTGCAGTAACCTCCGTGTTAGCTGTAAGCTGTATATTAGCCAGGTACTCTCCTAATGGAGTAAAGTGAGGGGAAGCTGATCATCCTTCTCCCAATCATGCATGCCTTGCCCAACGAAATAGGCCTTTTATCGCGTCCGTACTCATGGTATTTACAAATACCAACTCGTAGGTAGCTAGGTAGGTAAGTAAGCCAAAAAGCTGGTAATTCTCGACTTTCACATCCCCATAATGCCTTGCGTTTTTGGGGGGGGGGGGGAGTCGGGGTTTACTTTGACTCGCGAAATGCTCGCAGTTCTTGAACAGAAAGTTGTAGCCCATTTGACCAACTCTTGACAAGGCTCGGCGAACTATCTCAAACCTTTGAAGAGCTGTTTTACCTTTCCACTCATCTTCTAGTGTCACTTTGTCTCCTGGCTTTTTAAATTGATTATAGAGTTCCTTCTTCACCCCAGCGATGGCGCCCAAAGAATTTGTTGAACAGCCAAATCCGAGTCACCAAATCCGTAAAATAGATATGACTAATACACATTAGTAAAAGGGCGCTAGGACAGACGGATTATGTTATATATCGGCGTGTTTGTTTCACTTAGTCGTAGATACTAAATAGGGCTCACTTGTTTTAGAAGTAAAAACGTCCTTTCCAATCAACGGTCTTTTTAGTTTGAATCACTGAGTTGTGCGCTCAAGTATTTACCGCTGCATTATCCGTGCCAAGCAGCACCGGGGCGTGGCCTCGTTAGCGATTACTTTTTTTCAAATAAGTTAATCAAACTTGATAAAACAGCTAGTGCATTTTTCGTATAACTGAAAAGCTCAGTGCCGTAAGCGTGAGGTGCCGTGACCGTGATACTTTCTAGAATTTTAATTGGCTGATTTTTTTCACGCGCAATATGATTGGTCTTGCATTGCCCTGTCCTTGGCGTGACCGTGTCTGCGCCGTGTTTATGCCGTGTTCCGGGTATTTGATTGGATGGAGAGTAAATTATCGTACAATGTGATTGGTCTGGCGTATCCCTTGCCGTGTCTTGGCCGTGTTTGTGCCGTGAATTTTCCACAGTCGTACGAAAACTGCACTAATCCTGCCACGAACATTAGCATGAATTATAGTCATGCCTTGTTTCGTCTTCCTTTTTTAAAATTATCATAGGAACATAATGCCATTATCCCACCACCAACAACAAACGCTCCCGTAATCCCGGCCCGCATTACTGCTTGGGTGTCTTTGAGCTTGAAATCATGGAATAAGCTCCCACCATCGTACCAGCAGTTATCGCACCCGCACCAGCCAACGCCGCTCCTAGAATAAGACCATCGGCTTGCTCACTACTTTCTTCTCCATAGCGGCACCAGCGAGCGAAATGCTCGCAGTTGTTCCACAGTACGCTGTAATCTCTCTTGCCGATTTTCGACTTAGCTCCCTCGATGATTTCCTCGACAGGAAGCGGTGGTTTGCCTTTCCAAGAACCGTCTTCAACTCTTACTTCATCCCCTTGTTGCTTAAAATCGCTGTACTTTTCTTCCTTTATCATTGCTATGTTTGATTTTGTACATAGTATACAACTGCCCGCCACGTCGACGCTACCCAAATTCTCGTCTGACACGAAAGTTGTATGTATGATGTTGCCATCACCCACATTCACCGCATAGTGTCTATATGCACCCCTTATGAATACCACTAAATCTCCTGGTTTTCCTGGACAAGTATCTTCACTCATTTTAAGATTTTGAGGGAGGTTGCTTAACGCCGCTAATGGAATAGAGTCATCGATGCAAGCAGACTTCTTTCAAACTTTTGTACTATTTGTTCCTAGAAACATAAGCAATAGAATAATTTGCATAGGAAAGCCCCTAGTCTCCTACGTAGCATGATATTAGTATCGTCACGCAACGCTCACTCCCCTAGTTAGTAGTTAGGTAGGGCAGTTAGCGTGGCGTGACAACACTAATAGCAGCTGCGTAGGAGACTAGAAAGCCCCATATTAAAATTAAACCGTTTAGGTAAATATATCGTTTGACTATTCGGGAAATCCCTAGAATCGGGCATTTGATTTTTGGAATTCATCTTGTTGTCAGATTTGGTTGGGCAAGCAAGCACGAGAAGGGAATGTATGGAGTTATTAATAAATAATTAATAATTAACAATTCATGAGGAAAACACAACAGAAATCACGACCGCGAAGAGTGTTGTAAATCTGATACAAAGCTGTGTTCATTTGCATAAACTTTAAGTTGGATTTTTTTGGCCAAATTCACTTTAATTTTGAAAATTTTAGACGTTTGATAAGTCATATACAGTATTCGTTTCTATTCCTTCATCAGTGTCCTAGCATAAAGTAGCAACTTCCTCATGCTTTTCGTCCGTATCGTACATGTAGTACCATCTAGAAGTAGCATTGACAGCCAAGCATTTATTACTTGGACTCTCTCATTTTTCTTCATTTTGCGCTTAAGCAAATTCAGCATCTTTTAAAAAGCTCCAAGACTAAAACCTTCAGTTCTTTAAGCTTACTACTTTCTCGCATTTCTTTCCAGTTATAGTCTTCGTATGCTATTAATGACTCTGCTTCCTTGTTTTTCTTCGTTTCATTTGCTCTCTTAACATCTCGTTTGGTTAAGACAGCCTTATGTACATCATCATGGCTCGAAATATGATACTCTGTTTTATACTGAATGGCCCTCCCCCTCTTAGATGTTCAATTTCATAGACAGCCAACCCCTTTCAGGGGGTTCAAAATTATATATGTGACCCACCCCCTGGAAGAGTAGTAGATTGACAAATAAACAAAGAGACTACAAGACAGTTCGTGATTTTACTCAAGCGTGCAAGTAAAAGAAAAATCTGAGTCTATATATAAGTTATACAAACTATGTGAACAATGTGACAAACAATGCATTGCGCTCCTAGATTTTAAAACGCTTAGTGGCGTATTTCACTTTTGATATGCTTTGTCCGTCTTTATATGTACTCTTTAATTTGTGTCTTATTCGTTATTCGGGCTCCATTTCTAATAGGACGCAGCGGTCACGCTATCTGGAAATGACGCTGTAATCTCTGCCACACATTACTGATTTCTTTTTTTAGTGAATTTAACGGACTTACATAATAAAACGAATGTCTAACTTATCTGTAATAGTAAAGTCAGTAGTCAGAAAGAAGTCAAGACAGTAGACAAAGGTCCGATAAAAATCTGGCCATTATTGACGTTTCATCGCTTAACAAGTAAAAAGCACCCAAACCCAAAAGGACTGCGCCTGCAGCTACTCCAAGCCCAAGACTCAATTTTATGGCTTGGTCACTCTTTTCTTTTTCACAGTTATTAAACAGTACGCTGTATTTTCTCTTGCCGATTTTCGACTTAGCTCTCTCGATGATTTCCTCGACAAGAAGCGGTGTTTTGCCTTTCCAAGAACCGTCTTCAACTCTTACTTCATCCCCTTGTTGCTTAAAATGGCTGTACTTTTCTTTCTTTATCATTGCTATGTTTGAGCTTGTACACATACAACTGCCCGCCACATCCATGCTACCCACACGCTCGACTGACATGGAAGTTGCATGTATGATGTAGCCATCACCCACATTCACCGCATAGTGTCTATATGAACCATTCCTATGAATACCACTAAATCTCCTGGTTTTCCTTGACAAGAATCTTCACTCATCTTTAAGATTTTGAGACTCCGTTCGCCTTATTGTATGCCTGTTCGCTCTAATGACAATGCTTCTTCGCTTCAATGAATATTCCTTTGCGGTTAATGAAAAGCAAAAGATGTACTAGTATAAGATCCAGGGTTCGTGCTAGGTTCAAAAACTAAATTCAAGGAGTTTTCAAGGACAAAAAAATTATTTTTTAAGGAGTTCATCGGCCTTCGCACCTGCGGCCAGAAAAAAATCCACAACTTGGTCACTCGTTTTTTCTCCATAGCGGCACCAGCGAGCGAAATGCTCACAGTTGTTAAAAAGTAAGCTGTAATCTCTACTGCCGATTTTCGAGTAAGCTCTCTCGATGATTTCCTCGACAGGAAGCGGTGGTTTTCCTTTCCAAGAACCGTCTTCAACTCTTACTTCATCCCCTTGTTGCTTAAAATGGCTGTACTTTTCTTTCTTTATCATTGCTTTGTTTGGTTTTGTACACAAATCGCTGCTACCCACATTCTCGTCTGACACGGAAGTTGCATGCACGATATGTAGCCATCACCCACATTCACCGCATAGTGTCCGCATAGTGGCTATATTCAAAACCCTTCAATCTTTTGATTACCACTAAATCTCCTGGTTTTCCTGGACAAGAATCTTCACTCATCTTTAAAATCTTGAGGGAGGTTGATTAACGCCGCTAATGGAATAGAGTCATCGATGCAGACTTCTTTCAAACTTTTGTACCATCTGTTCCTAGAAACATAGACAATAGAATAATTTGCATAGGAAAGCCCCTAGTCTCCCACGCAGCATGATTTTAGTGTCGTTACGCAAATAGCCTGGGTGGCCACAGGTAGCCCAGGCTTACCGTTAGCGTTGAACAACTGAATCGATCGACAGACAGACAGACAGACAGACAGACAGACAGACAGACAGACAGACAGACAGACAGACAGACAGACAGACAGACAGACAGACAGACAGACAGACAGACAGACAAGGATTATATGGGTATCATATGGGTATTTTTGAATCCTCATTTTTACGCTTTAAAATAATTAAAATCAAATAGAATTCCCACCGTGTGTTGCTGATATATTGAACAGCCCCATGGTTTAATTACAGAGTCATTTCGTTCGGGATTGGTGGGGAAGCGTCATCTAAACCCGAACGAAATTAGCTGTAATTAAACTGTAATTAAATTAGGTAAATATACCGTTTAACTATTCTGGGAATCCCTAGAATCGGGCATGTGATTCTTGGAATTCATCTTGTTGTCTGACTTGGTTGGGCAAGCAAGCACGAGATTGAATATATGGAGATAATGAGTTGACGAAACCATAAATTTAGTCAATAAGTTACTGGATTTTTTCTCGTTAAATTTTGTATTTCGATAAATGTACTCAACATTATTTTTGCCGTACGTTTCTAAAATTCCTTCATCAGTGTCCTAGCATAAAGTAGCAACTTTTTCATGATTTTTGTCTGTGTCGTACATGTAATACCATCTAGAAGTGGCATTGACAGCCAAGCATTTATTACTTAGACTTTTCATTTTTCTTCGTTTTGCGCTTGAGCAAATTCAGCATCTTTTAAAAAGCTCCAAGACTAAAACCTTCAGTTTTTTAAACTTACCACTTTCTTGCATTTCTTTCCAGTTATAGTCTTCGTATGCTATTGATGACTCTACTTCCTTGTTTTTCTTCGTTTCATTTGCTCTCTTAACATCTCGTTTGGTTAAGACAGCCTTATGTACATCATCATGGCTCGAAATATGATACTCTGTTTTATAATGGCCCTTCCCCCTCTTAGATGTTCAATTTCATAGACAGCCAACCCCTTTCAGGGGGTTCAAAATTATATATGTGACCCACTCCCTGGAAGAGTAGCAGATTAACAAATAAACAAAGAGACTACAAGACAGTTCGTGATTTTACTCATGCATGTTTTAGCAAGTCTATAGTAGTGCAACTAAAAGAAAAATCTGAGTCTATATATAAGTTATACAAACTATGTGAGCAATGTGACAAACAATGCATTGCGCTGCTAGATTTAAAAACACTTGCTTAGTGGCGTAGTTCACTTTTGATATGCTTTGTCGGTCTTTATATGTACTCTTTAATTTGTTTCTATTAAAATTAAAATTTTCATTCACGCTCCCGCCTTCCATTAGGACGCGGTTATGCTATCAGTAAATGAGTTTTATCAAGGCGTCTGAATTCGCACTATCAAATTCCCGAATAGCCCCTCCAAAAATCTTGCTATTCGTGGAACGATTTACTTCCTTTAGAATAAAAGAAACAAAAACGACAAGAAAACAATCTTTAAAACTATAGACTTTTCTGAATTCCGTCGTTTTGGATAATATTCAATAGCAAGTCTCCAGAACGTATGGTCATCACTAGTACTGCTTACGTGTCTTGTCTTCCTCTTTTGAGCTCTGGCTCGTGGAATAAACTCCCGCTATCACACCAGCAGCTATCGCACCCGCACCAGCCCCAGCCAACGTCGCTGCGCCCCGAATAAGACCATCAGCTTGGTCACTACTTTCTTCTCCATAGCGGCACCAGCGAGCGAAATGCTCACAGTTGTTCCACAGTAGGCTGTAATCTCTCTTGCCGATTTTCGACTTAGCTCTCTCGATGATTTCCTCGACAGGAAGCGGTGGTTTGCCTTTCCAAGAACCGTCTTCAACTCTTACTTCATCCCCTTGTTGCTTAAAATTGCTGTACTTTTCTTTCTTTATCATTGCTATGTTTGATCTTGTAGAACAACAGCCCACCACATCCAAACTACCCACACGCTCGTCTGACACTGAAGTTGCATGTATGATGTAGCCGTCACCCACATTCACCGCATAGTGTCTATATGCACCCTTCTTTCTTATGAATACCACTAAATCTCCTGGTTTTCCTGGACAAGAATCTTCACTCATCTTTAAGATCTTAAGAGAGGTCGTTTAATGCCAGAGTCATCGATGAGGTCTTCCAAAACTGTTACAGTCTGTTCTTAGAAGCAGAAGCCATGGAAAATCGGAACGGTTCGCCTGTTCTTTTGGTCAGTGGTATTTCGCGTGCCAACAGGCTGGTCAAAAACAACATGGCGGCAAAATTTGATGTAGAAGAGGTATTGATGCAGGTTTTAGACGATGATATGGATAGAGAAAGCGATGAGGAAGAAGAAGAAGAGGGGGAATTAAGTGAAACAGATAAAGTGAGAGTAGAGATGGAGAAATTAGAGAAGTTAATCGATTCCTTTGACAGTGGCGAAAGGTTTAATTCAGAGTTGTTTAGAGAGAATGCCAAAAAAGCTCTTTTGCCGATATTGTGTCAGTCATTTGCATCTCTACAAGTGACAGGAAATAAAAAAAGAGGTATATAAATGAAAAAAAATAATAACAAATGACATGCGGCCTCTAAATTAGCTTTGCGAGGCTGATCAATTTGGAAAATATTGAAAAAATTAATTAGATTTACGAGGGTATGGCTTGATTCAAAGAACACACTTTTATTATAATTTTGTACTGCATGCATTATGAAATCAAGCTATATATTTCACATTGAGTTGTAACTGTAGTCTTGTAAAAAACATATAAGATTTACAATAAACAAGAAGAAACATTTTTCTCGACTTCTTGCTATTTTTAATTAGACTTATAGAATACATTTCCTTTACCTTAATAATAATGGTGAAGAGTTATTTATCATTTTTTTATTGGCCTTCTATAAAGCATGCTTGAATGGATATGTAATATTTAATAATATTATTATTCTTTCCATCATTTCTTGTGCATCAAAAATATTTACCCAATTTGACTATTTTTTGTCTATTCAATTAATACTCTCTCCCTCTGTACTTATCTTCTCTTTAGATTGTCAAGCAGCTTCTCTTCACTTAAGTTTACGCACAATTAATGTAGGATCAGTTCTTCTGGATGAATCCCGAATATGGCTGAATGGGATATACCGCAGGTTGGGAGGAAAAGTGGGAGTCCGCAGGCCATACTATGGGGAAATCTCAAGAAATATACCATATGATCTCTATTCAGCTTTGCGACAGGTCTTAAAGGATCTTAAAGCTTCTAAGCCAGATTGTTACATGGCTGGTAACAGAAAGGGTGATGTTGTCACTATAACTTCTCTTGATGTACTTGAATGTTTTTTTTCTGTTCTGTCTGGATTATGTGTGAAGGATGTCAGGCCATTCCTGAAGCGAAGACTGACTGCAGGCTGCAGATTCAACCACCAGGTCAAAATCCTTGTTTCACCAGAGAAGGATTTTGGCTTGGTATACAAGAAGAAAATTGGTCACCTGATAGTCCAGTTTTACTATGGTGAGTGGAACTACCATGGCAACCCACAGCACTTTGGCTAAAAAGTACAAAAGGCATTTTTTGGAGAGAAAACCTGTTGTATTTATAATGATCTGATTGTAATTTGTAATCGCAAGTATGATTTCAGCTGTTTGCATGACACAATATTCAATTGCCACTTAATTATGTCCATTTTGAAATCACAACTATAAATATTCAAAAGTGATAATAGTCAAAAGTGTGCATTTCATTCATAGCAAAAAAACTTTTTTTTTTCAAATTATTTTTGCCTATACAGAAACACAATCAGGACCCCAAGGTCCTTTCCAAGAAGTGTCATCCATCCAACTCACTACCATTCACATGTTGATTTTTCTGATGAGGGAGGAAAACCAGTTTAACTGAAGAAAACCCTTTTATCAAAGAAAGAAAACACATGCATGAAACAAACTCAACTCACATATTTATCATCCTTGCCCTGGCTGGGATTCGGTACCAGAATACATTGGTCGAGCCAATCAAATCTTTATTAATCAAGTTTTTAAAGCAAGAAAATGCACTTTAATAATTTACAGCATTATACTATTTTTTACAACATGTGCAGTAGCACTCTAGCCTAATTAGTGTATTACAACATGTGCAGTAGCACTCTAGCCTAATTAGTGTATTACAACATGTGCAGTAGCACTCTAGCCTAATTAGTGTATTACAACATGTGCAGTAGCACTCTAGCCTAATTAGTGTATTACAACATGTGCAGTAGCACTCTAGTCTACTTAGTGTATTACAACATGTGCAGTAGCACTCTAGTCTAATTAGTGTATTACAACATGTGCAGTAGCACTCTAGCCAAATTAGTGTATTACAACATGTGCAGTAGCACTCTAGTCTAATTAGTGTATTACAACATGTGCAGTAGCACTCTAGCCTAATTAGTGTATTACAACATGTGCAGTAGCACAAATTTAATATTTTTACAGTTAGCTTATGTCCAACATGTGCAGTAGCACTTTAGTCTAATTAGTGTATTACAACATGTGCAGTGGCAGAAATTTGATATTTTTACAGTTAGCTAACGTCCAACATATGCAGTAGCACAATTACTGGATAACATATTAACAAATCAGTAGAGCACATTCACTATATGTGTGAAATAGTTTTCTAACAAAATTGTGCAAATAAGTACAAAATCTTTTGCCTTTAATTTTTTTGTTAGTGCAATTTTGTAAAAAAATGTGTATCACTTATATAATGAAAGAACTCTAGCACACATCATGTATAGTAAGTACAAATATTAAACGTGTAGCACAATGTTGCAACAAATATTGCTGTTTGATACAAAAAGATAATAGAATTTATAACACGAAATAGCCGTTTAATGTTTGTACTCTATTATTTTAGAACATGGGATGGTAAGCAAAACGTTTCCTTATTTGATAGAACTCCAATAATTTAAATTCAGTGATAAATAGCCCTGAAGTAGTTTGAAAATGACATTCAAATTTTACATTTGTGTCACAGTATTCATCACCCGAGAATTTGATTGATGGTTGTTCATTTTGTATAGAAAGTGAAAAGAAATAAACGCTGTTAAATTAAAAGTATTGTTAGCACTGCATTATATGCCAATAATAAACATTTCAAGAACATTTTTATGATCATATAGAAAGTTGGAAAACAGCTATTATCACAAAATGCCTAATTTTGTAAAGACATAACAACATAACAACCTTAAATGGTGACTAGATATATATATATATATATTCCATATTTTGTTTAGAAGTGGAATTTTTTTCTTTTTTTAAAAGGGATGGGGCTTTATGATTTAAAAAAATGAAATGAAACATTTAAAAAAAACAACTAATGTTTGTAAGTGATAAATGCTTTCTGGTTATTAATTGGATCTTACCACAGAAATTCATGATCAGTTTATCAAGCTAAATATAATATGTTTTATTGAAAAAGTAGTTTACCTCGTTTGTCACTCTCAATTAACATAGCTCGTTGTTTGTGACTGCAGTATTTACACTGGCTTTGGACTGGTTCTTTATCGTACCCACAGTAACAAAAGTTAGGCTTCAGGGAACGCTTTGGGATATAAGTTAGTCCAGAGGTTCTAACTTTGGCGTTTCGGTTATGACCTCGTTCTCGTAACCATAGGAGGGAAATATGCTCATGCATAAAGATTTGCTGCCACCTGGAGTCAAAATTAGTATTTACAGCATATCGTGCGATGGAAATATGCTTTGCTTCCCTTCCCTCCATGGAATTCAAACCTAAGCCCATATTATACTTACACACTATGTCTTTCATATGGGCTGGTACAACAAATCCTAAAGTCCATACAGATGGATGAAAACCAAAAACAAGTTGATGTACTCTAAAAAAAGTTTTACATAACTTTTCAAGTTTACTTACTTCCTCACTTGTTACTTTGATGCGGCTAAACAATGAGATGCAATCTCTCAAGACCAAACACAAGTAAGCTACAGCATGGAGATGCTGTCTGGCTTTTGGGTCCCTCTCCAGATCTCTTGTTGCAGATTTGTCTACTGATGCAATCAAATACATAAAATTGTGAACAAGCATTCGTGAATCTTTACCAGTGAACCGGTAATCAAATGCTTTTTGTTGAATCCTTGTGTCATTGAACCATTTAATGATCCGTTTTGCTAGCCTTGACAAATTGCAGTTAACACGCATGGTTCTAATGTACTGGGCAAACACAGATGTGGATGGAATCTGTGAAAAAGAACAAGATTCACCAAAGTTAGAAAGTTTGCATATTGTGTCTAAAAGATGCTTGTGGAGTAATGCACATAAGTTATTTTTCAAATGCAGGGGTTCTACATGTACTCTGTCAATGATACGACCAAGTGGTGGAACAAATTCTTGTCGACTGTGACATTTTGAAATTAGTGTGGTAATTCTAGTCCTCTTTGTTGAATTGGCCAATCTTTCTTTGCACAATTTTTGCTTCAGTTCTTCCACTTGTTTTGCAACATGCAACCTATATTTGTAATCCCAGGGATGCCAGGTGTTTTTCTTTCCCTTCCCATAAGTACCATCCAAGTTGGGACCAGTAACTTTCGTCACATCTGCAAAAGAGGAAAAGTATTTTGCACTATTATTTAACTCCCCACTGATAAAAGCAAGCATTTTCATATCATTGGGGAGTTCAGCAATAGAAAATGAGGCCTTTACAGGTTGACCATTATGAATTAGAATATATTCTCCTTTCTCTACATCAGTGATTTCCTTGACAAGTCTTCTAAGGTAGACTTGTACTGGTTCGCTGTCCTCACTGCAGTTTGCTCCAAAGAGCAGGTAGTTTTCATTAGAGCTCAGTACGCTTCTACCTATATTTAGTATTCCTACCAACCACGCACATGCAGTATCATCCTTCCCGCACGGGGCACCATCTCCCCCTAGTGACACATAAAATTTATATGGAACATCATTAAACCAAGTTAAATCATAAAAATTACTATTATCCAAATAGTACTGTGCCAGGGTTAAAACAGTTTCTTTCAGATCTCTGTAACAACCATGTACTTTTTCTGACATATCTTTACAAAGTGTATCATGTACACTATGAACAGTACCTATTGAAATCTGTTTGATATAGGGCATTAACCTGTGATACGGAATGAGCTTAGGAAAAGAACAACCATCAACAGATAAGGGAATGATTTGCTTACCATCGGAATTGCTCTTATATGACATTTCGCGATAAACTTTACGATATTTTCTCTTTCCCATAACCCCCCCACTATAGTAAACAGCAACACTACGTATCTTGTTTTCTTCTGATTCTTCAAATTTCTTGATCTTCTTTTTTCTTTTTTTGGTGATTCCCTTCATGATGGTCTTGCTATCTCCTATCCTTTCTGCTACTCGATCTGGTTTGCACTTCTTTATAACAGTATCAATCAGCCCTGTCTCCGCTGCCTCCTGAGTTCCTCCATGGATCTTGAATGCCATCTGCATGGTCTCACTTCTTCTTTTCCTAGCCAACCTATTATGTATCTTATCTGAGGTTGGAGTTCTCTTTTTAATTGCACTAGAATTTGGACTACTGCCTAACTCTTTTTCTATATATTTCAGTTCTTCAACCTCCTGCACTACTCTACCAATCTATAAGTAATTCAATGCAACACAAATGAGATGAACTGGTGAGCCTAGTCTTTAAAACACATTTAGTTTGTCTTTGTTGTTGTGTCAAATTGAATATTATATTGTTTTTCTTCCTTAAAGATGTACAAATATAAAGTAAAGTATTTCAGTCTTTGCATGTACATATATGTATTCAATACAATATTTTACCTATTGTATCTTTTAGATACCTATATTAACTGCACTTTTCAGAGTATGAAAATCACTTTATAGACTATTTACACCCTATTTATTAATACAATAATGACAATGTTATGATCTGTGATTGTCCTGTAAAATATGAAAACAAAATTCATACACCTCAGTTGAATAGGTGATAATATTTTTTCAACATTAATTTACTTCTGCAAACAGAAACATTAGAAATTGTACATTTGAAATAAATTTTTTTTAAACTTAAAAGACATTATGTAAAATAGATCTTTAGGGTATTAAAACTTAATGTTTTGTGTTTCAGTGGGCCTGCAATGTCAATGCGTGCACCGTGCGTTAAAAAGTTAATGATTGAATTTGTTGCTAGGGAGATTTTAAATTTCAAATCCAAAACATAAATCAACAAGCAAGAAGAACTTTTAAAAAGATTGGATTTCTTTTTAAGTTTTAACTTAAAAGTTTATTGGATATATATCATGGCTTTTAGTGAATTTGTGTTTCAACAGCTGATTTGAACTTTCAGAAGCCGGCGTTTTAAAATTAATCTGTTTAGTTCATTTGCTTATGATATAAGGTCAGGAAAAAAATAATCTCTCATATGATAATATTATATGAGGGATTTATTTTTTCCTGACCTCAAAATCTTTATAAATTATGTTACTCGCCTTATCGTCAAGTCTTTGCCACTTGTGGATCTTAGCATCCAACTCTCCCCTTTTCCTCTTCAGCGTGTCTTTCGTACTTTTGATGTCTTCCTCCATTAATTTAATTTGTCTGTTGTTCGCAATCATCTTCTCTCGAGATTCTTTTTTTCTCTTGTTAAAGCTCGCAAGATCAAATCGTGGCATTTTGCCAAAGCGAATGGCGCAAAATCCAACCAGCTTTTCCAAAAAGTAAAGCCAACAAAATCTAATTTGAATCGTAATCTATCAAAAAAACAGCATTAAAATATTATTCAACTTTCAAGTAAAAATTTTTCCCAAGCCTTAAGATGTGTCTTCACATACAATTTTGCTTGGAAACGGAAAAACCACGAATACTCTGATGATTCCTGCAAACTTACATGGCGAAATTACATCAGTACTTGGTACCAAATCAAAGCCCTTCCGATGTGCTATCTTAGTCAAACAATCGATTTCTTTTCGGAATAGACGAATCGCGGCAAATTGCTTCCGAAGTCGACGCATATCGGAGTTCACTAATTCGTTACCAGTCCGCCCAAATTGAAAACGGCCAACATCGAAGTCTCGACGATTTAAAGTTCCGAATTGAGGATTCCGTGCGCCCGCCGTGATCACATGCCCGATTCTAGGGATTTCCAGAATAATAAAACGGTATATTTCCCTAAACTGTATAAAATTAATAAGCTAAGGGGGTTTCCTATGCAAATTATCCTGGGGGATATATGGAGATAATGAGTTGCGACGGCCAAGTTACTGGATTTTTCCTTTTTGTTAAATTTTGTATTTAATGTAGTTTGAGCTCAAAACGACGTTGACTATAGGAGAAATGGCATTAAATATAAAATCAAATATCTTATAGTAATTTGTATGTTATCGATTTGTATAGGAAATGAAAGTTTGAGAACTTTTAAAAAATCACGAGTATCTATAAATTCCGAATTGTACGAGATCGTACGATTTTTTATTTATTATACACTCAAAAAATTGAACAACTTAATTGGGACTCTACAGGGTACAATTTAGGATTTAATTAAGATTTAAAAAAAAGTAAGATTCATAAGATAATCGTTATTTGCAGACTCTATGATTCCACGAATGAAGACTAGTCAATCATTCTACAATAATACATGGAAATTTTCGAGAAAAAGACAAAGAGACACATTGATTTATCATATTTCGTAGTTTCGGTGCTCTTAAAAAATCTCAAAGTCGAGCAAAAATCCCTACAAAAATCTATTTTTTCATGTGTTGATGATTTAAACTTTTTTTTAAATGTTGATATAACCTAGATTTGTAAGAGCTTTTTCGAATGAGCTATCAAAAAATATAGAGTCCCGTGCAAAATTTGAGGGTTTTGCCCTGTTGAAGCTCAAAACGCGTATGGTTCTTCGATAAAATCAGGGCGGGAGGAGGGAGGGCCACTTCACTATCGATTCGCTAGTCTACTTTTGAGATGTGAAGTTGACATACGTTGAACAAAAATGGAACGAAATGATCGGAAATTGTGACATTTCTCCAGATAAATATACACACACTGTTCTTCAGCACAATATTTTTTATCTTTGGACCGTTAAAGGTAAAACATCTAACGATCCTCAGGTCAATTTTCATCATACAGAAGGTGTACATACTATGAATTCCCTAGCGCTTCGCTAGTCTACATTTGAGATGTCAAAAAAACCAATCTTGCTCAAATTTGCTCAGTCTGATTTTTTTCACATAAGTAAAACACTATATAAATATTTCAAAAAAATATAAACTAGGTTTTGGAAAACATTGTAACATAGCCAAAAATGCCCTGCGCCCGCATTTGCTACATAAAATTCAGCTAAACACCATAGGCAGTCGCTTATTAAAATGGTTCTTTGAGTAGAAAACCCAGCGAAATTCTTCGTAATGAAAACTCTTATCATGTTTTGGGTGTTCTCTAACACCAGTAAAATTGTTTTATTGGCTAAAAGCAAAGATTAACAAGCCTAAATTTACCTTTGAAAGATCTTCTTGTCAGCCGAATTTCCTCCACAAACAGTCCGCCATTGTTGACAGTCAGAGTAGTGCCCAGTCCTACTCTCCGCATCACGGATCGGCCAAGAGATGTGTGCCCGTTTCAACGCAACACCGCGGTCAAACGTCTGCGCATGCGTCAGCCTAAAAAACAAAATGGCGGTCGAAACAGCACATGTTATTGCCGAAAATTATTTTCATCGTTCAAATATACCACTTTAATAAACAACGATCGTGGAATCAAACATCTACATACCAAGACGTAAGATCAAGGATATATTTGGTAAGTAAATATGCAGGCAATGTTGAGAACAAACGATTTTTTTACTGCGATACGCTTCCCATCTGGTACATACGTACCCAAACTAGACCAACTTTTTCGAATCTTTACGACATTTTCCTAGCTCATCTCATTAGATTTTTGGAAATTATTTCCTCCTAAGTACTTAACTTTAAGCTTTAATCATCTGCATACTTTACAACCTTGATTCAATGAACTACAGTTATTTGATAACTTTCAGGGTGTGATTCAGATAATTCTTGGTTTTCACCTACGTCATCATGAATTTCAAAGGCGTTAATTCGCATTAAAATGAAATAGAAGTTTAATATTCTTGTAAAGTGGTCCAAACTACATATTCTGCCCAAATTTTGAGGCTGTAAAGCATTTAGTTGCGGAACTATAGGCGAGTAAACATGACGCAATTGTTGGTTAAAATGTATGGAGCGGCCATCTTGGTGTTCCAAGTTGGTACACCATCATGGCGGACGAAATTCCAAAGGCTTAAAAGGATGGAATATTTAAAATGTTTGACTATTTTTCACTTAAATATACTTTGAATAGATATTTTCAACGTGTCTGAGGGAAAATATTTTATTTAAAGTAAATAATTTTACTATTTTGATCGCTATTTAGATAGACGTGACGGTATTGCGTGACACAAACTCAACCTTCATAACTCGGGAACCAAACATCGAAATGACTCGAGATTTTTTCTTGTGACTTATAACACTGACTTCTAAAACATACTTGAGAAATGTCTTTATACGATCTATAGCTTAGATTTTGATGTTTTGATGACGTCATGTGAAAACCAGCAATACTCTGGTAACTGATCAAAATTCTCCGGCTAAAATTAATGACGTCTTGCGTCATGATATGATTTTATCCGGCTAGTTCATGATCTTCTTTATCATAAAAAAAAGTTAAAGAAAACCCTGAATTTTATAGGCTCAAAAATCAATCTGTGTGCTCTGAAAGTCGTTCCTCTCAGCTCACTTACATAGGTATGACATTATTATTTCTTGTCAATGAGTAGAATGGAATGGATGATCAGTGAAACTGGATGAACGTCAGGGTGCACAGACTGATTCGTGGGCTGATAATACGTTTTAACCAAATCAAGAACTCCTCTGTGTGAGCAATGTCTGAATGGCCAACTAAAGCCCCATAATTTCCATGCTTATGGCTGTCCATGATGACAACTCCTTGACCAGAACCAACAAATGACACAGTTAGGTCATTAATTATCACAATAGCAGCTACATTGGGTTCATGAGTCAATCTTTGCAAGTAGAAGCCTAAAGAAGAGTGTAGCACATTCAGGTTTTGTAGACAGAATTCCAAATCAAAAGATTCTTCCACCGTAACAATTCCAAGTTGCTGTCTGACATGAGGGATGGCCTCAGTTACTGAAAAATTAATTGGTCGTTGACCCGTGACTCTGTCATGAATTTGGTTTCCCTTGACAATTTGAAGAGCCATTTGACCAAACCAACTTGATGGGAGAGTACAGACATTGGGATTAAAAAGAAGATTGTTCCTATTTGTCATGAAAGATTTACAAAGTAGTAGAGAGATAAATGTACATGCATTAGAACCTTGCCTGTTGTTGAAGTCAGATTGTGATAGAAATTCTGGAAAATAGAACAAATTAAATCCATTATTTCTTTGCAGTGAAATTTGAATCCTGAAATTGTTTCCAGCTTGAGGTTGTGCAGAATTGGATACAGTAGTTGTAGTACTAGAAGTGTTTGCTGACTGCTGTTGAAATTGATCAGGCTGTGGTACATCAAAGCTGTCCAGAACAGAATCAATTTGCTGCTGGAACTCTGGGGAATCGTAAAATCCGGAATCATGTTGATTGTTACTATTATTCACATTGTCATCCTCTGTTATTTCTTCTTGGGCAGTACTTGTTGTTGATGACTCTTTTGTCTTTTCCAAGAGGGATTTATTGAAAGCCTCAGAAAGTGTACCTGCAGTTTGTAGTAGAAAAGCTTCACAATTTATGCATCTTTCACAGCATTCAGCATGGTAGGTGTGGCCACAAGCCATGCGTTGTACATTTTGATGATTTTGAATGTTACAATGTTGACTGTCACAAAATTTGCTAATGTCAGGTAAAAGACTTGGGTTGACTGGTTTTCTCTTGTCCTCAGATTTATAGGCCAGAGGTAAAGCAGTTGATTTTACTGTAGTGTTAAAGGAAGTCAGATGATAATTTGCTTTTCCTTTGTATCTTGTTCCTTTCCTGTTTGTCTCTCTTGGAATCTAGAATGACAAAATATGTAGGAATTTAAAATGATATGCACCTATGTCTGTGTATTGTTTATCCAATGTAGATAAAGACAGTACTATCAGACTATACCTGTTTTGATTTTCCTATATTACCAGCAATATTTTTGAATAATTCAAGGAGGAGTTCTGCTGTTTTTCCACTGATGAGTCTGAAGTCTTGATCACACAGGCCTCTTTTATATGGTCTTGTAAATGATTGGTAAAAAGTCTTATTGGACTTGGATTGTGCAATGGAGATTGCTGCATTCCTTATTTCATTAGCATTATTCTGTGGTTGGATGACTGATCTCAGTACTGAATGCCATATTTCAACCTTTTTCTCAGTTATCACAGAGAGAAAATTTTGCTTTAGCCTGTAGTATTCTGGAAAATTAAGTTTCTGATGGTATAGGTCACTTAACATTGACAATGTGGCCCTGTCATAATGGTGACGTTCCCATATAATAAACAGAATAGTTATGCGTGCCATCAAAGGAATGTAATTATCGAGGTTTCCTGATCTGAATAAAACAGGATAGTGGAAAAGTGCCATTGGTACAACTTCTTCAAGAATGTGCAGTATGCAGACATATTCCAAGTCTTTGCAAATTTTAAATTTTGACATCACCTTCTGGCGGATATGAAGCCAACCAAAGTAAACAGCCACTAGGAGGACATGAGCTCTTAAAGGTTTTAGTTTCCTTGGCATCTGTGTTTCAAACACTTTTTCATAGATATCAGAAAAGAAAAAGTGATATTCTTTGATCACATCTTCGTTCATATTCAGTGAGACATGAAAAGGCCCTTGCTCTGGAATGAATGACAGTACTGGAGACGATTCATTTTCTTCTTGTGATATTATTTTCTTGGTGAAGTACCATGTAGGCCAGTCACCAGGCATTGGAACAACAAAGGAATGGAGATATTGAACTAATTGGGGACACAAAGAAAGGCAATGTTCAATGGCTTTCTTATAATTTTCCATGCTCTTCAATTGATGCTCAAACTCGTCAATCAATAAACATGAATCTATTGTTTGTAGATCATCGTGAGATGTTTCAGAGTAAACCCTAGAAAAAAAGAAACAATTAATTTCTATTCTCTTTCTTTCTCAATGTTTAACCAGAGAAGGGAGATTGTACAATAAAGAGGAAAATTTACAGAACATTCTTAAAATATTTGGCACAAATCTTGCATCTACAATAATGTAATAATTGCATAGAATCATTAAATAATTAGGATACACACACACACACACATATATATATATATATTTGTGCTATAAATACAGTGTATATATATAAATAAACATTTACCTGAATTCTTTGATTTGTTTTCTCAGGTTGTTTGGAGATATCAATTTCAAATCTTGTGGCAAGGTTTCCAAATATGTGTTTTTCATGGAAGAAATGCAATCTTTTAATGGATCAATGACATATCGTAGTACAATTCCACCTCTGCAGAAATGAGAACTTCCATTTAACTTCACCTCAACGAGACTGTGTCTGTTTGTGGTACTCATGAATGGAATGGCATTTACAGATTTGTGGATATCCACCAAGCTTGATGCCATGTGGACTGCAGATGACAGTTTAACACTTGTTGGAAGCTGGATGGTGTAAATGTTGTGGAAGTCATCTAAAAGGTTGATCACAAGTTGACTATCCTACATGAGTAAATAGAAAATGTAATCACCAACTATCAAAAGGAAAACAATTATTGAAAAGTGTTTTGGACATACAGTTAATGCTGTCTGTAATCTTGTTGCCAAATCCTCTGGATGTTTTGCTCGTATTAGTGAAGAATGCCTATCATGTGTCCTAGGAGCAATGCTATACCCTAGTACAGGACCACTGTTCATTGCAGATCTGGAGGCACCTTGGTGATGTAGATACAGTCCAGAGTCTTTTTGGAATTGGGATGTCTTTTGAGATCTACCAAGAAATGATGATGAATGGCTACAGATGACAACATTTGAAATCACTGTACAATCCTTAATAGTCAACACATACTGTACCTGAAATATGCAAGAGTATGAAGAATAACCACAGTACGTTGGTGTTGTAACTCGTCATGCTCTTTGGCCAGCCTACTGTCAGACCTAGAAATACCTTTGAAGATCATGTCATATAGTCCAGGTGCATTTTCTTCTGCAAAATCACGCATCAGCACTGGATTATATAATGGTAGTCCTTCTTCTAAGGTGTAGTGGTGATAAAGGCTAAGCTGAAACTGTGCTACCAGATTGTCAAATGAGTTATCTGTGGAACATCATAAAAAAAATTTATGTTAATAGAGTTATGCATATTCATGGAGATTGCCATGCTTTATAATAACTTAATTTAGTTGTCACTGGATTGATATTTCATTGTTGAAACTTACAGACCTTTCAGCCCAAAATATGACCTTCATCAGTATATGCAATATCAAGTCGGTGACAACCAATTCAAGTTATTATGAATTATCATTTGTGCAATTTCCAAAGTTTCATATTTTAATATATTCAAAGTGTACACACTTTTTCACAATACAGCCCAGCCTTTGTTTAGGGTAATATGTCTACAACAATGGTTGTAGTTTCTGGCAAGATAAACCAATTAATAATCTTGTATCATCAAAGGGTACTGTAGAAGTTATATGGAAGTGACTCCAGACCAAAATACACTAAAACTTTTACATATAATGTTGCTTTAGCAAACAAGACAAGATAACTCGAGCACAAGTTTATTGCTTTACGAAATTGAATATATACCTTCACTAGAGCCAGTGCTTCCCATCTTTGCAGACATTTTCCCCCAAACACAACTATCTATTAAGACATCTCCTTGAGTGTTTATCTGTATTGTTCCAAAGCAAGTGTCTATAACATTCCAATTTGATATTCCTTGGACAATGGTAATCCCATGTTGTTCACAGAGTAGTTTCAGACGAGTGAAAAGGTTCTGGAAGTGACTTTTAATTGACGAGAGTGCTCTTTTACACAATGCAATTTCATCGAATCTCCCACCATCATTTGTTAAAATTTCATTTGCTTTTTCCATTGACTGGCATAGCCTTTCTACTGGAGAATTAGAAAACTGCATGATCTGAAACAAATCAAAATATAAGAAAAAAATGTAAAGAAAAGAATAGAAAAAATTAACTATTATTAAGTGCTTTTAAAATGGGACATACAAGGACAATACTGAATTAAAGATATCAGAATGACTTACTCTTGTAAGTGTCCTGGTTGGTGTTCCCTGACTCTCTGTAATTTCTTGGCTAATGCTTGTCTAATAAGAAATTTATTATGAATAGCATTTAATTTCAAAGCACTTATTTATGCATCAATTTGTCCATCTACATTTCATCCCATTATTCAGTCCTCCTTACTCATCCTATAACTTGCCACAAGTCTTGCTAGCCATTCCAGTGTGTATACTTATTTTATTCCCCAAATGTCCCTGTGCATTGAAGACTTACTAATAATGATATGCATACCGGTAAATTAGTTCATATATTAATTAAAAAGGTATAACTAGCTAAAACTAGTGTGAGCTGCGTCGGTGTTTCTAAAGAAACAGTAATGATGAAAAGGTAAATTATACACCGTGAAAAGATGAAAAAACTTACTGACGTTTCGGACGCTAGTCCTTCGTCGGAGTAAAAGAAGGTCTTTTACTCCGACGAAGGACTAGCGTCCGAAACGTCAGTAAGTTTTTTCATCTTTTCACGGTGTATAATTTACCTTTTCATCATTACATATATTAATTAGTTTTTTCCCAGACTATAAATGTACCTTCCTTCTCTTGGAGGATTGGAATGCACTATGTCCTTGAAACTCAGAATCTGCTTTCATTTTGCACAAGTTACACCATCTTGTTCCTGGCTTGTAAGCTTCAATATTTTTACCAATTTCATCGAAAAGTGTATGAAGGCGCTCTGGAATTCTCTGAGGAGAGAGCTTTGGACTATGACCCCAGGAAGAAGGGCAAGAGCATACTCTGTCAGCTTTTTGGATTTCGTAGAGGTGGTACAAGCAAATCCAAGAGTTAAATGCTACTCCACCAGCACGAGCTACGAACCTGTCAACTCTTCGAAGATTCTGTTTTTCATCCGAACATTTAGGCTGTTTCATGCGTTCTGTCCTTGTTCTTCCTTTTTTTACACATTCTTTTTCACAAGAAAACCCACTTATCACAAGCAATAAAAGAATAAATAGTTTAGGACGAAAGATCATGACAGCGTAGAAAACGTATCGTAGTACTATCGAGCGTAAAGCCGGTGTTTGTAAATATACGTCTAGAAAAACTGTAAAAACCTACTTGAGAAAGCTTAACTTTTAGTGTGAAACTCAGAATGTATTTATCTCGAATAGAACTGCAATTTGTAAAATTTCAAAGCTTATCTTTTAAGTATTTTTCTTATTTTTTGGCTGAAACACGTTCAAAAACTTTTGCCGGCTTTTCACTAGTAAACATATAGTAAGAGCCGTGTATTCCTGGAAACGACAACATAGACTGTGAGCATGCGCATTGCGTTTGACCGCCGTGTTTTTCAACGCCCTCCTCCCGCCCTGATAAAATCTTGTCGATTTTTCAACGGTTTTTGAGCGCGCGCACATTGTGGGCTCAATTCGAACCTTCAAAAGTAGGCAGCCACCTTAATCCGGATCTCTCAAGGATTCTGGTCATCGAGTCCCGTTTTCAAAACGAGTCTCGATTTTCAAAACGTGTCTCGATTTCCATGAACGAGTCGATCTGTCAATAATAGAATCGAGAGATACGAGACACGATCCCGATCGAGGGAGGGTATAAACAAAAGAGATATAAATGAAACTAAAGAAGGAAAAATAAATAAAAATAAAAATACATACGCTATTTGAAAAAAGTCATACAGCTGTATATGAAAGCATATAAGGACGCATATATTTTATTATGTATAAAAAAGCTTTATATAATATCATATAGAAAGTAAAATTAAATGTTTCCATTATTTTGGCCCGTTTTTGACGTAAATTATGGAGGACCTATTTCCCTTATTTGAATTTTTTTTTTTTTAACATATTATTTCAGAAACGAGTGTAAGTGGGTCATTAGGTTTTCCCGGCAAACACGAGATTTATGAACGAACTAACAAACGAACGGACGAACGAATTAATATGGCAATAGATATGTGGAATAGTATTCCCATTGATCTCAAAACACGTAAGAATACTATTTAAAATTTTTCTACTAAACCAGGAAAGGTCTAAATAACTCAAACAACATTGTTATTTTCTTTATTAACTACACTTGACACATAATTTAGAATATTTCCCTAATAGTAGTGACTTTTAGTTACTTACTTATTTACTCATATTTATTTGTTATAGATATTATTAGTCCTAAAATGCATGTCAAATACTTAATTACGCTCTTAACCTACAAAATGGCAGCAAAATACTGGGAGAAAACGAAAACCTAACCTCGTCTACATAGTAACCTTTCTCTATTTATAAAATAACCTTCAACTTTATGTATCACGAACATAAAGAGCAATAAAGATTATATATATATATATTGAGTACATTGATTGTTATTCACACGTTTAGCTTTCCTCTCCTGTTCTCCACTTCTTTTTTTCTGCTTTCTTTCTTTTCTTTTTATTTTCCCTTTCCTTTTCCTCTCTTTCATCCATCTCCTTTTTCATTCTTACCCTTTCTCTCTTTCTTTTTCCTCCTTGTTTTGTGGACTTATTAGAGTTTTAAAAAAAGTTTTTTTTAAGTCACACGACGCTCTGGTTTAACTATTGATCGTGAAATGCATGTGGAACAATGTAATCTTGTTAAAAACCTTATTTCTGAAGTTAAAATGAACTACTGAAGCTGGTACTGACAATTTTGCTCTTTTGCGTTCGATTGACCGAATACTTCATAGAATACCTAAAAATAAGCCTCGACTGGCATTATTGTTTATGACTTGTCAACATTGATAGTGTGTCATCATTTAAAAAGAGTCTAGACTTTGGTCTACCCCAGAGATCAGTGCTTGGACCTATTCTTTACCTGTTATACACCTCGCCGAGTTTCTAGTATTTTCAAACAGCATGAAATGCGTTTTCGTTTTTATGCTGATGATACACAAATATATGCAACATTATCTGCCAACAACAATACTTATGACATGCAATTGATCGCCTGCAAAGAGTAAACAACTGTCACTCTTGTGGATGTTGATATTGGATATCAATCATTGGATCATCAAGATGAAACTGAACAAAGATAAAACTGAACGTCTTTGCTTCTATTTAACATTCAACAATCAAATATCCTTTCCTCCAATCTCCAATTGATTCTGATATTATTTCTCCGTCATCCCTTACAAGAAACATTGGTGTAATGTTTGTCTCAACTCTTTCCATGGCTCCTCATCAAACAACTATCAAAGTCTGCTTTTTACCACTTCAAGAATATTTCCAGAATACGAAGATTTCTTTCTTTCACTACAAGCCACTGAGAAACTGATTCATGCTTTCATAACATCGAAAATTGACAATTCTAACTCTCTTTTGTTTGGTCTTCCTAAATGCTCCATTGACAAGGTCCGATCCATTCAGAATGCTGCCACCCGACTGCTAACACTCTCCAGAAAACACGATCATAGATCGCTCTAATTTTAAGAAATCTTCACTGGCTACCTGTATCAGAACGTATAAATACAAGATCTTATTGCTCACTTTTAAAGCTCTTCCCCATCAGTTTCAAACTACATAAAGAGTATGATCACTTCCTACAAACCTGCAAGACTTCTCCCAATACCAGTTTACAATCTGAAAACTTATGGTGGACGATACTTCTCTTTTGCTGCACCTGAGCTCTGGAACTCTCTACCTTTATCTTTAGAGATCCTGTCAAACTGTCCTTGAATTTAAGTAGCAACTTAAAACTCATCTGTTTAAAAACTTTTTTTATTTTTGGTTATCATTAGTTTTTTTTATATTATTATTATTTATTGTTGTTATTATGGCGCATGGAGCATTCATTTGGTTATGCGCTATATAAATTTACTATTATTATCATAAATACTAACAATCACTTCATAATACTGCTTCAGTGGACACAACTCGACAAAATGATCATCCAATGTTTCACCAGTCTTAAAAGAAAAAACGAACGGCATACACATTTTATGGCTTCAGAGAAGATCATTCATTGCCAATTAAAAAAATGCAATAAAAATTTGTCCATAATCAGAAGAACGGACAGACGCATAAACAGTTACATGTGTTAAGTATCCATTACAATTTTTTTGAATGTCTTCAGTGCAATTGTTTGATAGTACTGACATTACAAAACACTGTATATAACCTATATTTCGTCGTAAAGATTAGTTTATTTTTTCAGCTTTTTTTTTTTTTTGGAAAAAAACGACATTCCCCACACTCTATCAGTTCCTGCTGAAGAACAATAAAAAATCCCGCTAAACTTTAGAAATGAGTCTTATTCACTTACACGGCACCATCCGTTCCTTTGGGATGAATGAACGCTTCGCTTGTAATAAGTCATGTCTCGCTGTCCATTTATCATTTGTTGTTTTTTCGATCCTTTTTTGTTTCCTTTTTGTTTCATATTGATCACTTTATTTCCCACCCTAGTGTTTATTCACCCACTTCTCATCCTTTCTTTTTGCTTACTCCGACGAAGGACTAACGTCCGAAACGCCAGTTTCACAAAGTTTATTTCGGCAATTTATCTACAAGTTGCAAATGTATAAATACACGAATAGTATATTCATCTCACCTTCGATTTGTATTTAAATTTCCTTTCGTCACATTGGACGATGCAGCCTCTGCCTCCAAACGGAATGAAGGGGGACGGATTTCATGGGTGCAGACGTTACCAAAGTTAACCCGTCCATCGTGAAACAGTACCATTAATTCTTAATTTTAATTTGGCTGAAACTTCAATGGAAAATCTTTAAGGGTCTAATAATCAGTGGTTAAAGTTTTTTTCTTTATATTCCAATGGAAGTGTTATATTTTTACGAGTTTCTATAGGCTCTGTGACGTCATACACTCAACTAACATGTCGCTCAGTATATTTCTCTTTAATACATTCATCGTGATGTTTATAACAATGGTAGACAAGGGTCTAGTTTGTTGTTGTTGAGATATATACATATTGGATTTTTTCAATTAACTGAGTCATACCTGAAAAACTACAAAGCTGGGACCAAAAAGGAATATGGGTAGAAACATTCACGTTCAGTCCAGGGGGGATCCAGGATTTGGTTTTAATTAACTCGGGGGTTGGGGGGTAGGCACCCCTTAGAATCAACAAGAAAAACCAGTATTGGTTACTGGTATTGGGCACAAGGTTCCATGATCCAAGAATAGCTGGAATGACTTGTGTTTCGTCTTCTGATTCAATGTTATTCTTTGTAGTCGAAAAATAAACCATGTCCGTCTCGGAATAATGGCCTATCGCCTTTTACGATGAGCATTGCCGTTAGGGACCGGCCATAATTTTAGTCGGTGAGGGAGGGGGGGATTCGGAAGACAAAATGGGAGGTACCGAATTATTCTCAGCAAAAAAAATAGGGTGTTCTTGAAAGTGATATTTAGGGAGTCTTAAGAAAAGTTATTTTGCTTACATATATGAATTCAAGTTCCTTTTGGCTCGTTAAAATTTGTATTTTAATAAATTGTTTTACATCTTCATGTGTTACTCCGACGAAGGATTAGCGTCCGATACGTCAGTAAGTTTTTTCATCTTTTCGGGTGTATAATTTACATTTTCATCATTACTGGTTTCATGTATTAAATAGTTAAGCACCACAAACTGTATGAAATTTTTAGCATTGACCTATTTTGATTCAGTCGTTCATGATCTAAATACCATACTTCATGGAGAGTTTAATTATATCGATATCTCACTACCGTTATGTAAAGAGTATGAGTTGATACTATGAACACGAGAAGAATGTTTTTAACATACTTTTTATGCCGTGTTTTAGATAACTATAGCAACTGGAACCATTTCATAAAAAAGAGATCATGATCATGAAAGCCATTTTGTAAAATATTCTCGATCATCTTTTATTTATTTATTTATTTATTTTTGTATCACAGGCATTTTGTCCTGCACCCCAAACCTACTCTCCCCACCCCCACCCCCCTTCTAAGAATATAATTTTTTATTTTCGTTTGTTCACTAAAAGAGTTCGTAATGTATCATTACAGTCTTAATTTAATTCAGCTTTTATTGCCTTATATACTTTTTAGTAAATAAAATAATTGAATTCAAGCTTTTAACGATCACATACAAATCTATATACGGTATCGCTCCATCCTGTATAACTGATATTCTCAAAATACACCAACCTACTCGTACGCTAAGGAGTGCCACACAAGGAGTAATTTTAAAACAATCTCCATATCGTACTAAGTCATATGGTGCGCGTAGCTTTGCCGTAGCAGTGCACAGACCATGGAATCGTTTATACTATATATACATATTTATATACTATACTATACTATATATATATATAATACAAATAATAAATATGTTCCTATATAGCGCATTATAGACTCTAAATGCGCTTTACAAATAATACTATGAACTGTTAAGTGATAAAGTATATATATATATACACTCGATTGCAGAAACGTTGAAGTATACGTTTATACATATATCTAATTTATTCAGTATATTTAATGATATACAAAACAGAAAACTCGCTTTCTTTATTGTTTGTTTCATTCAATGACTGTCAAAATATTTTTTTCTTGTCTATTATATCGTACAGATTATAAATCAGTTGGTTTTAGGCGTTGAGAATGCGGGTTATTTTATATTATACATCTCATTTGATATTTGTATAAATGCATGAGCGACGAGGTAAATATTCACTGAGCCTGAGTCGAATTATTTTAGCATATACCAACTTGAGTAGATAGTACCTTTTTTTATATACAATAATTAAATAAAAACGAACAAACAGAAACTTTTAGTTCACGTGACAAATTCACGCAAAACTTTTTGTAAAATGTATAGCAAAACTTTTAGGCCATACTTCGTTTCCTTTTTAGTATTGATAGGAATGGCATTTACTTTCATTTTTTCAATTTCCTCATCGGAAAACGTCTGTAGCAAAACGGTTGCCGGCAGATGCCATTTTGTTGCCGACTCAATATTTCGAGATTCAGAGGTGAATATCGTAAAATATTCACCTCCAATTACAACCAATGCGCTCGCGCGTTCTTAGGAAGTACACAAGTTGTATATAATACACAAGCCCTGTCGATTAAATGATAATAAGTATAAGGAAATCGTACGATCTTCTCTTACAATTAGGAATTAATGGACCCGAGTGTGCAATTGCAAAAACTTTCAAAACATTAATTCCAAATTCTAAGAGAAGATCGTGCGATTTTTGTTTGTAGTTCGATCAACAATATTTCAGTAAAAAATGCGAAGTGACGCCGTTCATCATTGTCTATTTGGTGGCTGATTTTCAGTCCATCGCGCAACTGAAATGCATAAAAAAGATAAGTTCTTACGGCTTTAAGATTTCATTTATATGTTTTTTGAGTACAAAATGATAGAAAATAATCGTTTTGGCCGTGTTGCCATAGCAACTTATTTCTATTTATTTATTTCCTACGGAGTACAGTTAACGCTATAATTGTACTCCTATCGACCAATCAGAGTCGAGTAATTTTGTTGAGTGTACTATAAGTCTAAAATTACGAGCGTTTACTTATATATGATTTTTGGCTTATACATT
This sequence comes from Actinia equina, assembly GCA_011057435.1. NCBI lineage: Eukaryota > Metazoa > Cnidaria > Anthozoa > Actiniaria > Actiniidae > Actinia > Actinia equina. The sequence goes on from WHPX01000991.1 coordinate 242,563, forward strand.
TAGTGAAATCATTGAAAAAACTGTGGAATTATTGCTTACACAATTCATAGTGAATTACATTTTTTTTACCGCTATGAATTCTGAAAACGAGTCTTACAAACATTTATATAAACACTCCAATTTTACATCTTTGGATTCAAAAACCTCGAAGCTACACAAGCACTCCCATTGCCTTGTAATTTATCCTTATGAACGGCAACTGTTTATATATTAACCTTAGGACAGGAGTAGGTCACTAAAACGGAAGATCGAGGCCGTAGAGGTTCCCATTGAATGTCGATTTTTTAAATTTATTTAATTCCCTCTTTCGAAACATAAGAGTTCCAAACTTTTGATGATCATTGTTTTGATTTTATTTTTAATAACTTTCGCTCCCATTTTCATTCAGTATTTGGGTAAAAAAAAATAATTAAGGAAAGGTATCAGCGAATCAACACTGCACCTGCAAGACTGTCTCATTGGAAGTCATGTTGGATTCGAACCAACCTACCGTAAAAGGTACACCATTTGACTTTGTCGGCCTCCGAGACAAGTCTCAAGGAGGCCTGGAAAAACATTTAAGGGAAGTCACATTGGAACAGTGCTAAATGACACCCTTACAAGATTAGTTATATAGCCACTAATGTATTGCTGCATGTTCCCCAACAAGCTTAGATTCAAACCAGTGTCGTTTGAATTGTCACATCTGCTCATAGTATACAGCTGATCAAGTTGGGTTTTTATCTTTTGTGAACAACATTAAAGTGAAGTCACATTGAACAAAGTTGAACGTCACCCTTGAGAAGCATAATAATAGAGCCACTTATATATTGCTGCATATTACCCAACACGCGTAGGTTCAAACCAGTGTCGTTTGAATCATCATATCCCCTATACAGCTGATCAAGTTGGGTTTTTATGTTTGGAGTCAAATATCGATCTTGGACGATATCGTCTACCTCGTCGCCGAGGGATTGTGGTGCATGAATACGAGCTTCAAACACCTCCCTTGTCGACACATCCAGACCCTTTAGAGCATTAAGCCCGACTTTTCCTCCCCTTCCAAATTCTCTGGGCAAATTTCTGGCCACTTCTTCGGCTCTTTTAAGTACTTCCTTCATGCCGGTTCCCTCTCTTTCTATTTTATCGATAACTCTATTTATTACAGAGGTCATCTCTATTGCAGCGGGTACTTTGTCGTTCCTGTGAATAAAGCAAACAAAAAGTGTTGCTATAAATCTCTTATATAACATTATCGCGTAGTACTCTGATATTTAGCTTACCTTATATGGCCATTTTTAGATGGTTCTTCGAGTTGAACCGGTTCGCAGGCATTATCCGTCTCCTAAGACCAAACCAAAAAAAAAACTTTTGGTACACTTGGGATATGACTTTTGAACCGGGAGACAATCCCCTACTCTTACAATAATAACTCAAAAGGTTGTTTTACGTTCCCCCCTCCTTCACTGTAAAGCTATTTATTTAATTGATAAATAGCATTGTCGTATCGAATTACGCCCTGTTTAAGTTTACCATATTGAAATGACAATTGCAATCAATCAAAAGAAGGTGAAGTTTTCAAAGTATTAAAAAAACACCATTTTCTAAAAACATCCAGTTGGTTTTTTTAAATATAAATACCGTGTATTGAAAATGTCGTTAAACAAATTTAATTCCTGATTCCTTTATAATCAGCTCACCTGCTTCCGGTATTCGTAGCTAGTGACTACGACATTAACCTCCAACTCGAGACACTTTGTAAAATCATTGAGTCTCCCGCCAACCATCTCATGCTCGTACAAAATCACTGATGGGAAAGAATAACCATAATCTTCAACAGCTATCCTGAAATGAAAAAGAAAATGTTTGACTTTTTGAAAAGGCTTGCTGAAAAATTTGAGATTAATTTTCGATTTGAGAGTAATTTGAGCTCGGGGTTTTTTATTCTTTGGCACGTATTCGGAAATTCACGCGTTTTTATGTGGGCTGAAGAAATGTTTTTACAGTAAGGATGATGATGCTTATTGGCCGACCCCATCCAACAAAAGAATAATAATAAATTTAAATAAAAAACATAAGGACGGTCATACAAAGGTCACTTACGTTGCTTTTAAGTATTGAGGTTGTTCTTCCGAAGACACAAGCTGGAGGTAGATCTCACTTTCATCTGTAAAGAAGACCAACCTCCAGACATGGCCATTTTTCCTAAAGTTCCCGCTTGTTAGCGGGATCAGTCCCTGGGAGCTGGCGCGTCTGGCGTGGGATTGGAAATTATCTATCTTCCAAGATTTCGACCACACGCATACGACCTCTTTTGCGTACTCTTTACCTGCTTCTTTTGGCTTAAATCCAAACATATAAATACCAATTTAGCCCAATTAAATGATATAATAAGACAGACAGGCAACATAATATTTTAATATACCTTGTTTTTAACCTCGTTCAGCAATTGACGATGTGCCTTTGTTAATAAGGCATTGTGATTGCCAACGTCTTCTTCGTGGTGGGCAACCATTTCCCTCTTATTCCCGAGGAAGGCACAAAACGGTACATCACATTTTCTTACTCTGCTGTCGCAATATGTCATGTGCTCCATAGGAAAACACCTGAAATTATATAAAATCTATATGTATGGATGTTCTGGGATAGGCGGCATATACTTCTAGGATAGCTTCATAAATGGCATTTTTCCGGTTTGATCACCAATACGATTTTCATCGAATATCGTTCTGCTCAGGAATGTTTTCCCATGCTTTATAGTGTTTTCATAAACCCGAGTCAATTTCACTAATTTGAATTATATCTCAAAGGCCTTGAAACGGACATTTTATGTTTGCCGTAAGCAACAAACAAAAGGCCGTCTACCCGTATTGCTTGCAAGCAGAACATACCGAGCTTAAATATTGTATGCTGAAGGAATTTATTTTGAATAGCGTGCTATTATAGTATTTATAACCAGCTGAATAAGGTACTTACATTATGGTGTGTTTTTCTTCGCTTGTTTTAAAAAAGGGGCAAATATTGTCCATTTCCATTACGGTTTAAATATTTTTTTGTTACTGCAGGAGATGTTAAACGCGGTATTCACCATACAAACTTCCAAAACGTTGTGAGTTTTGCTAATACTTGTGTTAGTGCTTTTGATTTGACAGGTAACCGGATGCATAAAATTAAACGTCTTTTACGGTTTTCCCTAATTAGAGGGAATTCAGTGAAACTGTTGAATAGTGTATGTCGCCTAAGTTAGATAAGCTATTTACTATTTTAGCTGACGTCACATAAATTTGGAACTATGAGTAAACAGCTACTGAGATCAGGGGAAGAAACGATGATACAAATGAATGTCTTTTCACTCATTCTCTGGTAAACAACCCCCGCATTAGCATGACCGTTATTTGGCGCGCTTTTTCTATTTTAGTTGACGTCAACAACATAGTTATAATTAGTCTAGTACTATTCAACAGTTTGACTGAATGAACTCTAGCATGCAAGAAAGAAAAAATAAAACAAAAAAAAAACTGATGTAAAGGATTCCAAGAATTAAAAGATATTATCATGTTTAATAATACTATTATAGTATTTTCAAATAGATGAAAGAGACGAAACGAGCCTTGCTTATAAATAAACTGCAACCCGAACCCATAAGCGAACTTGTTTATATTGATTCATATAAATGTGTCGTATTGAGCAAGCTTTATTGGAAACAAACCAATTATCAAGGAAATGAAACATGGTTAGAAATTAAAAAACATTATGCCCTATATATACTTCTGTTCAGTAAAGAAGAGAGATACCGTTAATATATTGATTTAATAATAATAAACCTAATAATTATATCAATATTCATTCAATGATGTTTCAGACCACCAAAGCAACGAACAGGAAGCAGAAAGAACTATCAGGAGAAAGGCAGAAGAGGAGCTGAAAAGGAAAGGAAAGTGGACAAAGAAAAACGAAAGAAAGAAGAGAAAGCAAAGAGAAAGAAAGAAGAGAAAGCAAAGAGAAAGAAAGAAGAGCAAGAGAAGAGGAAGAAGGTTGAAGAGAAAGAAAAGAGGAAGAAAGAAAAAAAAGAAAAAAGAAAGAAAGAAGAAGTTGAGAAAAGGAGAAAGCAAGAAGAAGAAGAAAGGAGAAAGCAAGAAGGAGAAGAAAGAAGAAAGCAAGAAGAAGAAGAAAGGAGAAAGCAGCAAGAAGAAGAAAAGAGAAAGCAAGAAGAAGAAGAAAGGAGAAAGCAGCAAGAAGAAGAAAGGAGAAAGCAAGAAGAAGAAGAAAGGAGAAAGCAAGAAGAAGAAGAAAGAAGAAAGCAAGAAGAAGAAGAAAGGAGAAAGCAGGAAGAAGACGAAAGGAGAAAGCACCAAGAAGAAGAAAGCAGAAAGCACCAAGAAGAAGAAAGCAGAAAGCAGAAAGAGGAAGAAAGCAGAAAGAGAATGGAAGAGAAGTTAAATAACATGAAAGCGGATGGGACATTGAGTAGAAGGAAGATAAGAAGAATGGCAGAGAAATTGAAAAAAATGAAGCAATAAATAACTAATAAAGGACAATGTAATCAAACGTGAAAAAATTTAAATGTTTAAAAACCAGCTGGTAAAGCTTTTTTTTTTTGGGGGGGGGGGGGGGGGTCTATTTTGAATGAATCACTTGTTGGCAGCTTAGAACTTACCTTTTTGAAGAGAAGGGGAAATCAAAAATACCATTAGTAACGACATAAAGAAAGCTCATGAAAGAAATCCCGAATCCATTTCAGTATTGCGATTTAGTGAATTATTTAATTTTCATTCTCAGGTCTTTTTTTAATAATTGTTTGTATAAATCAATAATAAACTTCTACATAAACTTAATAAAATTATACATTAATTATGCAAAAAGGTTATGAGTTCTCAGTTATTCTTGAAAATAGATTCGTTTAATCGATGATGCGAGTGATAAACATACTGAAATTTCATAAGATCTCGAATTGAACCCTAAAACAACCTCTGGGCTGAACTAAGTCAGGGCATGGCTAAGTCACAGATAGAATCCTGAAACGACCTCTGGGTTGATCTAAGTCAACTCATGGGAATAGGAAAGGGAAGGGAACAGGAAAGGAAAAGGAAAGGAAAAGAAGGGAAAAGGAGGGTAAGGGAACAGGAAACGATCAACGATTATAATTATATTGAATGAAAACTCATAAAATCTAAGCCTCTCTTTCGTAAGAATGCTTTGTTTAATCAATGAGTGATAATCATTTATAGAAGTTCAAAAGTTCTAAGTTTTTTTTATTTTTTTATAATTATTTCTTTTAATAGATGAGAGGTACATATACGGATTAAAGTTTCATAAGTTCATAAGGTTTTTGAGAATCTACTTGATCAAGAAAAAGAAAAAGGGGATCGGAAAAATGGAAAAAAAAAAAAAACGGGAAAATTCCAGAATTCCGAGTGGTCCAAAAATCGGAAAATCGTGTCTCGTTTGCAAACTCCCTCCGTTTTCAAAAACGTGTTTCGATTTGAAAACGTGTCTCCCTTTAAAAATCGAGACACGTTTTAAAAATCGAGACACGTTTTTGAAAACGGGACTCGATGACCAGAATCCTTGAGAGATCCATCGTATCTATCCCCTCAATAAGAAATAAAGCTGTTACTGCTATCAATAACCCTAGTACTATAAATTGCCGCTTTCTTTATATTTTATACATATACTCTGCTAATGGACATGAAAAACCCACATTTTTACCCATCTGGATTTTTCAATTTCTGTCATGTCTTTAAAATTTCATCGTCCTAATTACTCTGCGCTTGACCTTTTGGCCGTTTTACTGCAGATACCTAAAAACTGTCACGATATTGAGTATAGAGTTACCAAACTTAAGAGTTCCAAGGCGTATATTCTGTTATGACACATTATAGAGACACTGCATGTATTTTTATGGAGTTTTCAGACTTGTTTTTCCTGACCTAGAACCTTGTACGTCACTGTTAGCGGCAAATACTTGACAGACTTGTCACCGTGACTCGGCATGCTGCTAAGCTTAATACCGTGATCCACTGAGCTGAGGTGTGGCTATCTCCAGCACTGCGCATGCTCGAACCTGTCCCTGACTGATAGAACAGTCTCGTACTCCAGAGCTCCTCGTTCTCGTCTCTGGTTACGAGACCGATTCGTTCTGCTTTAGAGAATTTACAGTCAGAACCAAGAATGCAACAGATGAGTATTCAATTTCAGTTTCCTTGTTCAAATATTGTTTATAAAAAAAACATTTCTTGTGACATTAGTCTATGCAATCTCATGCTTCTGAAAGATGTTTAAAGCCATGACGCAAACGCTTTTTGTGATGATAAATTCACTTAATACACCACTCCACTTTGCTCTCATTCAATAACATTGTATATATATATATTATTTATATATTAGTATGGATAGTGATAAACATTTGATAAAGAAAATAAACTAAGCAATTCTTCCTTTTTTTAAATCAAACATTTATATATTATTGCGTATTTTACTGCATTGTGTTTGTTATGCCAAAGGAATGGATTGTGGGTCAAAGGCAAACTTCAAGGATCCTACACGAATAAGATTTGTTTGCTCGCTCGCTTCGGCCCCTACTCAAAGGGTCTCTTTGTTTCTTTCATGAAGCCTCAGCCTTCTTCCTGCCGGAAATGTGCATATTATCTGGCTTGGACCAAATGCGAACGGAACTCTCAGGAAGGCCTAAATCAGTCTGTACGTATTTGTACTCAAAGGTCAGAATCATTTCAAAGACAGAATCAAATCCAAACAACAACACGTGTACAGAGATATCAGGCTTGCAAACAGCTTAGTCAGGTTTGACCAGCGTTGTTCAGTTCAGAAAAATACCTTCTCGGCCGACTGATTTTAATCGTAAGTTATTTTTCGCTCTTTGCAAAACAATCTTAGTGGAACTCGCGTTCAAACTAAGCCTGACTGATTAAGTGACTCTAAGTGACCAAATGATGCCTGATAAAATACCAATAAATGCCAAGATACAACTAAATGTATTTTATGACTGAGTTTACCAATAATAAACAAATCACTATAAAGTTAAGGCCTTCCAAAAAAAGTTAAAAAAATCAATGATTGCCCAAAATTGCCATTATATAGGATGGAATATCAATAACAAAGCAAGCTGGAATCTCTAGGATGTCAGTTCCGATCCAATGAAGGACATGATGATGCCTGCGGAGGAGACTCAATTTAAACTTAATACTTTACATATCTCTCAATAAATCCTGTACTTCCTGATTGGCAAACACCAAAACCAGCGCAAACACGAGTTTTCGTTTATGCTTAAAAGCATTTTCCCATGACATTAACCTTATGTTTTCCTTCTTACCCGGCTAACCAACGCTTTGATTAATCTTAAACAACACAAGTTAAAACCTAAAACTTTATAATTCTCAAACTATAATGATTCTTGGTTAATTCAAAGTATAAGTTGCCGAAGTTTTATGAGCGGCTAACTAAGATCACATTTCGCAACTACAAATAGCTCCTTAACGCTATAGTGATTTTATTTGTTTGCTGGTCTCTTGCCTCAGCTCATGAATCAATGAAAATTAATAATATGAAAGAGCCATTTAACGGCGAAACGATGTTGTTGACTAAATGTTCGCATTTTATCAGTTGAGATAAGCAGGAAACAGATTGGCACTATATGGAATGATTTGGATACATTTTACTCCAAAACAATCATGATTATCTTTGTTGCTTTTGTTGGAAATGGAAACTGACTTTACCTATGAAACAAATGATTTATAAATAAAGAAAAATAACAGGAAACAGTTTTGAATTCAATAATACGGATGTTGTGTGATGCATTTACTCAAGAAGGGCCGTAACCAGGGGGAAGCACATTATGCACACCCCCTCACCCCCCCCCCCCCACCCCCCAACCACCCCCCACCCATGAGAGCTTACCGCCGTTTGCATTACTACGCGGCCACTCCAGGACACAAATTGAGTCGCGAGTTTACAATAGCCTTCCGTCAATCATTCATGTTGACGCCCATTTTTGGATCAGTGAGTTGGCTTTTCTAAAAGGGTTTCTCAGTCAGATATCACAAAGGAAAGTTCCGAAAGCGATTGCAAAGAGTTTGAGAACATCTAAGTAGAATGAGGTGTTTGATTGACGGCAGTGTATTTCAAGTGTTTGGGGTGATCGCGTAGTAATGCAAACGGCGGTAAGGTTTTTCTTTAAAATTGCATGTAAATGACTTTTTGCTTTTTTTTTTCCGTTACCGTAGATGCCGGGAATAAATTAAGCTAGGGCATTTTTGATTTTGAGACTGCGTACATTGTCCAGAAGACATAAGGCAAGTACCCCAAAAAACGGCTTTTCCCTCTTTCGTTTCTCTGGATATCAACGATCTAGCTATCTGAATAAGATGCTACATGATGAAAGTTGAATAAACTTTTTAATTTATCCCACTAATCGATCTACAGGCAGAGAAATTCAAGATTTTGTAGCACAAGTCCTTCCCTGTTCTGTAAACAGCGTTTATATGGGAATGTATGGGCAGAATACTGGATTTTTGACAATATTTTCTTCTTTACGTTATTCATTTAAAAACACGATTTTCTTTATCGTATTCGATAATGGATCGATTTTGTACAAGTGAATTTTAGGTGCGAAAACCCCTGTCAATGACCCCTGTCACAGCGTTTTTTGTTCCCCCGTGTTACTTGTTCCCCCGAACACTTGGGACTAGTGCTGTGCGTTTCCCCCTCCTTTCCCCTAATAGCAATACAGTGATACGTGTTCCCTTCAAAATGGACGAACGGGCACACTTAGTAGAGTTCTAAGTATGGGTCTAAAGATCCCTAAGAACTAAGAACGGCTGCAAAGGAGACTACAGACTTAGTTAAGCTTATGAAAAGGGAAAAAATATGTGAAGATATGATTACAGGAGAACATGAATGAAAAGGCCGGGGAACACGTAGCACTGTATTGCTATTAGGGGAGGGGAGGGGGGAACGCACAGCACTAGTGCCCAGTGTTCGGGGGTCAACACGTAACACAGGGGAACACAAAACGCTGTGACAGCGCGGGAAACTGCACTTTTGTCATAGTGAAGGTAAGCCGATTTTTTTGTTTTTCTTTGAATTGAAAAATCGTACCATTACATGAGTGCCATCAGTCAATTGGAATTTAACGAAATTCAAAACAATAGCGAGCAAAAAATTCTTTTTGTTAACCTGAGTCCCATTGCTATGGAATCAGACTTTCCCTTGACAACCCCATCACTCACAGCTGGTAACTCTCCTTCCATATAGCCATATAGCTGGAGCAGATGAGCACCACAGTGGTTTTGTGCTGTACATCAATTGGGAATATGATAGTTACTGTTGCTGCCATAAAACAAATCAGCAGAGATGTTGAGGTTATCGCTGGAAGGATTGGATGTAATCTTGGATGTAAGTGGGAGTCATCAAACAGAGTTTTATACTTTGTACAAATTTCCAAGGTATGTGTGGATTTACAAAATAAAGCATTATATATGATGTTAAGTTGTGTTACATTTTTCTTTTATTATTATAATTATTATTGCTAGAACCAGAATATAATAATATTAGAAACTAAAATAGTCCCCTTCACAGTTCCCTGCGCCATCTTGAAAGGTAGCAGCTAGTGCCTTTGTATCAAAGTGATACAAACAGAAACTTACAATGATAGAGACATGTGAATAATTGCTCACTTAGGTGTTAAAAATGGTCTCTATCATTGCAAGCTCACTGTTTGTCTTGCTTCAATACAAAGGCATGGCTAGATGGTGTAGGGAACTGTGAAGGGGAAAGGAATGTGATGGAACTGTGATGACAAAGGAATGTGATCTGGTGAATGTCCTATCCTCTTATGTGGGTGTTAATAATTATCAATTATTGATGAAAACCCCATAAGGAGTTCTGAAAAAATCTGAAAATTCCAGATCACCAGACTAGATTCAAACCCACAAACCCAATTTTGTGTTATCTTATTAAACTGGCTTAGTATAGACTGTATCGGTAAATCCTAAAATAAATTAATATCATTATCAATATTATTATTAGCATAAAATTTGAACATCAATTTGAATAAGAAAATATGGGCAATGCATGAGCCATACAGAATAAAATTTCTAAGTACACAAATCAAAAAATGAAATCTTTTTTTATATTCTTATATTTCTAATTATTATGATTTAATTACTGTTGCTGTAACAGTTGTTAGAGTTAAATCTTTAATACCTACTTCTCAATTTTAGATGCAATGTTTTGTTACTTGATCCTAAAGCATTTGTGGCAGAGCAAGTATAGAATCCTTCTTGACTTGGTGTCACTGCTTGGAGATTAAGGTTAGTGTTTGTTGTTCCTGTTTGAATTATCAGCTGCCTTTGAAAGACCATGTGATAGTAATTGGCAGAGTTCCAACTGCCTCACACTGTAGTGTAACATCTTGGTTTTTTAACCGCAAAAATATGAGGCCTGGCACCCTGATTTTTAAATACATTGCTACTAAGAGGTCCTTAAAATAAAACATAAGAAAACATACAGACATGTCAAAACTATAACTAAAAAATATATATTATAGATTAAGTATTTGAAAAATTTCATTGATTAATAATTAATTAAAATTGATAATAATAATAATATCTTTATTTACCCTAATTTAAATAAACTGATCACCTGGACACGATAGAACAGCTGGTATGAACTGGTGATCAGCAATATAAAATCTATAAAAATCTAAATAAAATCTATACTAAAATCTGTGATTAAGAACCTAAAAGTATAAATATAAAAAAGGAGAAAATTATGTATAATATATACATATATACACAGAAACACGAAAATGCTGTGCCAACAAAACATTAAGTTATGATTAATTGATAATTGATTATTACTAATTTTTTTAAGGCAAACAATTTTGTTCCATATTGATATAATTTCCCCCTTTCCCCTGAGTTCATTTCAGCTGGTGAAAAATGATAAAATATTTTATACTTCACTTTCCTAGCTAATAGATAAAATGTAAATAAATATACTTTTACAATTTTCTGGTACCAATACTTCTGCCCTCATACCTTAAAGCACCCTATTTGCTGTAATATAGGTCTTGGGATGTATTCTGATATATCGAGCTGTGATATCCCTGTTACATAACCAATATCATCTGTATTTGCCTGGAAAATCACTTTGGTTTGCAAAATGCAACATAACCTTTGCCAAGTGATTTTGCAATAGTTTTAAGTGGAAACGACCTTTCAGATTTCGGATGTTGTCATGATCAAGAGGACACAAAAGTGTAATGTTAGTATAACTAGAACTCAAAAAAAAAAAAGAGAGAGAGAAAAAAGAAAAAGAAAAAGAAAAAAGAAAGAAAGAAAGAAAAGAAAGACACCTAATGACTAACGACACAAAACTATTGTTAAATTTTCTCAAAATGATGGTTATGAAAATCTATGAACACCAGTATAAAAACCTGGTATGAGGTCACCCATCTTACATAGCCATTTCCTCTTCCTGGCGTGACAATACCCATGACAATCATTGTGTGACCAAAGCCAACTTTAAGCTATTGGTCGGCACCAAGGACTCTAGGTGACCAGCATGTTCCTAGAAGTTGAAAGTTTTGTCTTCCTGCATGTGGTGGCAAATCGACGTTGAAGTGGGTCGATGCCGTTATTTGGTTGTTTGGCATTTCTTTGCTTTCCATTCTGAGGGCAGCAGGTGAATCTGTGCCCAAATAGGTGTGATAAGCCAGCAATTATTTTGTTGGGGTGGGTAGGGGAGAGCATATATAGTAATAATCCTATTTATAGTTGGCGAACAAACTTAGTAAAATAGAATAAACTTGAACTTGGATTTTCTCTATCAAACTTGGTTAATTTCGTAAATAAATCGGTACACTATGAGAATATACATCATGAGTTTTCTAAGCCGTTTAATAAACTCGCATGCAGATCGTGTTTTATCGGGTCTAAAGCCACTCGGCTGCACCTCTTGTGTTATTGATGGATTGCAAGCATTCCCAAGAGAGTTAAAAGACAAAAGCATGGCGGCTATTGTGGTGCCATTAACAATGGATGCTAATGAGAAATCTTTTGTTAAATGGCACCAACATGGCCGCGATAAAACACTCCTGCTCGTTTATTAAACATTACACAAACCTTTTCATTCTCATGATTTCTGTTGTGTTTTCTTCATGAATTATCGATGCCTTTGTTAATTAAAATAGCTTCTGGAATTAGAGTGAAGTCACTAAACCCAATAGTTATTAGACTAACACACTTTAGTAGACCCTAATTCCGTTGTTTTCTTTTAAGTGTAATTGACTTTTTCACGTTGGCTAATTAGCCGGTTAAGTACCTTCACTGATTACTATGAGAAAACATATTTGCTATAACCTTTCTATAAACCCTGAGTAAGACAAGTACGTTTTAAACAGGATATTTACTGCCCCAGAAAAGTTTTTTTCTTTTTTGTTCCTCTTATGACATGACAGTTATTAACATACTGGAAGTATAAACCTTGATATCTCCAAGATGATGTATCGCTCAAATCATGTCAGAATGTTTTACCATCCAACTACTCACTTCGTGTAGAATAAATACTGGAAATATGTATGTAAAATTAACTATAGTGAAATGATGGGTTGCAAGCATTCCCGAGAGAATCAGAAGACGAAAGCATGACGGCTTGGTGCGATTAATAATGGATGCTAATAAGGGATGGATATCCTGCGTAGCGGCCCTCAATACTCGTGGTGTGAGATTCGGAGGGTGAATGAAAAGGGATGGACCATTAGATAATTGGGGGAGGGGTAAGGAATTTATGTTGCACGATAGTTATTTATTTTAATCAACCCCTGCACCCTGCACTTTTTTTGGGTTGTTTATCGATATTTCCTTTCTGAAAGGAGAATTTGCGCAATATTTTTTCTTAGGTGATGTGCTTGCTCGATATATATTTTTTGGAATTACGCTACCCCCTTGTCACCCAATTGTGTAGAATTCTTGACAAACATGGCGACGATGACGTGATGTGCAATATCGAATAACACCAAGACGGATCATCACTGATTTTTGTCAATTATTAGGGCTTGCCTGACCTTCTGCTATGCTATGCAACTGCCAGGTGCATCGTTTCTCAGACGTCTTGAGAAAGTAAAAGATAGTACGTAAAGGACTGATTTCAGTTTTATATCCACCAACAATCGCATCATGGACGACCTGAATACGAAACGAAATGTAACACTGTGCATTGGAAGTCATCATGACCCTCACATCAATGCCGTAGAAACCAAAGTCAAACACCTTGCTAACGATCTCAAGTTTGTTCTTTTCAATCCTCTTCGTAACGACCATTATATTGACATCTCACTAGAGAACAACAAACCATATAGTTGTGTTATCACAACAGGAGATGAGCAAGTTTCTTCGAATCGTGTGCAAAGCGTTTGGTATCAATGGAAGCCAGAGAAATATTACGTTGGAGATTCTATGTATGACACACTAACGAAGGACTTTGCTCTCGAGGAGTGGAAAAATGTGATTCTCTCCCTTGCTGGGTTTGTTTCAGAAGCTGTGTGGATAAACCCGCCCTTGAATATTGAACAAATCAAAAGCAAAGCCTTCCAGCTACGACTAGCTCAGGAATGTGGGCTGAAGATCCCTGTGAGTAAAATCACCAATGACGCTGCTTCGGTTCAAAGCCTTTTCTCTAAGCCAACTTTACGAATCGTCTCCAAACCTCTAACTCCTCTTCTTATACCACCAAACAAACGAATACGTCCAAAAGAAATATCTAAAGAGTACGCGATGGCTTCGTCCTCAAGAATCTCTATTTTCCCAGGAATTTTTCAGGAAATGATCCCTAATGGTAATAACATTCGAGTGGTGATCGTTGGGGATGTAATATTTGCTACGAGGTCTGCCGCCACGAAAAGTGATTTGGGGAAATTTGAGCAAGACTCTGAACCGACTGCACTACCAAGAAAACCCTGCAGAGTCCCTGAAGTTGTCGAGAATGGTCTTTTGAGCTTTCATAGAAGAGCTGGACTTATTTATGGGGCTTATGATCTTATAGAATTAGACGACAAGTTATTTTTCCTTGATTGCGATCCTTGTGGAGCTTGGCTCTGTCTGGAGAATAGTCTGGCAAGCGCAGTTTCAGAAGCTGTGGCTAAGACACTTATTAGGGCGAAAACAAAACAAAACGAAATGCCTTGTATCGAGCAGTTTAATCTTTGAAACTCTTTACTGTGTCCCAGCTTCTAGCTAGATTCGAAATCAGCGGTTAACACCGGCAAGCGAACGTCAAGTAATGGAAGAAATTGGTTCTCTAAGACATTTTCTGAGTTAGCTATTCCGCCGTCTATTTCATCAATTTTCTCAGTATATATATCTAATTCATTATTATTCTATGAAGCCCCAAAATCGACAAATTAAACGATTACAGTGTAAAAGTTCAGATTATCTCACTGATGTGGGTCAGTTAAAAGCTAAGAGACATACTAGACACTATAGCCAATTTTGGGCATCGCTTTACTGATCCGTATATATTTCCAACTTTATAAATGTTTCGCTAGGGTGGCGATTACATTTGGAATGAAAAGATAAAAGCGGCTTGTATACGTACTTTGATTAAAATCGAGTTATATTCCAGTTGCCGAATGGCATAACATCACTGGTCAGCCACAAGACCCCCGCTACACTTTGATTAATCAACCAACTGGGAAAGCAATTTATGTTGCTCCAAAGGTAAAATACAGCCAAAATTAGAATTTATTATTCTAAGACGAATTTAAAATAATTTGACTTTTTTATCTTATAGCGAGAAGACTAAAATATATTGAACATAAATATGAAATATAAACCTAATCTGAACGACTTGAGAGTTGATTGTATGGGGATTCATTGATCTGTATTTCAAATGATTTGCCTCTTATTCTAATTTTTCCTACTGTTATAGATAGCTAGCTAATAATAATAATAATACTAAAAATAAAAATAAAAATGATAATTTGTATAGCGCTAAATCCACTAATTATAAAGCTTTCATTAATCCCATATAGGTAACTGTCCAATTATTTTCTTGTTGATATTGTATATAATTAGTAGGTAATGGGATTTCATACTCTCCAATCAAGAAATAATTAGACTCGAAAAATTCCTCCGACTGCCAAATTAGACTCGGCCTACGGCCTCATCCAATTTTGAAAGTCCTCGGAATTTTCCTTGTCCAATTATTTCTTAATTGGACAGCATGGAGTCCTATTACATATACTAATTGCTTAAAGCGCTTACTAATAAAAAAATAGCTAGGGAAGAATGAGTTAAAATTCACGCACTGCAACTGAACAACTGTTGTGAAAAAATTCAATTTTTACCCTTATCGTTTGTCGTTCTTTCATATTAAGAAAATGAAGAAAAAAAAGCATTGCTGTGTTTCCAGAACTCAGCCAAGCCTTTGTTACATTGTTATCAGTTTCAAGAGATGCTTATCAAGAGTACAAGTCAACTTAAGTGTCCTTAACTCGGTCTAAAGATGAAACTGAAACTCCAGGCGATCCTATAAACGCCTTTTAAGGAGTTTCAGCTGTTTCTAATGTTATAATTTGCTCAGAATAACTTCATACTTATTCGTACTTTATTGACTGCATAGGTTTCTTAGCATTCCAGCATTCCAGCAATTTTCAGTAATATCGAAAGTTTAAAGTACTATTTAATGGTATACTATTTAAGAATACTCATGAAGATCGAGGACTTTGTTTGGTATAAAGGTCCATGCACGTGACTTACGTACGGTCTCTGCCATTTATTGACTTGAAGTTGTGAAAGGCTTGTATGGCACTCTTCTTCAGTCGTTTCATCTAAGGCTCGTAATTTACCTATTACGTATGTTCTTACTCCAGTATAACTTGAAAATAGCTTTTCAGTACTCACTTCATGAACAAACAAACGTTTTAACCAGATTATCAGAATATATCTGCCGATAAGTTTTCATCTTTATCTGAAAAGCTTCTTACTACTTAATTTGTGTTCCTAAAAAAGAAAGTTTCAATTTTTTGGCCAGAAAGGTTCAAGAATGGCTTCCCTTCTTCGATCAAACTCACACTAAAAATTTTAGGCAAGAAAATTTTTTTTAAACCTGATAAATCGGCTCATTGAAGTCTTAACCTTTTTTACCAGAAAGAAATTTACTTATTTAAAATGTTTGACCAAACAGGTTCTTCTATTTAAATGTCTCTGTTTAAAATGGTGAATTTCAGAATTCATAGACCGTCTAAAATTCCCTAAGAATCGTGGCTCGTGCTGAAGATTTCGAGTTGAATACGTTCCCTCCCACTCAGATCTTTTTCATAGTTTCAGTGCAATAGAGCAATCAGAAGTGAAAAAATGTAAAAACACCTGCTTGATTCGCCACTCCCGCTTCACCGTTAGACCAATCAGCCAAAGTGGTCACAGACCTACTTGAAAGATCGTAATCAATGAATAATTAAACAGAGATTTAAGATCAAGTGATCGACATCAAATTAAAACAGTCAATATTCTTGAATGTCTTGAGCTAACAAAATCATGAAGGGTGTATTGTTCTTGCTGCTTCTTCAAATGGTTCTTGCATATAGAGGTACGATATTTTTTGTTACCTTACTCTGGGTGAACATTCATTAGTTACTATTAGTTACTATTAGTTATTAGTCATTAGTTATTATTTCAGCTTATGTTTACAAAGATGTACTCACGTATCTCATATCTTAATAGACATTTGATATGATCATCACATGCAATTTATTTTAATTGCTAATAAAAGTCATCTCGATTTAATTCAAAGGCCATCAGTCATCTCTGCAATATCACATTGATGACTTTCTGAAAGCATTTTAACTTATGTTTATAGAAAAGGTAGCGTTGTGGAAAAAAATGTGACGAACTGTTTTATTCATTGACTTTTCAAAAGCGATTCTTATGGCACTCAAATATCTGCCTTCAGTTCAGATGGTTTCAGACTGGCCTCTTTTTCTAAACGCAAACAAAAGCATTAAATTATCTTATCAGGATAGCATGATTACACGGAATTTAAGACAGCAAGATGCATTGATAGCTGACACGTTATGATTTTGAATGATAGTTTATGTTTCATCCTAAATTCAGCGAAAAAAAAAATTTGCTAACTGTTTAATTATTCACGTAACTCTTAAATCTCTGCCTCTCTCTTTCTTTCCTTCCTTCCTTCCTTCCTTCCTTCATTCCTTCCTACCTACCTACCTACCTACCTACCTACCTACCTACCTACCTACCTACCTACCTACCTACCTACCTACCTACCTACCTACCTACCTTCCTTCCTTCCTACCTTCCTACCTTCTACCTTCCTACCTTCCTACCTTCCTACCTTCCTACCTTCCTACCTTCCTACCTTCCTACCTTCCTACCTTCCTACCTTCCTACCTTCCTACCTACCTACCTACCTACCTACCTACCTACCTACCTTCCTACCTACCTACCTACCTACCTACCTACCTACCTACCTACCTACCTATCTACCTACCTACCTACCTACCTACCTACCTACCTACCTACCTACCTACCTACCTACCTACCTACCTACCTACCTACCTACCTACCTTCCTTTCTACCTACCTTCCTTCCTTCCTTCTCCTTTTTTCTTTCTTTCTATGCCCTTCTTCGATATATTAAATTCAGTTGTTTCTCATTAAAAACAGCCGATACCAAGACCCATCACAAACATCACCTTAAGAAACTAAAGAAGCGATACGTTCCGGTATTAAATGGCATCATCAACAATGCCGCAAGCATACAGATACCCCTGACTTCACAATCATCAGATGATGTGTACCCTCATACCGAGAGTTACGAGTTTGTGACCAATGATGCTCAAACCCTGGACGGTAGCTATGCTAACCAACCCCCAAGTAGCATCAACCTACCATATCACTTTAACGATGTACAACAAGGAATGGAAAACATCAACCAATATCCGAAACAAAGCCATCAGAATTTAAACAGTGTGGGATTTAGGAATCACGGTAGCCCATCGGAGAGCCATGGGAAATACCTGCTGGAGTATGGTGCTGGTAAATTACCAGTCAGTCTAGGAAATAACCAATTAGAGAACAACAAATTACGTCACAGCCAGGGTCGTCACCAGCCAGCGATTGGTGCCGGTCCAATTCGTTTTCAAAGCGCAAGCCATCATGACGTAACCGTCCCAAAATATAGCAGTACCAATGTTCCTTTAATAAACGACCAAGTTATAAGTCGTCGAAACGGAACATCTCCAGTATTGAATACAAACAATGTGATTCACAATGGAGTCACCCAAGAGATGAGTGGGTATGACAAGACTAGCCAAAATAATCAGCTGCAAGGTATGAATAGTTTTCCGCAATAATTAGAGTTCATTCTATGCAGTAAACGCAAGGTCATGTGACCCTTTGGTGCGTCAATAACGAGATTATTTCATTCTCAGTTAGAATGGTTCTCCCATAGCTCCTTTTGCCTCGATTCTCACGTACAGTAGAACCTGGGTTAGAGCAGTTTTTATGTGAGTGGGAACCGTGACATTGAAATGACTTCCCACTGTTTACATGCGCTTCATCCAATCACAGGTCGTCTTAGGAACCTTAGGAACGGTAGGAGTTTTCCGTATTGCTTCCCACTCATACGAAATCCATTCTAAAACGACACGGCGTTTTAAAATTTTGGGTACTCTCTCTTGTCCTCTCGGTGTTCATATATTTAAGGCTTTCTGCTTTGTGTTAAGTATTACTATCACAGTCAAAGATATAGAAATATAGGTAAGTTGAAGTGCTTGGGAACGAGGTTATTCCGGGCGAAAGGCTTTGGAATTAAATTCGGAAAAATTAATTTCCGACTGGTTCGAATCCCAGCGAGGTCGGAAATTAATTCGAATCCCAGCGAGGTCGGAAATTAATTTTTCCGAATTTAATTCCAAGGGCTTTCGCCCGGAATAACCTCAATACAACTTACCTATATTTCTATATCTTCAACTATTTCATTAGTTCCACGCGGTCCACATACTCTCATCTTTACCATCGCAGTCAGTTCGTATCCAATTTATTTTCGACAGATGTGAAAGAGAACAACGGCATGTTAAGCGACACATTGGTCCAACAGAACATGATCAAAATCGAAGGCAAAGTTACACCAACTAAATACAATGGAGACTGCACAGGATTGGGACTATTGTTCGAAGGGGGTCACGTTAAACTCAGCAGCAAGTCTCTAACAAATATTCCTGCAAAAGACATGACATTTTTGGTTTGGATTCGACTACGGACTGTGAATCAAGTAGCTACTATCTTTTCTACCGCTGTTTCTGGTGGTGGTAGACAGATATTGGAATTGAGACCCGCTGAGGGCAGCATGCCGAATGCCCGTCTAAAGTGGACAGTCAATATTGACAAAACAAGTACACTCTTCAGCATAGAGACCGAGAATATCATTCCTTCTGGTAAATATATGGGAAAACCTTATAGGATATACTTAATGATTTGAAGAAAAACTTTATTTTTTTAAATCAACTGATTTACAAAATTCGTTAGAGTACACCCTATATATCCTTGAAACAATTTCTAACCATGTACTGCTTTAAAGTATTTGAATGTTCAGCTGTTTAGTTGTAAATTAACCAAGACTTCACTCAGGCATGAGCGAACAAAGACACGTAGAGGTATCTGCTTTTTCCCCCACTGTATTGTTCCGGTACTATCACTATTTTGTACAAAACAGCTGCAATAGGACGTTTGCATGATGGTGTCATTGACCTCTACTACCAGACTCTCTTGCACACTTTTTGTTTAGTTAATTAGCACCAATTGTCTTTCTAGTCTCATGAGGAAATACAAATTTAAATAAGACTTTTTTACGTTAGTATTTACATCATACCTTGCCAACTACTTTTAGACTTTTTCACGAGAAATGTCAGAATGTTCACCTTTCTGCACCCCCGGTTCTTACTAATCTATCCAATTGGTCCTTAACGTCTAATAATAGGAATCTGGACACACCTGATCGCCAAGTACGATGCCACCCAGGGAAGAGCGTACCTCTTTGTCAACGGTGAGAAGACACTGAAGTTAAAGAACGTCAAAAAGGGCGCGAAGCTTCCATGGGGCGATGACATCGTAATCGGAGGTTTGACAGATGAATCGAGTAAAGTAACTCTTCCATTTTTGGGTGGAATGCTGGACATGAAATTCGTAGAGAAGCCCTACCAAGATGCGGAGATCGACGCAGCATATAAACACTGCAAGCCGGAAGATGCAGGTATGTCAATCCCACACTTTTTATAGATAATAATTATCATCAGAAGAGAAGTACGAACATATTGAGATTTGTACTAAATTCTTTAAACGTACTTGAATCGTTATTTGAAATAGGGACACCGTATTTGGTTACCGTGTGTTCTGGGGAGAAGCTTGGTTCTGGCACAACTTCAGGCGTCTATTTACAGATCACTGGGGAAACTGGTCAGTTTGGGGAAATCAAACTTGGAAGTCGTTTCTCCGCTGGTTGGTAAGGAAGTGTTAAATGTCTTCTTATAAATCCATTTTTCTAACTCATAACCTTAGAAAGCCCGTGCAAAAGATTAGCAGTAGAGATAAGTAGACACTATTTCTGTTGTCGTCTTTATTATTACTGTAGATGATGGCTAGTGAACGCTAGCGTGGACTGCGTCGGTGTTTCTAATGAAACAGTTATCGTAGATTGATAAGTTTTACACCGTAGTGAAAATAGGAACTGACCGTTTCGGACGTTGATTGACTCCGACGAAGGACTAACGTCCGAAACGTCAGTTCCTATTTTCACTACGGTGTAAAACTTATCAATCTACGATAACTGTAATATTATTACTACTATTATGATGATGATTATGTTATCTTTATTTTTTCCCTCTGTCATTTCAATTCACAATAACTAGCGGGACGAGCCTGGGCTTTGTTACAGTGTGGCGTTATCGCTTCATAGTTCTTTCTTAGGTCGTGCAATTATAATTAAAATGTCTTAACAATGTAATCATTATCAATATTATTATTATCATTATCATCATTTGAATATTGAAATTTATATTTATATAAAGTTTTATTTTAAATGATATTACTCCAACAAACAGTTTACATGGCCACGGTAAATATGTTTTGTCTGGCAGCAAACGTTTTTCATTTATTTTTTTTAGTAAGAATACTCTAAAATTCTCTATTTTCTTTGCAGCACAAAATCAGTGACCATCTACGGTCCTCCAGTTGGCAGAATCCAGAGAATAAGCGTCAGGAAAAGCAACAAGGGCATTATTTCAAACTCATGGATCCTTGACAAAGTGAGGAAGCTAAGGGTCAAAACAATGCTCCGGGGTAGGACCCCACGGTAGTACAAAGACGTATTCCCTCTCCCCCTCCCTTCTTCCTCATGACCTACTTGAAATGATCCATACTCGCCTGATTGCAGCATAAAAATAAAACTATACGATTACCATTCCCCACACGGGGCTCTTCCGTGAGGTTCGCTCCATGCGCACTACCACTACATTTTATATATTCAAGGAGGGAGGAAGCACGGAGAACCCTACCTGGTAAGGGAGAGAACACTGCATCAAACAAACTCGAATCCCATGTATATGATCCAGTCCGTGCAGGAGCTCAAACCCAGAGCACAGTGAAGAAAGGCGATGCACGAATCCGGTCATTCTGTTTCTCTCTTCAATGCAGCTGGCCTTTAATAATAAAAACTTTTAAAAGAGGAAGATACCACGGTGGTCAGGGATTATCATCAGTTTGTATTGTTAGCCTGGCTTACAAGTCAAAAGAATTGTAAAACAATCTTTTTCATTTTTTATTGTGCGTATTCCAGATAGAGATTTCCGTCGAAACAATGCCCAGAATCACCCAAGTATACCACTTTAAACGTAGTTGCAAATTCAAGGAAGGTCAGCTACAGCGCTATTTGGACGCCAAACCACGAGGTATTGCGTAATTATCTAATGGACACTTCTTAAAATTGTCTTGACTGCAAGGCTACGTGGAAATACTAAAGACATGCCATAAATTCCATCGAGAAAAAGTGAGGTTTCTTTTATATTTCCATGTAAGCCTCGTATCTACTATGATTTTGAGAAGGGTCCATTGACAAGGAACATGCTTTTACCAATTTTGGAATCAAGGGTGGCGTAGGAGTAGCGTTTTGTCTTCTCACCTCTGGGGTCTTCGTCTCCTGGACTCGGCAACACATGCTGTTAGGTCTCTTGATTCAAGAGTTTTTTTCAGGGCTCTCCCGTTTACTCGCTCCTCAAAACCTGACACTCTGATTTTAATTCTAACTGTTAGTAGTTAACCGTGCCCTGACATAGATTGATAGCGCGTGAGATTGTTTCAGTATCAACAAAAAATTTCGATTTTGAAAAGGTTTGATAGTTTTAATTGGGATTATCTTTAAAAAACGATGAAAAGATTGAGGCGCGCTTAGTGACATGGAGATTTCAGAGGAAAAACGCAATAATTGCTGCGCGCCACTAGATCTGCATATCATTTATAGTCATTTATTGTTGACTGTCATTTAATGTATTTTTGTACTTTAAAACTATCACCATGGCAACCAGTTGACGGAGGCTGGTCAGCCTGGTCGGAGTGGAGTGGATGCGGTACAGGAATGTGTGGTGGAGACATGAAGGTTCGAACAAGAGCCTGCACAAAACCTGTTCCTTCTGAAGGAGGGAAAATTTGCATTCTACCCGACAAGACGTTTGCTAATTTTGATAAACAAACGGAAGAGTGCTCGGGTGAGTATATTCAACAAAAAAAATATTCATAAATATATAACGCCACAATTTCTGATGGAACCCGTTTAGTCACGACGAAAGAATGTTGCAGATTGCACGGATTTTTATGCCTATGCAGCCATTATCAAAAAGCAAAATTCCTGCATGTAACAATATACCACCAGGTACATTTTGTTTCGCAATAAAAGCTGCATGAGAAACCCCCGTATGTAACACCAATTTTATGAAGGGGAATTGTTTTTGGATTCTTTTACGAGGAGCTTATTGTTTTTCACGCAATTTCCAGGAATCTAGTTACTTCCTGGAAACCAGTAAAAAAAACTTTAGTTAGATGTATTTTAAAGCAATTGGCACAGTATTTCTTATTCTGGTGTGTTACAGTTGATGGTAACTGGGGAGCTTGGAGCAGCTGGTCAGAGTGTGATCAAATCTGTGGTGGATCTAAAGTAACACGAACAAGGGCTTGTGACAATCCTGCTTCCAAAAATAATGGGCAGGACTGCGTGGGACCTAGAGAAGAGACAAAAATGGACTGTAATAAAACATGTGAAGGTATAATTAGGTGCATTTCATACGTATTACCAAGTTTGTTTCCAAAATCTAGTAATTCATAATTTGCCATTTGGCTATTAATATATTTGTAATGCTGTGTTTTCCCCCAGATTGGCCTGTCAATGGTAACTGGGCTGAATGGGGAGCATGGAGCGCATGTTCAAAATCCTGTGGTGGAAGTGTTGTGACTCGTAAGAGAACGTGTAGCAATCCTGCCCCACTGAGGAATGGTTTACCTTGTGAAGGAGATGACAACGAGACTGCAATGGACTGTACTGTACACTGCCCAAGTATGTTATGATATTTAACAACAGAACTTGATGAGTTCAAAAGTAGTCCAAAAAGTTATTACCTTAAGTTTTTTTTACTGTATTTTCCTGTGTACTGACAACACATATTTTGTAGTCGATGGAGCATGGACCGAATGGGGACCATGGACTGAATGTAGCACAACATGTGGTCCAGGACAACAGACGCGTCAACGAAACTGTACCAATCCACCTGCTGCTTTTGGCGGGAAAGAGTGTCAAGAAAAGGACTCCCAAGAAGTCCAGGAATGCAAACTTGTAGCTTGTCCAAGTACGTTTGTTGACAAATACTAAATATTTCTTTTACAACAATTTTCTCACTTTGTTAACTGGGATCTTACTTCATTTGGGAAAGTACGTGGAGTCCATCACTTGGCAACTCTCGCCGCACTCGTCGGAGATTCTTTCCCGCCGGTTTTCCTGGAACTCGAGACTATAATGTTCTATTCCTAGTATATCTTGTCTACCTTGTAGAATATGTATCGAATTTATGATTCTCTTTTTTAGATGCAGTGAATGGTAACTGGGGCGATTGGGGCGCATGGTCAGAGTGCAGTGAGAAAGAGTTCTGTGATCTTGGTGAAAAGAAACGCACGCGCAACTGTGACAATCCAGCCCCTGCCGATGGGGGTGATCCGTGCATTGGCTTGGACACTGAAGATGAAATTTGTCCTAAAGACAATTGTAAACGTAAGAGTCTAAAAACACGTTTCATGGATCAGAGAAGTCGCAAAAAAAAGTTGCACTATGAATTTCTAGATGTTATTGACTCCAAATAGTGGCTGGAATCTCAGTTTTTGTTGTTAATATAAACCTCAGTATTACTTGAGATTGTGTCATGTTTTAGACAGTTTTTGGTCCAGGGAAGTCACAAATTTTTTTAAACGAATTTTTAAATTTGTTTTTGAGCAAAGGGAGTCTCGTATTTAGGACCGGTATTAACTTTCCATATTCATCCAATTCCCCCTATTTATTTCCTATTTTCCTATTCATACTATATTTTTTAATGACTATTTCTTTTTTTTCTTTGACAGCGGCCAATGGAGACTCTATTCAAGTCAAACCTTCATCATTCATCGCGGAATCCTGTAAAGCAGAGACAGCTTACTTCGCTGGCGGTACGAAGGCCAACGAACTTCCCGACTCGATATATGGCAACCAGTTTAAAGCAATCACAGATGAAATCAAGACAAGCTACTTCACTAAGACGGAGGAAAATAATAAAAAGGAAACGATTACAAAATTTTGCTTTCAACCCTCAAGACCATTGTCAATAGCGAAGCTTGAGAAAGCGTTTCCTGGTTATACGCAAGTGCCATCTTTACCTGAATTCAAAAAACCTCCTGGTACTGACATTTCCGCTGGTCTGTCTATATCACTAAAGGCGGATGGTTCGTTGTTTGCAGGTATTTACGTATATTATTATCTAATATGTTTTTACTAGATATAGGTGGGATTTTGTTGTTTTCATTAGATAGTTGCAGATCATTAACCCCACTCCCTTCCTAAACGTTTGCCAGATTACCTTTCTTTATTAGAGGTAAAGAGGTTTTGCACCATGGCGCCCATAATACTACCCTGCGAGCAGAGTCTCCTTTCAACTCCTCTACGGGCGTAGAGGAGTTCAAAGGAGACTCTGCTCGCAGGGTACCATAATACAGGTGGGGATGCCTATTGTTCGATGGCAGAACAATAAAATCCCTTTACTTTCGGGAATTGAATTATTTCTCATTAAAAACGATTGTATTGTTCCTCCCATCTTACATGGCTGCCGTCAAGTGATGGTACAAAGCCTCCATAAACGCTGGTTTCAGCAGTGTGTAACAATTGTAAATAAAGTTTCCATGGTACTACGTTGTTCGGGAGGTAATGGTTCTAGTTCCGGCCAGACCAACACTCAAGGTAAAACGAAAAACCGAGGAGGAGATGCTGCGTTTCTAATTACATATATAAGTGGTTAGACCTTGACGTGGTTCGGATGACCTCGATTGAAAAATTGTCTGGCGATATACGCTATATATACGCTCCAGTTCGCCTGCGTGGCGGCTCTAGGGGCGGGGGGTTGGAGAGGGGAGGGGGATTGGGGGGGATGCAGGCTACTCCAGTTCAAAAGAAGTATACTATTGTGAAGCTCCTAGATAGGGTGAGAGGGGCCTATTTAACCCAGAGTATAAAAACATTTGTAAGGATGTTATTAAATTAGTTATTATTATTTGTTTATAAAGGGGAATTCAGCCTTGGAGAGTCCGGATCCTACTCACCTATCAAAGGAGTTAAGCTTAAAAAATCTCGATTCTTCTTCAAAACCAAACCTGCAGAAAGAGGAATCGTAGCGTATGCAAAACACGACTTTGTTAATAATGTCTTTGATGTTGAAGTCAAGCAAGGACCGGAAGTAAAGGGCACAAGCAAAGGCCAAACAGACCTAGGTAGGTTGATAATGCTTCATTAGACAGGCGGAATATCCCTTAATCCCTTACAAATATTTCCTCAAACCGAGCCCTGATCCATATTTTAAAACAGCCGTGGTACATATATTGTCAATGCTTTGATTAAGAATTAGTCAAATAAGCTAATGATTTCCCTACTTTTTTTCACAGAAACAATTGTCAATACGCTATCACTTCCACAAGCTACATCCCTCGTAGGAAGTCCAGCAGTTACTGCGCAAGACACCTTGAAAAATCTCTTTCTAGATTATCTTGGCAATCTTGGACTCGCTAAGGTCCAAGTGAATGGCCTCTCAGAAGCAGCTACTGCTACAACAAAACGAATATCTGGTGCAGTCGTTTCGGGTGATACTCAAGAGCTCTTCTACTTAGAGATCATAAAACAGAAGGACTTTGCTATTGGATTGAGCTCAGACAAAGCAACGTTTCATAACTTTATGGAAATGATACTTAAAAAGCTGAAAAAGAAGCCTGGAAGTTTTGAGCTCTTTGGATCGATGACAGACACAACGGTAAGCTTGGAATG
Organism: Actinia equina; assembly: GCA_011057435.1. NCBI lineage: Eukaryota > Metazoa > Cnidaria > Anthozoa > Actiniaria > Actiniidae > Actinia > Actinia equina. The sequence continues at coordinate 269,172 of WHPX01000991.1, forward strand.
AAGTAACTTAAAAAGAGTCAAGATTGTTTGCTTTTGGGAAGGGGGGGGGGGGGGTAGGTTAAACCTTGGACGCAGTGTCTCATCGTAAGTCGACCACTTACCTAATGTCGACTGACCAATATTACATTGTTTCAAACATTATTTTACTAAGGTCTTTCTATTTCTCCTCGTTGTTCAGTGTTGAATGTCGACATTGTAATACTGAGCGCCCCTATTTTTTAAATGCCATGATTGAAAAGTCCAGCTGGTATTGTTCCAATATAGTGATATTTTTCTCTGTATCTAATCCTATAAATGCGGATTATCATTTCTTTTCAGGTCGGTATTGCTTTTGCCCAGAAAGGTTTCAAAGTCGAACCAGCGACCAAGTTCGAAAAAGAACCTTTGAAATCTGCAGCTGGAGCGTCCATGAAAGAGGGTGTATTCATAGCGATACGTACTAAACTACCCCAAACATGTCAAAGTCAAGTTTGTGAGCTGGCCCATGCTATACTCGGCAAAGATTCCTGGCTTATGTTCACGGGAAATGCCAACAAGAAAGGGCTTGATTTTACAGCTGCTGTTCTTGACAGGAAGATCACTGAGACTATAAAATTTTCAAAGCTAGAACTTTATGTGAAGGTAAGTGAAACAGCAGTACAGGGTTTTTTTTTCAGTAAGCTGCCTATCTGCCTACCTGTACCTACCTTCCTACCCACCTTTCCACCTACCCATCTACCCACCTACCTACCCATCTACCCACCCATCTACCCACCTACCTACCTAGCTAGCTACCTAGCTACCTACCTAGCTAGCTACCTATAGCTACCTACCTGCCTACTCTTCTTATTCTCTTTCTTTTTCTTTGTTTTTTTTTAAACACGTTTTCCACCAGTCCAGTAAATGAAAAATACTTTTATTTTACCCAGGCCAAATTCTTGCCGCCAACGGCTACAGTAGGCTTCAGAATGGCCATAAAATTCCCAGTCGAGGGAGAGGTGTACAAAGATAACATACTTCAACCAAAATCAGAACTTACTTTGGGTGGATCACTGGAAATATCTACTCCTCTGGTGTTTGGTACCACGCTGGAAATGAAGGGTATTTGGAGGAAAGTGTTTGGAATTTCGTTTTTGGCAATCGGTGATATTAGACTGAGGTAAATCTGATGTTGAAATGCCACAGGCGTGCTTGTGCATCACGCTATGGCCAAGTCAGACTTACAGAACTGTGTAAATTTGGCTTGAGACGTTTGAGCCTATAATATAAATGTTATGTTCCTCTTTTTCAGCTTTAAAATCAATGCAGCTGGAATACCAACGCAGTTAGGATTTTCTGGCACAGTACAATTAGGGAAAAACTGCTATTATCCTCAAGACTTTGAGAAAAATGTAAGCGAAGGAGATTGTATAGATTATAATGGATCCAATAGAAGTGTATAAATCGTTTCATTGGCCAATGTAATATAACCCTCTGTCTTAGGCTTAACTTTTCCAGTTCCAGGCAAGGCGACATATTTTCAAAGTATAATATCTTTGTGTTATGGTTGGACATTGGCCAATCAAAGCAACTCGTTTGTTCACGTCTTCTTCCCCCAATAGTTCCCCTCTACTTACCAGAAATGCCCCGAAGTACAGAATAAGATCACTGCTTCGTGTGTTTGAAGAAAACATATATGCCTCTTATCGCTTAACCCGGCCACGCCCTGTGGATATTTCCAACACACACCATATTGCAAAAGTCCCCTTGTACCACATTGGAATGCATCTCGATTTGGAGGACAGTACAATAAGCTAGTATCAGGAGATTGAAAATTCAGCTGCTTTGACGTCAAATGCAAGGGGTCTATTCAGATTAGGCATACTGTTTTCCCCATTTTAGACCACGTGTCATTCCCTAGGATATCCTTTTACGGTTGCGTATAGGCTACATGAGTATGAATACAATGGACCAAATATTTATTTTTTTCATGGTTCATCTTTTATTCCAGGGAATGTGTATACGGGGAAGAGTTGATTTTAGTCTAGGCACAGAACTGAGCACACAGTACGTATATGGCGACATATCTGCTGTAACCGTTGGTAAAGTCTTCCGGATGTTTGGATCAAAGCTTGAGCTACCTGAGAAGATAGCAAGTAGTGGATTTGAGAAGGAAGTAGTGGTAAGGGACCGTCGATAATCTGCCGGGGGAGTATTGATATTTTTTAAAAATACGTCTCGGAGCATATTTTTTTGTATCTTGCGGTCTTCTCGTGCATCCCCGTCGTTCATTCAAACACCCTTGGACTTGGACGCTTGGTTTACTTGGTTTGAGTAATATAGCACCTAGTACTCAGCGACTTCTTCGACACAGGAGGATCGCATTACAAAACACGCATCCTGATATTCTTTTATACTTCTATTTATTTCTTTGTTTTTTTTTGTTCTTGCAGTTTTCCTTCGCAGGAAAGGAGCAAACCATACAGTTCCAAGGCGTGGAAAAGAAACTCAAGACTGGATTATACGTCAAAGGAGCATTAAACCTGCTTGGGTTCAGTGTAGTCACAGAAATACAAATCAGCCCTAAAGTAAGTGAATTCAATAACCAAATTATGAGGACCCACCGGCCTTTTTACTCCGCCAAGCGGTTGTAATGGAAAGTGTCTGACTGTGTTCTATTATAGTTGAATCACTGATATCGGAGTAGAGCGGTTTTTGTATGAGCGGGAAACAATGCGACAAAGTCGTACTATACCGTACAGTATTTTACCGTAGCCACAACAACGGGTTGTGATTGGAGGAATTGCAAGACGGACACCGTGTACATATTGTAAGTCGACCAATACTGTACATTTACGATTCCAGTTCATGCAAAGACAACTCAAGTAGTGGCGTTAATTATTTGTGATTAAAAGGAGGGTGGTAAATTTTTGGATAAAAATTGAATGAATAAAGATGGTTTTTTCAGTAACTCTTTAATTCCGGGTGCCTCACCCACCCCTCCCCTAATTATTCCTTGGTCCTCGCTTCGCCCCTGATCAAGCGTATCATCTATGATTGTGTAAAAGTTAGCGACAAGCAACATATATGTAAGCATAATATATTTGTCTTCTCCCTTTTATCGTAGATCATCTTTTTCCAAGTTGAACTATCGCCTTTCGAGCTACCGGGCAAAATTATGCTTGTTCGATCTTTAACTGACAAGAAGAAGGGGCCTTTATTCTACGCCAAAGCCACGACAGATCCATTGGGCGCTGAGGTATGCTTAAATCTGGGTCCCTACAACGAATACTCCTCCTTACAAAACGTGTTTCTTTTTTGGGGGGGGGGGGGGGGGAGTGAAAAAAAATATATTAGAAAACCCTCCTTCTAATCTTCATCTCCATCAAATATCATGGTATTTTTGTTGCAATGTACATGTAGTGTAGTGGTCGTCATTTCACCGTTATACGAATTATTTGTTTTTATTTCTAGTCGTATAGCTCACTCCTACTGATAATTCGCACTATGTCTAGAGATTTCAATTGGGCTGGGAGGTTTTAAACATACTGAGTCGGTGAATCGGTATGACCTTGGCTATTTGGCTGCAGACATTTTAAGAGATCGGACACTTGGAAGGAGTAGGTTGCCAGGCTCTGACAATGCGGGTGGAAAGGATTGAACTTCATGGCTGAAGAACTCTTTCATACGGGACATGGAAAAATGGAAAACTCTGTACATAAAGCAAAGATAACAGATCCTTACTTCAAAATAATAATAAGCTTTGCTGCTTCCCTGCTAGCAGAGTCTCCCTTGTTGACGATCCTGCTAAAAGGGAATTTTGTTTCCTATATGTCTCAGATTTTGACCAGATCAGTCCACAAGGGCCTGGTATTCGGATTATTAACGCCATAAAATTAACTTTTAGTTTACTTCTCAATTGCCGTGCTTAGGTTTTTCTCCAAGGAGCCGCAACGATATTTGGTGTAGGAACAGAGGTCAAGTTTCTTTTCAAGCCATCGTTGATTGAAGCTACTCTCAAGTTAGCTTTGCCGTTTGGTAAACTAGGTGCAGAGCTGTACGTGAAAGGGTCGTATGGCACATCTTTGAAAGAAACTGGCTTCACTGCTAAAGTGAATATTACAAGTGGGCTTTTGCAGGTATAATATTATGATATTTCTATTAGAACCATACTCGTGTTTGAATTCTTGGGCTACCTGTGGAAATGTCAATCAAGATTTCAATAAAGCTTCAGATTTTATCTAAACCCCGAAACAGAGTCTAGGTTGATCAAGATCAGGTCACGATTAACTCACAGATTGAATCGGAATTTAGCTTGGTAGGCTTTGCGGAGGAAGGAAAACCAGAAAACCCGTAGATAAACCCTCGAATCAAGGGAGAGCCCTAACAGACTCTACTCACATGTGAATACCGAGTCAAGAAATCGAACCCGAGATCCAAAAGTAAGAGCCGAGTGAAAAATCTCCTCGCAGCGCTACGCCATACTTGATTCCCTAAATAAGAGAATGATGTTATGGTGTTGGATTAGGTTCAGAAAGATGCTTCTGGGGATGTGGAGAAGACTGTAAATCTTGCTCGTGGAAAGATACAAACGGCGAGAGATAAAATCAAGGAGCAGAGGGAAAGCTGTGAAAAGCGTGTAACGAATTACTGCGAGAAATGCCAAGAGAACGTCTGCGAATCAGTAAGAATATCATTATAATTCACTGTTCATGTGTTTTTTTTAAAATTCTGATGTCCGAGTTTGACGAAAAAGTATTCGTTTATTGCCCAGCACACTTTATTCGTGGTAATGCAATGTTTTCCCGGCCCATTACAGACCATCCGACATTCCATTCAGTATCATTTCTTTGTTACTGTTTGCGCACGAGTGGACACATGAATGTGGATCCAACTCAAACAAAGAATCTTATTCTCGCCCAACGAATTATGTCTGTTTTTATTTAAAAGTGACCTTCACCAGTGCGTCACTTCATTTTACAGTCTTCAGGTTGAAGAAAAAATATTCTCGTCAAACTATTTATTTTTCCCCCGCAGATTTCAAATAATTGTGAGGCAGCATTAGATCAGTTTAAAAACTACATTGGTGAAGCAGCAAATAAATTCGGTAAGCAAAGTAAATCGTAATGACAAAACTATGGGAGAAGCTCCGAGTTGCATGATTGCATCTTTGTGTCATCCTGTGTATTTTTATATCCATCCGTCCATATCCTTTCTTTTATGCCTTGCTTTTGATTTTCATCAATGCTTGTAATGAGTAAAGGCATAGTTATGAAAGACTCTTACGAAGAATCGTATTCTCAAGAGAAAGGCACATGGCATTCCCTGGAAAACCATTTCCTTCCAGCAATATTTGAGTAAAGGCGTTGATATGGAAGACTCTCACTAAGAATCGTATTCTTGAAAGGATCACACTTGGTCTAAAATGGGAAAACATTACGCCTTAGCTAAAAAAAAGCTCTGTTGCTTTACGTTCACGCGAGAAATTTTCCTTCATGTTTTTCTTTGATCATGTTTAAGGTGGCTGGTTCATTGGTGTTGGCAAGAAAATAGCATCAACATTCAAAAATACACGAGAGCGCAGAAGCGTCGAGTTCTTTCCGGGTCGAGCCCAGATGATGACACGTTTGAGACGCAAGAGATTCGTTGGGAATTATCTTTGCAAGACGTTAGCCCCGGCCATCTGTAAGGGATCAAAGAAGTTATGTCAAGGTGAGCTTGAACCATAAGCTTTTATAGTTCTGTAGTTATTTACCAGTTAACGGGTCGTCTTTAGATGCAATGGCAAATATGGTTGCATTGCACTGCTAATGCGCCACTCCTCTCCTGAGGTCGTAGATTCAATTCTTGAAGCAGCCATCATTTGCAGTAAGAAGTTTATTTCTCGTATAATCGATACTTATTTTAGATGGTTTGCAAAACATTTTTAATTTATATTTTGATTCAGCTTCCTGTACTCTCAACAAGCACATCACTAAAGGAGTCTGCAAAGGACTCGATCTGGCTCACAAGTCTCTTTTCCTGGTAGAAGACAGTTTTCACTGGGCAAAGCGCATCCATGATGTTGTAATCAAAGATATGCTCGTGGTTCATGGCGTTGTCTTCGAGCTTGAACTCTCTTCAAACCTGGGCGCAAGGGTTGCAGCATTAATTGATATTACAATCATGAAGGTTCGGCGAAAGATCGGTCTTGACATCAGCCTGGCTAATCTAGTAGAGATGGCCAAAGAAATTGTCAATAAAGCTATCTCTGAATTTAAGAACTTGCTGTCCAAGAGATACACTCAACCTAAATATGACAAGCCGAGTACTGTTGGCGATGTTATGATTGGAGGTAAGAGAAATAAACTAGATATCGTTTTGGTGTGCGCAAAATCCATGTGCAGAAGATTTTTATCAGTCTTGGAAGTCGTTGTAGTCTTAATGCCCTAAAAAACGGCTCGACATTTGACCCGGCATTTGATCCAACCTTTGACCCAACATTTGACCCAACCTGTAGCCAACATGTGACCCAACATGTACCCTCAATCATTCATCTTTCGTGTTTAGCTCCATTCAGAATCAAGAATGTCGGTAACAACATGTGCATCAAAAGTCCAGGTCCTGATAACAAGGGAGCAGGTTTCAGTACCAGCGCCTGCTCTAGTGCAGATACTCAGTGGGTCTATACTCTTACGGGCGCTTTAATGGTAACTATTGTTGATTAAATTTGCAACCATTCCCAATATGCTCAAGGGTAAAAGACGTTGTTGGTGGTATTATATAACAAAGGAAGCTAATGAGGAATAAATAATACCTCCAATAAGGCGGCCATGTCGTAATATACATTTGAAGAATATTAGATTAGAATTTTCACATTCCTGTTTTATTCATTTATTTATTTTCTATTATCACTTTCATTCTTGGAAAACCGAACATCACAGGAATCCCTTTTTCCTCTACTCTTTCTTCAAACAAATATCGCTAACCTAAACTACCATCTTTCTACCTTACCCCAATATATCAGAACATACACAGTGGCCTATGCTTGTCATTCACTGGTACAGGCAAAGACCTCAAGATTGTTCAACAAGACTTGTAAGATCAATGGACGAGAACCAACGCTTCACGTGTGAACATAATAGGATCTTCTTGGGTAATAGTAAAACAGACTGCTTGATTGAAAAAGGTAATTCTCTGTTTCATACTCTGAAATTAGGGATCCCTACTTAGACCCTTCTTCGGTCTAAGTAGGGATCCTATCTGGGTGTAATGTTTTCCCATAAAAATAAAATAACTATTAAGTGTCTAGTGGTTCTAGCACTTTCGCACTAATTGGGGACACTTTTTGCTCACACGAACTACCACTTCATTCAATATTCTATGCCCACAACGCTCAATTCACATGTTGATTTTTATGGAGTGAGGAAACCGGAGAACCCGGAGAAAACCCTCGTAGCATAGGAGTGTACAACACATAAAACAAACTCAATTCACATCTGACAACCGCAAGGCTCGAACCAGCTACCCGACCCGTTGGACTCGTTGAACAGCGAGTCCACCCATGCTATCCAAAAGTTCCTAGAGTATCATCTATTTCTTTAGCTTAAGAAGACACATGAATATGGATACGACTCAAACAAGAATCTTATTCTCAAGGGAATGACACGTGGTCTGACATGGGAAAACTACACTCGAGTTGAAAGGGTCCATACACGTTTTTTCTCATTCATTTGTGCTATTTATTCTAATGCATCTCACAGCGTCTGTGGTCACTTCTGGTCCCTGTAAACCTGCACCAGCTGACGAGACTGAAGACTTTGAAACTCCCGAAACCGAGAAATGGGTTGTAAATGATGATCCTAGACTGAAAGTTTGTGATAATTATGTACAAGGTAAGATCTGAGAAAGAGAAGTGGGGTGGGTTACCGATAACAGATGGTTTGTAGATGGTATTCCAAAACTGAAGTTTTTGACACTATTTTTAAGTAGAAAAAAAGAACAGGGATGGCTGGTACAGAAAGTGATACAACAGAAGAGTGTCCTAGATTGTGTATGAATCTTCCTGATTATGAATTCAGGAGGTGCCATTACACCAGTTTCGATTTCTGAATTACCGCTGTGTTCCTTGATTACAGACTCATTTACACAGATTTAGCCTTGCATCAGTGTCTAAATATTCACAAATATCAACGGTAAAGTTCAACAATACAATCAACTCGAAACTCGACGGACCTTGACTGCAAGACTTGAATATTCTGCACAAAATTGTATTCTGTAATCACGAAACAGCGGTAATTTGGAATTCGAAACTAGTCTACACGTCAATATAAGAGAAAGGGAAGAGAGAGACAGGGAAAGGAGAGGAGAGTAAAAGTGAGGTGGGGTGACGTAACGTGACGTGACGTAAGGTGGGGTGGGGTGGGTTGAGATCAGGTGAGTGGAACCAACAAAAACTAAAGCCTGGTTCTCACTAGCGACGCAAGGAGATGAAACTTCATGTCCTCACTATGAAAAAAGCGAAGCAAGCGCAAGAAAACGGACATTTTTTGCGTTGGCTTGTGCTTGATTCTTCAAGGAAATTAATTGTCAGTACCTCAACGCAAGGAGTATTGTTAACAAACGTGATGAAGTTCAAGGACTTGCGGCAGATTTAGATATACTTGCAGAAATTGAATCCCGGCTTAAACCATCTATAGTGGACTGCGAACTTTCTACCAGGCGCACATTTTGTCATTCACAGAAGAGACAGATTAAACAAGAGGGGAGGAGGACTTTTCCTTGCTCTTCAAACTTGTGACCACCCATTTTGCTTCAAAATGGAACATTACTACCACCTTAAAACCTTTTGAATTTGAATTTTGATAAATTTTATTATTGATTTTGGCTCGTCAATTGTAAGTGTTAATCTTGTTTGTACTGTGTGTAAATTGTATGGAGAGGGAAATATCACTTGGGACGAAAGTTCTGTTTTCTTCGCCAGTCACAAATTTGTATGTCTCAAGTTTCATAAATGTATATATATATATATATTGTGACAAATAAACTAAACTAAGACCAAACTAAGCTTGTGCTAAGGTCGCTAGTGAGAATAAATCTTAACTGAAGAAATTTCATATGTTTTTAAGATTTGGCCCTTAATAAACCTGCTACACAGTCAAGCAGCTTCAACAAAAACGACGTCGACCAAGAAGAACTAAAGCTGCTGGATCCAAATGACCGAGAAACGATATTAACGAAGACAGGGGCAGAGCTGGCTGTGAATGGGGACATGTCCTTTACCCTGCGAGAAGGCTCCTGTTCACATACGTCCTATAGTAAAGACCCTGGTGGAAAGTGGACCTTTGAGCTGAGCACATTATTACGGATGTCAGTATTCAAACTGCGAGCGGTAAGCATTGAAACCCATTGTACGCATTGAACCTATTGTATATTTTTCTAATATTTGAATTGTCGGGGTTTTCAACAAATCCAATGAATATAGCTTTTAAATAACAAAATATCTTGTCTTATTTTCTTCCATCCATACTTACTTCATTGCCTGCCTAGCATGCAGCTCCCTTCCTTCCTTCCAACTTTCCTTCGTCATTTTCTTCAATCCCATCTTGGTATCTTCCTTTCTTCGTTTGTTCATTCGTTTCTTCCTTCCTTCGTTTGTTTGTTCGTTCGTTTTTTCGTTCATTCCTTCCTTCCTTCCTTCTATCCTTCCTTCTTCTTTCCTTGTATTATTGCACTCTTTTTCTTTTGTATCAGACTGACCTTCTTCTTTTCACATCAGAGGGCCCAAAACTAGACGAATTAGAAAACTTCGAAATCCGTGTTGGCATCCTACAAGAATTCCAAAAGAATCCCATGTGTGGTGAAAGAGTTACAGCAACTCACCTGGGTGAACTGTGGACATCCACATGTGATCCAGCCATCCCTGGTCGCTACCTGTCTGTTCAGACATTCGGCGAGAGATCCTTGACACTCTGCGAAGTAGCTGTGTATGCCAGAAAAGGTAACCAATTAACTAGGGATACATTTCCCAGAATATATTTCAGTATAAGATTATAAGATTCTATTTTTATTGGACACTTTGCTATTGGAACAGTAGAAGGCAGGACTGAGGCCCCGTGGCTTTTACATCAGACATCCTCGCTAGTATGACTTTATAAATATCCCCTTGTGCAATGTTTGTAATACATGCAAATACAATTTCAAATAAACTGTTATAGTGTTATACTGTTACTTATGTGAAGCCATATCGCCGCTATGATGGCCGAATAATTACAAACAAAACAAGCATAGCTTCTAGAGAATGGTTATTTTCTTAATTGGACAGGTCTTGTTGATATGGGATTAATTAGGCAGCTATATAATTAATAGGTAATGGGATTTCATGCTCCCTAGTCAAGAAATAATTAGACACGAAAGATTCCTCTGACTGCCAAATTGGACTCGCCCTACGGTCTCATCCAATTTCGTCAGTCCTTGGAATTTTCCTCGTCCAATTATTTCTTAATTAAACAGCATGGAGTCCTATTATATATACCAACTAACTATATACTCTTCCTATCCAAGTGGTTCTGCTAACAGACAGAATTGGTACTGTTCTTCTATTTCCATTAGATAATCAAGGGAAGTGTTCTACTGAACTCAAGCGAAGACGTTCCAACATCGCTACTGTACCTCACAGAGAGCGTGTTCTCAAGAGAGCAAAGATCACTTATGGACGGTATGACTAGTGGAATCAAGTAGTAGTGGAAAAGAGTAGGAAAATTGTGTTTATTTGTCTGGCCAAAACTCTTGTGAGTAAACTGATTGTACAGTTATAACATGTGATATTCTTTATCTCTTAAATGATCTTATTTTAAAGATCAAAAGTTTACCTACAACTGCAATGATAATGTTGATTTATAGAAGAAGGAATTTAGACAGATTTTTTAATCATATTAAATTGAAAGAGTATAACTATGCAGTATAAATATTGTGCACTGTTTTTAGTCTTTCTGTTTTCATTCTCTCTCTTTTGTTTTCTTTTTGTTTGTTTGTTTTTGTTTGTTTGTTTGTTGTTTGTTTGTTTGTTTAAGTTTAGGTAACTATTGTTGTGTAATAGCGGATCAGATTTGCTCGAGGGTTCGTTAATTCGTTAATGAAGTGGAATGTTTTGGAAACCTATTGTTCTATACTATGTTTTTGTTCGACTTTGTGCTCTTATAGCTTTGTGTTTTACGACAATGTCATGGAAACGTCATTGTGATTGACGTACACCAAAACCTTCTTCGTCGCGACAAAAACAATCGCTAGAGGGCGCGTGTGATTGAGAATGGCTGTAACTGTCAGCGCGGAAATATTATTCGCATAGTTTGTGGTCACCCAATGAAAGTTTTTACTTTCAAAATGTTAGTTCATAAATGAAAATAATATTAAAACCAGTATTTTCAGCCATACTTGCTTTGGTTCCGATTGTGCACGGTCAGCATAACGTGAGGATACATCTCAATATCGCTCGCCAAGCAATAGCTTTGTTCTGTGAGGTTTCCAAACCATCCCGCTCCATTTATTATGGTTACATTTTTAATTTTAATTTTTTCAGTGAAATTTTTTAAGCTAAGCTTGGCTGACTGTTGAAAATCGGAAGGTTGTGCATTGACATGATGCACGTTTGATGTCAGCGGAGATTCTTTGTTTCTCATACACAACTGTTAAACAAAAAAAAACAATCTGAAATGGGAGAACATTACAGGTACACTGTTTGCCTCCTGTGGAAAGGAAAATACAGATCAGTCCACTCTAACAATAAATAAGATGAGTGGGTACTTAAATCTTGATCCAAATCAAAGCCTGCGAAAACCAGAACTAAAACACTTAAAACGAATCCGGGTCACAAGTTCGATGCGGTAGTTCAATGAATAATTAATCACACTGGAGACTATAGGCCACAGCTATTAGGCCACGGGACAGACGATCAAAAGTGGGTTGATTGAGTTGGCCAAGCTATGAAGTTTTCCCTCTACTTGCTTGTTACGGACTCTCATGTCAAGAGGTACGTTCACATGTGTGATTTGTTTAGGTATACTAAACTATATAACCACACAATTTATCGTTTCTATATCCTCTTTTGTTTATACTAGTTTCATAACATGTAATAGATATGTTCTATTTGTAAATAAATCGGAGTGAACATATGTTCAGTTTGTCAACACAATATCGGAATGGAAATTAGAATCCAGACTAAGGAGAGCTGGCTTACACTTAGTGAAATTATCATGATATCTATTACTAGTTACCCAAAGATTAATGTTTATAAAAAGGTCGTAAAGAGTAGCAAATGTACTAATATTCAACCTCGTGGTTTTACTACATATGTTTAGATTTTATTAACACTAAGCCATTATTAAGTTGAAATCTGGTTATTTCAGTCGATACCGTGGAGAGAATTCGCCGCTTCGTTATGCAAGTGGCTAGAGAGGGGAGGTTGATCTTCACACTTAGTTCAGAAATCACCTGCAAGTGTACAAGTTTTTTCGAAGAACAAAGAAAAAGCTTTCATTTTGTTTTGATTTAGCTCAAACCTTTTCATATTTAGATCAATATATATTCCTTTATGTGGAAATAACGATTTTTTAAAAAAGTTAATCATATCAACTAGCTACTTCACAAAATTTTATTATTATTTTTTGATCATTAATGATTTTTCGAATTTTATATCAAGGAACTGGTGTGTAGTAAAAAATAAAAATGTATTAATAAATGAATAAGCAAATTCAGTTTTTTCGGTGAAATGTCGGTTACCTTAAATAATACTCGAATGTCATTGCTATTCTATAGTCCCTCGACTCATATCGACATTTTTCCATGATATTATATTATTATTATTATATTATTTTATTATATTATTATATATTATTATTTTTTACCACTGAAGCGGTTTATTATAAACTAAGCAATTATATTCTATAAAACAATTTTTGGTGGATAGGAATTCGGTACAATTGGTTTCAAAGAGTTATGCAGTAGTGTATAGCCTCACTCAATTGATCAACATCTACCCTTTTCACTATTCTATTGAAAGGCAGTAGCTTTATTCTTCCACGTTTACTCTTGGGCCAGGCGAACTACCCAACAACAGACCGCAAACAAGCAACGACGCAACGACTTTCTCCGTCAACAGTAGTGTATGGCCTCACTCGATTGATCGATATCTACGCATAGTTTCAAAGCATTCTGTTAAATCTAGTAGTGTAGTTGCAAATGCAGTGACCATTTAAAGACTAGATTTCAATACCTAGTGTCAGTGCTACTTGTTGATCGGAGCTAAGATGAATTGGCTAAAAACGTATGTCTTGTTGTTCTTTTGTCTAGGGGGATTTCAAGCGTGTAGCTCGTTCTCATTTCTAACTTTGCTCGTGTTCCTTTTGCTACTATACAGTTGATTTTGATTTCTGAATTGCATACGGTAGCTGTTTTTCATATAATACTGACAGGAAAGCATTTTCGCTATCACCATGCAAAATTATTTTCTCTCCATTACATTTCCGACAGATAAGACAAAATCTGATAACAAAAGAATTAGGAAAAATAACTTTTTTTCATTTAATATTTTCCTACTTAAAATTGCACGATCTGCAGTTAACCGAAAATGTAACACCGAAGCTTAAAACGAAAACACCTTTAAAAAAACATGATTTTATTGTATTTTTTTATAGTTAAGTGGTAAATGGAGGAGTTCGGCGGTTTTATTTAATCGAACATCAATTTGAACGCACTGAGATATTGAATTAATTATTCATCACATTCATGGTGGCTTACTCATGGTATTTTTGACGGCCTGATTCTTTTATATATATTATATATATTCTATTATATATTTTTTTTACCACGTGTATACCCTTTATTTTGGGAATAAAGGTTTTTCAGGTTTCTCCAACTTTCCACCCTCCGCAAAAATCAACTTCTAAATTCCGACTGGACCTGACTGACATCATAAGCTTAAGTACGAGCTTTCGACTAAGAAAGTATTCAATAAAAAACTCGAGAGAAGTTATCGAATGTTATTTTGTTAATAATTTTACTATTATTATGTTTTCATACAGTTTATAGCAACAGAAATTATTATAAAGAGTCAAATGTCAAGAAGCAATTTATTCCTGTTTCATTCTACTATGATTCAAATGGGATTACCAATGATGCTGGAGCCATACAGACACCGCTGACCACACAGTCATTTGAAGCAGACTCATATCCAAACACTTATAGTATCAAAGCTGCGAGTAGAAATGAGAACGATCAAAATTTTCTTCAGAGTATAACCCAACAGCAGGGCGATGACCAAGCAAGTGTCCAGCAAGAAGACGGGGGAAACTATGAGAGTGAGACTGAATGACGTGGAACTTGTCTCCGAATGCTAGACCACCAACCAACCAAAACCATTACCAGGAAGATTCCAGCAATGAGGGTTTACTTGGAAATCAAGTAAATAACCTGTTAAGTAATGGCGTTAATGCTGAGGCACCCAACAGCAACACCAATTTCCAGGAAAGGATTGACACTGACCATTTTATGAACAGACCAGAACTAGATGGTAATGGTAGCAGTGATCATTTATCGGACAACCAATTGGAAAAAGGCATTAGCAAAGAAATACCAGTCTTTCATACAGGTATATCTGTAAACTTCAATTTGTTCTACTTCACCTAATAAGCTAATCATTTACTTCTCAATGTAGGTCACTTTTAACAAGGGAAGCTTGTTTCACAGCAATTGAAATATAGTGTTACAATTTGTTTTTATTATGGACAATTATCCCATTCAGATAATATTTTATGTATTTTACTAACTTTCCCCTGATGTCAGGAAAGCCACCACAGCTTTCGCCAATTACTGTGGGCCTTGTACTAATTATTAGCACAGACACTGAAGATGGTTTCACAAGCGTCTTTATTGGGTCATTTACGTTCACCTTATACAGGGTTATAGTGAAGACAGGCGGGGCCTACGGTTAAAAGACCCTATCCAAGAAGACTTGAAGGGTCTAACCAGCATTTGCAGATGTAATTATTAGAAAGGCAGCACCTTCTCAGTAGTTATTTTAAGACCCTGAGTGTTGGTCTGACCCGGGACTCGAACCACGACCTTCCGCACAACAGACCGACGATCTTACGGCGGTTTAATTCAAAATGTTATTAGCTTGATTATCAAAGAAGGTCCAGATACAGAAAAATGATATAACGCTATCAAATAACTATTAGTATTAACGGGAATATTAAAGCGATCCCTAACTTTCCCAACCCTATAGCTGGGTCCTTTATGCAGTAATATCAGCCAGTATTGCCTTGTGCTACTTCTTGTGATGCTCATCTCAACAAGGCAATCCCTTTTCTGAACGTGTACTGTACTGTTGTCTTTCACATTTAAATTACACAGAAGAAGGAAAAGTATTAGAACCCAACCAGACGCTTCCCGATGGAGGTACTATTATTCCGGATCACGTAGAAAGTACTTCTGTCAGCCAAGGTACAAATAACGTCAATCAAACGTTGCCCGACGAAGGTGTGCCCGCGGGAAGTGGAGGTACTATTATTCCGGATCACGTAGAAATTACTTCTGTCAGCCAAGGTACAGATAACTTCAATCAAACCTTGCCCGACGAAGGTGCGCCCCCGGGAAGTACGGGCTCGATTATTCCACATCATGTAGAAAGCATTTCTGTCAGCCAAGATACAGATAACGTATTGGACAGCGGATTAAAAGGTTCGGCCAATCTAAATGCTATGGAAGAAAGCCAAGGACAGCAAGGTACGTATGAAAGAAGCGATTGAATACCGACATCAAAGTAGGAAATTTTGTACGGAAATAGGCTGGGGTACATTAAGATAAATGCTAACTTTAAGTAATGTTTATAGAATGAGTGAGCTTGTTTTATCGGCAAATAAAGACCCGAGCCGGAGACGAGTATTTTATAGCCGATAAAACACGGGCACGAATTCTATAACCGACTTCTAAAACTCATTAATATTGTTCAAAAATATTTAAGTTATTTTTCCATGTTTTAATGATTATTCTAAAACTCATTTTTATTGTTTAAAAGTTTACGTAAGAGAACCAGAGTTAGTGCAAATATGCCAGTATTGAGAGTATTCCCTTGTGGTAGAAAAGGACTTCAAAGGGGTACTAATGTACCACAATAGCACTCTAAAGCAAAGTTACATTTAGACAAATATCTTCGTGGATTGGTAAAAAAAATATTGTTTGCCAAGTTTGTATAAATTACTAGCAAATTATTCAGTTCTTGTTGGTTTCGAAATAGTACGCAAAATGAGTAGATTCAGGAAACTAAGACTGAGAAGGAAGAACAGGACTGCATAGAAGCTGGAATTCCTTCAAGTACCAAGTATTCTACCAAATGGGCTGCTAAAATTTTCAATGAATGGCGGGAAAGTAGACAAAATCAGGATGTTATGAGTGAAATTAGCAGCTTGAAATTCTGCAACAAAGAAGATTACCAAGATCTTCAAACCAGACTTGAGAGCATGAATGCAGAATCGCTGAACTTTTGGCTCATTAAGTTCGTGCAAGAAGTGGCCAAAGTGGATGGGCAACCATATCAACCTAAATCTTTGTATGCCATTACTTGTGGAATTAATCGCTATTTAGCCACGACTAGACCAGAAGATGGATTAAACATTCTGGACAAAGGTGATAAAAAGTAGGTTCTGATTAATTGATTAAGATAAATTTAAATTTTTCATTAGGGTCATATAATTGAATTATCTTTGATAAATTTCAGGTTTTCCCTTTTTCGAAAAGTTCTCGATTGTGAAATGAAGGAGGGCACTAGGATGGGTAAGCTACAAAGTACAAGAAGGAAGACCAGAGAGGAAGTTACAGAAGAAGATGAGGAGACAATGTGGACTAAGGGACTTTTAGGCAGCTCAACAGCTAAGTCTCTTTTGCATACCATATATTATTATAACGGTAAACTTTTTGGTTGAGAGCCCAAGACCATAGAAATTTGCTAACAAGTAATTTTAGAATATCGAATAATACGATAGTTTTGATGAAAGTCGAAGTAAGACTTTCCATGGGGGTTTGAAAGACCTAAAATATAATCCTCGAATAGTCTAACATGTTCAGTTTGGCATAATATAGGGTCAGAAACACATCCCAGATGTTTAGTAGCTCTCTACAAAATATATATCGGAAAAGTCAAAGATTTCGCTGAACAAGTAGGGGCGTTCTACCTCAAACCTCATAGAAATGTGTCTCTTTTTGAGTATGAGAAAAGCCCTGTTGGTATTAACACCCTGAAGAAGATTCTTCCGGAAGAATTATGTGTCAAGGCAGGCTTAAAGAGAAAAACTTCCCACTCATTGAGAGTAACTTGCGCTACTAAGCTATTCCAAAGTGGTGTTGAGGAAAAAATCATAAGAGAAAGAACTGGGCATAGATCTAATGCCCTGTTACGTTACGAAAGACCATCAGAGAAACAGTTATTAAGGCTAGCTTGGTCTTAGGGTCTTAGGTTTCCAGAGCAATTCCTGCACTAAATACTTTATCTCGTGACTTAGGATTGTTTGAGGATTTAATAAGTATATTGTGGATGACAAACAAGATGAAATTAAAGATAAAACGTTAGCTTTAATCGATTTGCCATCGCAAGCTTCTGCTACTTCAATTACAGCCCAATCAAATTCTGAAGATTTGGACATAGAAATGCCTTTGTTCGACTTCGAATTAATGCTTGAATTAGATCAGTATCTTAGTGAAAATCTAGAATACGAAGTTTCTGATGAATTACTACCAGCTATGTATTTACCAGAGCCAAAACGGCCAGGTGTAGCTAGGGCGCCGGTGTTTAATAATTGTTCTTTCAACTTTAACTTTAATAAGTAACTTTAATAAGCAAAAGGGTATTGCCAATGAAAATGAAGTATTTCTCGGATACTTGGAATTAAATAAAATAAACTGATCTTGCTCATTTATTAAAGTTTCTTTTTACTAAAAACATTCTAATTTGTTTCCCAGAGGAGTGCGGGGCTGATATTAACTAATCTCTTATTCATCCGTTCTTTATATGCACGTGATGAATTTCTAATCAGCCCCTCACGATATTTTACGCCAGTTAACGAATGCCGACGATTACAAAACTAGAGGTTGCCATGTGAATTTTAAGGTTCCAAAACCAAGAACTAACTTTTTAAAAAAGAGCTTTGCTTATAGTGGAGTTGTATCCTGGAATTCTTTACCCTTAAATTTCAAAGAATGTTCTACTGTCTCTAAATTTAAAAATTGTCTTGTCAAAACTTAATTTACCTTTTATACTTTTAGTAATTGTTTATTATATCTTATTCTTATCTTAAGAACTTTTGTAAATCTACTTTTTTTCCAAGGCTCTCTGGAAGAGCATTAATTTGTTAATGAATGGACTCCGTATCTAAATAAAGTTACCTACCTAGCTACCTACCTCCCCTGAAAAATTCAAAGCCGCTCCCGACTTTAAGCTTGAAAGACCTTTAGCGCCGTATAAAGGTACTGTCACGTTGTATTACTAAGGTCATGCGATTGGCCAAAAACCCTAATGAATATTAATGAGTTTTAGAAAGATTATGAACAATTGCTCTAATTCGTTATGACGTCACATGAAAACATATTTGTTTTAAATATGGTCGTGGAATGGCGGCAAAAGTGCAGCAATAAAGACACAAATGCGAAAAATATATATATTTTTAGAACTAAGAAAAGCAGAAACTAGCCACCAAATACCATATTCATTGTAGGATAGACTCAGGTTACTAAAGATCTATGACAATTTAGCTGCAGAATAGAATTAGTTCAAATTGTTATTGTTATTTACCTTTCTGTCCCTTTTATAACAAGCGGTGACATCACAATCAAATAGGGTCAACCGTAGTTTCCTCGATTATTAATTGTTTTTTAATCGTAATTATCATTGACCTTTTTCTTTCGTTAGAAATGATGGTGAAGAACGAAATGTTCAGCGATACATTGGTCCAGCAGAACATAATCAAGATAGAAGGCAAAGTCACGTCACCAGAACCAAAGGGAGACTGTAAAGGGCTATGGTTAGCGTTCGATGGTGGGCATGTCAAGTTTAGTAGCAAGTCCCTGAAATCATTACCTAAACGCGAAATGACATTTATGGCCTGGATTCGTATTCGCAAAACAATCCTCAGATCAACTGTGTACTCAACTGCTGCAGCTGCTGGAGGTGTTCAGCTGCTGGAAGTGATCCCAGCATCTAACATGTTGAGCTCTTTTTTGAGGTGGAAAGTTGATACTGGCAAAAATGAAAATCTTTTCACGATACAGACCGAGGAAATAATTCCTTCAGGTATGCTTGTTTACTCGATCTTCTGTCTTGTTTTGTAGTTTGCCTGTTTACTCGACTTTTATTTTTCAAACAAACGTTCCCTACGTATCTCCTAAACACCCTTCCTTCATACAGAGCTTTTGCACTATCACGTGGTGGCAGCCATGACAGGAGTCGCAACGATAGTCTTTTTTCCCTGGGAAACTGTATTCTTTCTCATGTAAAGGAATCAGATTAGACCAGATTCAATTGTTCATGCCTCTCTGCCATCACGTGATGGTGAAAAGCCTATACAGATTATATTTTTTACATTTTCTTTAATACACTTGACGCAATTAATTGAAGATTTTTCTAATATTTCGTACAAAATACATTTCGTAGTATTACGAAATACACTCCACATTGTCAAAGTTCCCTATGACTATGGCTCCTATAATTACATGCATATAATTATCACGTGCTAGGGCTGTGGACTTATGTAACTGCTAAGTACGATGGAACCCAAGGTAAAGCGTACCTCTTTGTGAACGGTGACAAGACCATCAAGAAAAAAGATGTTCCACCAGGGAAAGATCTCGTTTGGGGGAACGACATCGTGATCGGAGGTTTAACAAACGAAGCTGGCAAAATTACCTTCTCGTTTTTTGGTGGGATGATAAACATGCGATTCGTAGAAAATGCCTTCGATAATACGGAGATCAAAACAGCGTACTTGCAGTGTAAGCCACCTTATGGAGGTAAAGACGATGACTTGGCGTTCATCCTTAGGGCTAGGCTTTCCTCTCTTAACTCCTGTGTACATGCTACAAATTAGGTCCTAGAGCGTTGCATGTGAGAAATGTTTTCGAGAACTAGGAGCGTCATTTTACTACCACTACCAAAATGCTTCGCGATTTGCCTTTCTTATTTAAATTGGTATCGCCTCACGAGAATATTAAGATAATAGCGCTAAATAACTGAGCAACAGAAAGGGTGCAAGGAATTCTGGGATTTCCATAAAACGCAACAATACCATTAGTTCTAGTTTTCATATCAGTTCCTCGTCAGATCAAGTAAACTCTCTTTTGTTTGTCTTTCTCATTCTACTTCTCTTTTTCCTTAAGCTTTTTGTTATCTTGACTTCCTAACATTTGTTTCCTACAGAGATAGCATATTTGGTGACCGTGTGTTCTAAGGACAAGCTAGGTTCAGGCACAACGTCAAGCGCCTACATACAAGTGGTCGGAGAAGATGGCGAGTTTGGGGAAATCAAACTTGGAAACAGCTTTTCCTCCGGCTGGTAACAACGCCGTGATTCATATTCCGTGATCTATCTTTTTCGTTTGCACCATCACATGACCACGTTATAGAGATTTTTGTGCACCATCACGTGGGGGCAGCACTGGCAGGAGCAATTGAACCTTCTGGTCTTCAGTTTTCCAGGGGAAAGACTCAGTATATCTCCTACCAAGGCTGTCATCACCAAATGATGGTGCAAACCCTCTAATGGTCCCTTTAGTGTGACTGAAACAGTACTATATCAGTAATAAGCATTACTTT
This sequence comes from Actinia equina, assembly GCA_011057435.1. Lineage (NCBI taxonomy): Eukaryota > Metazoa > Cnidaria > Anthozoa > Actiniaria > Actiniidae > Actinia > Actinia equina. Next base: position 289,963 of record WHPX01000991.1, read on the forward strand.
GTACTTTGTACTTTAAAAAACAGACACTGCACTTTTCGTACTATTTAAATCAAAATAGATTCAGTATTGTTTCACATATTTATGAGTTTGTATTCTATGCTACTTTAATCTACCTCGTTTTACAAGTGTTACATTAAATTACTTTACGGTTACTGTGATTGTTATTCTAAAAAATGATCCCTTATGTTCTTCAGCGGCAAAACACTAACCATCTATGGTCCTTATATCGGTAAGATTCAGAAGATTAGTATTAGAAAGGACAGTACAGGCATTGGTTTTAAAGACTGGTTTCTTGACAAGGTAAGGATGCGTCATACAAGCGTGCAGGCGTCAAGATCCGTAAAAAAGTTAAATGGGATTCCAAATCACAAGAGTATCCATAGTCATTTTGTGACAATGAAACGATAGACGAAGCTATAAGAGAAATTCAGTCCTTCAAATTTTATCGAACTTTGAAACAACCTTTGGACTGATCTAAGTTAAGGGCACGCCTAACTCACAGATCAAACCATGAAACAACCTCTATGCTGATATGAATCAGGGTTGCCTGGATATATCCATCGCGTTGTGTCGATCTGTAACCACACATGTGTTCTTTCCACAGATCACCATTAGCGTCGAATCAATGCCAAAGGTTGGCGAGGTATATGATTTCGAATGCAACTGTAAACTATCTGACAAGACCACGATGCAGAAATTCATAGACGCTACTCTTTTAGGTATTGCTTATCTTTATTTGCTGATAATCTTCTTTACAACTTCAAATATTAGAGTGGGGGTTTATTAAAACCCTTCAAATTTTATTGATATTCTGAAGCAACTGCCGTGTTGATTGTGCTGATCAGGGAACCTCTAACTCACAGAAGAGGTTGAAATATAAATTTTTCGTTCAAGCAGGAAACCCTCGGATCAAACTATAAGAAGCGAATACCCTACCACTCGCCAAATATGACTTTCATTTTCGTTTAACACTCCCTTCCTAAATCCTTCTTTTCTTGAAACTTTAAACTTACCATCAAATGGCTTCAACTTTAGACCTATCAGAAACCATTGATCAACAAAAGAGCCAAATTAGAATGGTTAAGGCAAGTCACGATGCAGGCGTTACTGCCATTACGTAAGGCGAATTCCATTACGATCTGTGAATTAACCATTTTCTGATTTTGAACAGCCAAGTTTCTATTTAGGGTTTCGATAAAATTTGAAAATTTGAAGGTTCGATACAAATAAAGGCATTTGGGACATGTACAATTTTTATGCCTTATTTCCAATATTTTTTCCCCTTTTCTCCATGGCAACAAGTAAACGGAGGCTGGTCAGCCTGGTCGGAGTGGAGTGGATGCGGTACAGGAATGTGTGGTGGAGACATGAAGGTTCGAACAAGAGCCTGCACAAATCCGGTGCCTTCTGAAGGAGGGAAAAAATGCATGTTGCAAGGCAAGATTTTTGCTACGTTTGATAATGAAACAGCAGCCTGTCCAGGTAAGCTTAGAATCATTAGATTTATGTTATGCAGAATATTTGATTTAGAAATCTCAAGAGACAATTGCTAAGGGACCTAAGGCTGCCGTGTAGCTGGGGGAGGGAGAGAGGGAGGGTTCTTGAGCCACCGATACTCAAACGATACCTTTTCTGGAATTTCTTTCTGCATGTCTTCCCGCTACACTAATGAAAAGCCCGCCTCCGTCACGTCAGTCTCGGGTATTTCATCAAACTCAATCTCCCTAGATTTCTTACCTTTCAATCTTAAAACCGTATATTCGCCCATATTGAGGATTAGGATTTGGCCAACTAGAGTAATGAGAATAGACAGCGCTCTCATTGTGGTTTTTCTTATTCTGGTGTGTTACAGTTGATGGTAACTGGGGAGCTTGGAGTCCCTGGTCAGAGTGTGATCAAATCTGTGGTGGATCTAAAGTAACACGAACAAGGGCTTGTGACAACCCTGCTCCCAAAAATAATGGGAAAAACTGCGTGGGACCTAAAGAAGAGACAAAAATGGACTGTACTCAAGAATGTGAAGGTATTATCCTCTCCCATCGTTTTTACCCTGTGTCATCTTAGTGTCGAATAGCCCCTCATGAGCCAATATTATAACATCAAAAGTCTTGATGATTATTAGACGCTTGGGCAACTGAGTGTAGGGGCCAAAATTTGTCCTCTGCTTTTATCTCTATTTCCATTGTCATGAGAGACCTTTAGATCCGACGACGAGTACGAAAACGAGTACGAATACAAAAGATTAACTTTTTTAAAAAGGCACTATGTTTTCGTAATCGTGATCGTGTACGTAAATTGAAACTTTAGATTGTAAAAAATCGGAAATCGACTACGATTAAGTGTTAACCACGTGCACAAGACCAATTTTAATACTAGTACTCGATCTCGTACTCGTCGCCATATTCCCTAAAGGTCGCTACTAACACTTCTGTTTGAATGTTAATCCACAAGACATTTCACTCCATTCTCTATTCCATTTACAAAGCATTTTCATTTCTATTTCCAGACTGGTCATAGTCAACATAGTATTTGCCAACATTCCCCATTCAACACACCATTATTTCATTTATTTCATCTTCTTCATTTCTTGTTTTCCAGATTGGCCTGTCAATGGTAACTGGGCTGAATGGGGAGCATGGAGCGCATGTTCAAAATCCTGCGGTGGAAGTGTTGTGACTCGTAAGAGAACGTGTAGCAATCCTGCCCCACTGAGGAATGGTTTACCTTGTGAAGGAGATGACACCGAGACTGCAACGGACTGTACTGTACACTGCCCAAGTATGTTATGATACTTAATAACAAAACTTGATGAGTTCAAAAGTAGTCCAAAAAGGTACTACCTTAACTTTTTTACTGTATTTTCCTGTGTACTGACAACACATATTTTGCAGTCGATGGAACATGGACTGAATGGGGACCATGGACTGAATGTAGCACAACATGTGGTCCAGGACAACAGACGCGTCAACGAAACTGCACCAATCCACCTGCTGCTTTTGGCGGGAAAGAGTGTCCAGAAAAGGATTCCCAAGAAGTCAAGGAATGCAAACTGGTTAAATGTCCAAGTGAGTTTAAAAATCTTTAAAAAGAAAATATAAAATTAGGCATCGTAGCAGAAGAGAAGAATAATATCGAAATGTGTCAAGATGTAAATATAATTTTCGCTGATATTAATAGAAGATGAAAATATTCATTGTTTCACGTATGGGAATTGAACCACGTATTCTAATCATTTGCTCTACCACTGATGTACAGGAGTCCTTGGTGAACTAATGGCCAATACTGGAGTGTCTAGACCTAAAATCAAAATGCCAAGTTAAAAAATATCAAATTGAAAAAGTTTAATTGGATCACGTCATTTTTTTGCTCCCATATTATAATTTTTTTTACGAGTTTAGAAATACATTTTAAAAGTATTTGTCAATCCCTTTCCCACATCTTTTTTACCTGCTCGGCAATACGAATTATATCTGATTATGATATGGTATTCTTGGGGGTGTCATGGTGCCTTAGCTGCCTTTGGATGAGTTTTAAAACGTCTTGTTCAATGATAATTCTTAGAACATATTTATTTTTGAAAAAGCGGAAAATGATCTCTATGCGGCAAGCTTTTTAATACAAGGTTGTGATTGGATTCGATATGTTTATTTTCAGATGCAGTGAATGGTAAATGGGGCAATTGGGGCGCATGGTCAGCATGCACTGAGAAAGAGTTCTGTGATCAGGGCGAAAAGAAACGCACTCGTAAATGTGACAATCCAGCCCCTGCCGAGGGGGGTGATCCGTGCATTGGCTCGGACACTGAAGATGAATTGTGCCCGAAAGATAAGTGCAAACGTAAGGACTTTAAAATCTCACTAAGTTTGAAGTTTCAAAAGTTTCAAAGAAAAACTTAACCTTCGTATTCATTGACACTCCGAAACAACCCGGCTCAGAGATGATGAAAGTTCACTCAACGGGCAAACTTACTGATCGAATTGGAATTTATTTTATTAATACATCACACCAACTGCTTGCTACATAGGCTCTTTCATGCGTCCTTCAAGCTCACACAAAATCTATTCTGTTCTTTCGCTTTAGCTCTCGAGGGACAAACGATTAATCTCAAGCCGACGTCATTCATCACTGAGTCATGCAAAGCCAAGACTGCTTCATTCGCTTTGAACTCCAAAGATATTCCGAAGTCCATTTACGCTGACAAGATCTTGGCGGGAATCAAGGACATTATCACAACCAGCTACTTTGCTAAGATAGAAGTAGAACAAGATGATGAAAACGTCACGAAGTTTTGCTTTCAACCCAAGGCTCCATTGGCAATGCAGAAACTTGAAAAGGCTTTTCCTGGGTATGGCAAGACGACGTCATTACCTGAATTTACGAAGCCGACTGGGACTGAGGATGCTGCTGGCCTGTCGGTTGCGCTGAAGACTGATGGATCTCTACATGCAGGTATATATGGTGATAGGTAACTGAAAGTTCACCGCCTGAGAATCCCAATAAATCACTTGGAAACAAGGGAAGCTGCGGAAATTTTATTCTCTTAAAAAAGAGTACATGCATAGTACTAAGAGGGGTTTCAAGGTAGCAATTATGAAGGGCAAAACAACGGGAGCAAATAATGTTTCTCGTTATGCAAACATGTCGTATTGGCCTTGCCCTAAAACATGACTGCCCGCGTGAAAGCCATTTTTGGCCGATTGTATTATGTTCGAATCCCGACCCATTTTACTTATTGAGAAATGAAATCTCTTGTCAAGCCACGACACTGTATTTTTCTTACCCTACAAAATGGCTCCTGGAAAATCCCTCTTTCGGCCCATCTCATTAATTATTTTGTCATTTGACTACCCATCTCATTTTACGTTTTGAGAAATAAAATTGAAATCTCTTGTCAAACGAAGAAACTGTATTTTTCTTGACCTACAAAATGCCTCCTGGAAAATCCCATATAATATTAGTCGTTTCCATTATGGTGTCACTTTGATGACCCATTTCATATTATTTTCTTTTTTCCTTCTTTGATCTTTTTTTATTTTCTCTGTGAAGTGGAGTTCAGCCTTGGAGAGGCAGACCAGTACGCGCCAGTCAAAGATGTCGTCATTAAACACGTCAAGTTCTTTTTCAAAGAAAAGCCAGGAGAAAGAGGCATCGTAGCGTATGGTCAACACGAATTTGCTAATAGTCTTTTCCATGTTGAATTTAAGTTGAAATCAGGTCCAGTATTGGTTGGTACAAGTAACACCAAAACAGACCTAGGTAAGATATCCTTTCCATTTTTACAAGCGTCTGGACATGGTTTTCTTACCAATCTTAGGGTGCAAGTGTGAAAGGTGCTAGGGACAAGTCTTGTTTTGTATATCCAGATCAGTAGAGTTACCTACCTTTATTTTTATTTGCCTTCAAGAACGCGCCTAAAGGTCTGTTCCTCAATGATATCTTCTTATCTCTCACAAACTTGCGCCCGCCAAACTTTTCTCATCATCTACAAAACGCAGTCGCTAAAAAAAAGAATGGACTAAAAGAAATCCGACTTTAAAGACAGTTAGTTTATAATTATTATTTTGATCTCCGATGGACAGACCTAATCTGATTAAATCATTTTGAAATGTCACAGAGGCTGTTATCAACGCGCTATCTCTTCCTCAAGCTACTTCCTTGGTCGGAAGCCCAGCGGTGGCCGCCCAAGATGTTCTTAAGAATATCTTGATCGACTACCTGTTGAACCTCGGTCTTTCTAAAGTGAAGATAAATGATCTCAAGGAAGCACTCGGCAACACAACTAAAAGAATTTCCGGTTCCGTCAAAGTTGGTGCTACCGAAACATTTAATGTGGAAGTTATCAAGAAAAAATATTTTGCGATTGGGTTGACTTCAGACCAAGCATCTGTGCAGGGAATTTTGGATAAGCTACTTGTCAAGCTCAAAGGGAAGAAAATGCCAGAAGGAATGGGTATCTTTGGTTCTATGATCAATACACAGGTTGGTTTATTTATTGTCATCATCATCATCATTGTCTTCATCATCATTGTCTTCATCATCATTGTCTTCATCATTGTCATCATTAGTCAACATCATCAGTGTTTTCATCATGAGACATCATCATCATCATCATCAACATCAGCACCATCATGAGTCATATCATCACCAGCATTAGCATCATCATTATGTAATTGTCATCATCATGAATCATATAATCACCATTATCATCCTCATCACCTACATCATTAATCATCTCCATCATCGCCAAAGTCATTGCTGTCATTACCATCATTACCTCAATGCCATCATCATGATTCAGCATCTATATAATTGTGAGGCTTTAATATGCAGACCGTAAAGTCCTCCACTGGTCATTAATGTAAAGCGCATTGAGACAAAAGTTCAAAGCTTATTTTCATATTTTATATTCTCAGGTCGGTATCGCTTACGCGCAGAAGGGTTTCAAAGTCGATGCAGAGACCAGTTTTGTAACAGAACCCTTAAAGTCCGCCTTCTCTAGTAACGCAATGAAAGAGGGTGTCTTTGTAGCCATGCGTACACAGCTCCCTGAAACCTGTAAAGGCAATGTCTGTAAGTTTTTTAGGGCTCTTGTTGGTAAACCTGAAAAGGCCAAGGACACTTGGTTGTCTTTTTCAATTTACGGAAGCAAGAAAGGGTTGGAGCTTACAGCGTCTATTCTTGGTCGAAAGATCACGGAGAATGTCGAGCTTTCGAAGATAGAGCTCTTTTTAAAGGTATATTTAAAGTTCTAGTTCTAACAGCTTAAACTAGAACGTATTTCATTGTTTGTCACGCTAAATTATTTATGTGAAATTGTGCACAGACTCGCTATACTGTGTCAAAACACAGCAAAGGGCACTGTCACAGTGTCGACATATTTCGAACCAATCACGAAAAGAAAGACAACTGCTCAGCCAATGAGAATGCTTAGACACGCTACCATCAAGGCACGCAACCGTCGCGATCACTGGCACACAACCGTCACGGTCAGGACATACTACCGTCACGGTCACGGCACGCCAGTATTTGTACTGTGAGTTCTCTCGGTCATATGAATTTGCTCCATTGCTTGACATGACATGGTACTTGTTATCTTCCAGGCAGCCTTTCTTCCACCCTCAGTTATGATGGAAGTTCAGGATTGGTGTCAAGTTTCCTAGTCCCACTGGGGAAATCTACATCGACAATATCAAGCAGCCCGATGAAAAGTGGACTCTAGAAGGAGCAATCAGTTTGTCGTCTGTCCCCACAGATTTGCTTGGAATTACCCTCGGTATGAAGGGAATTTGGAGAAAAGCATTAGGGATTCCATTCCTTGCTATTCGAGACATTAAGTTTAGGTAGGTCCGTGACCACATTACGTTTAGGTAGGTCCGTGACCACATTACGTTTAGGTAGGTCCGTGACCACATTACGTTTAGGTAGGTCCGTGACCACATTACGTTTAGGTAGGTCCGTGACCACATTACGTTTAGGTAGGTCCGTGACCACATTACGTTTAGGTAGGTCCGTGACCACATTACGGCGACTTTGCTCTTAGGGTGCAAGTGACGTCATAGCCACCGCCATTTTGGTTGACTTTGATTTGGTCTTGGTATTTTTTGTCGTGCCAATCATTAGAGTTCATGCAGTAAAACCATGGAATGAAAACAACGTTGCTGCGGACAAATAGTAGCTATTTAGTGACTAATAGTTGCTAGCACTCAACCAGAACATTTATATAACAATTTGTATATGATGAATATTCTGTTTGAGTGATAGCAACTATTAGTTAAATAAATAGTTACTATTTATTAGTATCACCTTTGTTTTTATTCCATAGTTTTACTGCATGCGCTCGACGGCATCCTTTGTTATTTCATTCTCATGTGAACTAGTGATAAATATAATTGTATAATATAAATATAATTGTTCTTTCTAGCTTTAAAATATCTACTGCTGGAATACTGTCGTCGTTTGGATTTGCTGGCGCACTAGAGTTAGGTACAGATTGTTATTATGATGACGACTTTGGAAAAGACGTAAGTAGAATGAAATTCCAAGCAATTGCCATGGTTAAGTAGCTAGGACGGCACCTCCCACCAAACAAGCACTCAATAATAATAGGTTTTTTGTAATAACGGTTCACGTGACCACACCTCCAGCAGTTGGGTCAAAATGAATACCGGAAATTGAAAAAGCAACTCAACATAAGTAAGTGGGCAAAGTCTTGACTCAAAATGTTGACTATAGGATAAATGGCATTAAATAAATCGAATATTTGATACCGGAATTGTATTTGAAACGTTCCCCGGTGGGCGATGCTTCCTGGGATACAAGTCACGCATAGCTAAAGAAGCTACCGACGTTAAATATAGTTACTTAAAGTTCAGTGTAAACCTTGACTGAAAACTCTTATCAGTGGTCAATTTCCTGTGTCTCTTTAATAGGGGAGGTGTATTAGAGCAGGGGTGGACTTTAACCTTGGTATAGGAATGGAGGCCAAGTACGTGTATGGCTCGTTGTCACCCGTAACAGTTGGAAAAATCTTCCGCATGTTTAACTCGAAGCTTGAGATACCAGAGAAGATAGCAAACAGCGGTTTTGAGAAGGAAGTAGTGGTAATTATCATAGTTTTTTATTAGTGTCTTTTGTTTGTGCCTTGAGTTAGATAAACATGGGACTCGCCTCTCACCTCTGGGTTCACTAGGGGTTCGATTCCTGGACGCGCCATCACATGTGCCGGCGCCGGAGTTTGTTTGGTCTGTCCCTCGGTTTCAAGGAAGAGACCAAACCTGAACTCTACTCATGTGATGGCGAGTTTAATTAGTACCTAATCGGACCTGCGGTGAGAGGAGAGTGATCAGCTTTCTTGCTTATATTCAAATTATATCTTTTTCTCCTCTAAGGTTTCATTTGCTTCAAAAAAGCAAGTTATTAAATACCAAGGGGTTGAAATTCAGCTCAAAGAAGGGCTTAGCATCAATGGCACACTTTCAATTCTTGGATTTAAAATAGCCACTGCAATTGTACTCTCTCCAAAGGTAAGAAAAACGAGTATTTGAACCTAATATATTAGTACTACAGAATTGACTAGTGTAAATGTGTATATCTCAAACAGAGAGTTTATTTCAAAGTGGAACTATCTCCATTGAAGTTAGGAAAGATCGAGATCTTTCAGTCTTTGGCTAACAAGACCCTTGGACCTGTGTTTTATGCAGACGCTATAACATATCCGTCACCATCATTAGAGGTAAGGCGAATGCAAAAATTACATTGCGTAAGCTTGAAAAACGCACGCGCGTGAGAACTATTTTCCCGCCAATTTTTCAAGCGTGTGCCAGTTGTGGTTCCACATACGTCAGTACTTTATGGGCCTGTGTTCTGACACTGTACAGCTGGTGATTACAACGTTGCTGGCTTTAATGGATTTAAACGTAGCAATTTTCTCTACAGCAAAGCTATGAATTACTGAAGCACTCCGCTACCCGATTCTTGACAGAAGTACATTTATGCTTCGCATTCCATTGGCTAAGAAGATTACGCCATTGCCAGCAACGTTGCAATTTGCATGTGTTTGACGAAGGAAACTTTTGCGCGCAACAGTACATAGTACCAAAGTATATCTTGGGGTACTTGACCATTCTGATATCAAGGCTGTCAAACAGCCTTGTTAAACAGAACTGCGTATTCGGCTAAGAAAACAATGAATGACCAAGCTTTCTCACCCTTCTCGTGCTCTGCAGCTTTTTATTATCATAAACAGCGACCTTTTACATAATCATAAAAATATGATTGAGACCCTATAAAGTTTGTGAAATTCTAGTGTCAAGAATTATGAATGAGAGTGCGCGCATGGAAAAAATTCTGGCCAATCAAAGCAAGAATGGTATAAATCCTGTCATACATTTACTCAGATTTATCTCAGGGGAGCCACTAAGATCTTCGACGTCGAGACCGAGATCATGTTTCATTTCAAGCCGAAATTAATCGAAGCCAGTTTTAGGCTGGGGCTACCACTTATCAAATTAGAAGTCGAAGTCTATGTCAAAGGTACCTATGGAACTAAACTAGAGGACTATGGCTTCATGGCTAAGTTGAATGTGACAAGTGGACACATGGAGGTAAGGCTTTTATTCGATTGTGTGACTCAATAATAAGGCTAGAAATAATAAGTTTCATTTAATGGGTATCCTATGTTTTTGGACGGTGTCTGAGAAACATTGGGATTACGTATGCGTATACTGTCGTGCAGCTAGACTAGTTTTACAGTGGGGATTTGTCTCACAGTTAAGGCGTATGTTAAACATAACTTTTAGCTGACTATTTCACTGTAGTAAAGATTTTATTTCATTTGTATATTGCTTGCTATATTATTTGTTTTGTTATCCAGGCAGCCATTGTTGCACTCAAAAATCGAAAACCAGTTCTATTCAGTCTAACAAGCGAACAGGTGTAGAGTTTGTGTCTTATATTGAGGATATTCTTTTCCTTTTTTCCATTTCGCTGTTTCTCTAGATTAAGAAAAATGCCTCTGCGACGGTTGAAAATCTTGTGAACCGGGCAAGAACTAAGATACAAGAAGTAAGGGACAGAGTTAAGAAACAGAAAGAAGAATGTAAGAAAAAAGTAATCAATTACTGCGGCAAATGCAAAGATGTTGTTTGTGACACGGTAAGAATTTTATCCTAATAAAAAAAGTCGAGATAATGGAAGGCTTTGTGTTACGGATAAAACCACACATCGGTTATAATGATGGCGATGATGATGTATGATGTTGATGATGGTGATGATAATGGTCATCATGATGATGATGACTGACGATGAGGAATGTAATACTGATTTCCATACACGGTGACAGTGATGGTGACGATTATTGAGGATGATGACTGATGATAAATGAAAATGATGGTGATGACTGATGATGAGGCTCGTAATGCTGATTTCCATACCCCTGTTCACCGCGACGTTGACAGTGATGGTGATGATGACTGATGATGGATGAAAATGATAGTATTGATTGATGATGAGGATCGTAATGCTGATTCCCATACCCCGGTTCTTTTCGCTAGTGATGATAATGGTTATGATGACTAATGATAATGAACTGATAGTGATGACAGCTCATAACTCATTATGAGGATGATGACAGTGACGATGACAGTGATGATGTTAATGATAATAATAATAATGGGGGTTCTTCTATAGCGCATATCACATTGTCTCAATGCGTTTTACATTGCAGTGAAGGACTTTACGGGCTGCATATTAAGGCGCTATTAGCAGCCGTGCAGCTTACAATCATGAGTGATTTATTAGTACGTTAGTGTTATGCCTCCAAATTGGGATAGGCTGTTGAACCGGGAGACAATCCCTTACTCTTACACGACTAATTCAACAGGTTCTTTTATGCCCCTCATTTACGGTTGGTTATAGGAAGAGTTGGAAGACAGTAATAATAACGGCGCGATGATTATTTAATGGTGATAACTGATGATGATTATGATGTCTCCACGTTCCTATAATGTATTATCCTTTATATCTATTCTAACTACTTTTCATATCTACTCTAATTTCTTATCGATTCCAGGTGCGGTCAAATTGTCAGGTAGCACTGGATGAGTTCAAGAACTATATAGGTGGAGCGGTAACAGATTTGGTAAGTTGGTGAATAAATGATAGTTACGCAATACTTTCCAAATATCGAAAACAAATATGGATTTTTGGGCGAAAATCGAATACTAAAACTGCACAAAGCAAGTGCATTCTTTAATGGTACGGTGACTTGTCTGATCTTTACCTTATTTCTGTCTTTAAACAGGCGGCTGGTTCATTGGTGTTGCCAAGAAGATAGCATCAACTTTCAAAAATACACGAGAGCGCAGAAGCGTCGAGTTCTTTCCGGGTCGAGCCCAGATGATGACACGTTTGAGACGCAAGAGATTCGTTGGGAATTATCTTTGCAAGACGCTAGCCCCGGCCATCTGTAAGGGGTCAAGGTCTTTTTGCGACGGTGAGTTAAAAAGCAGTAACTTGTATCCATGGCTGGTCAAACGTTATAGAATTGTCCAAGCCTGTGATTCGAAAGTTCTTTAAATCTCCGAGTACTACGGTTTTTCACTCTCCGCAAAAATAAACTTCCACATTCCAATTCGACCTGGTTCAGTCTCAGTGTAGACTTAGCCGTTCGACACAAAGACTAGTTGGTGAACTTCAAGCAAATGTATTTTCTATTGAAACGTGTTTGCGCGTTGTCTCTTGTGATTTCCTTATGAGATGATGTTGATACGCACTGCGTTACTATTTTAGTCCATGGTCAGTTCTAAGTATGTTAACAATCTACACTGTATTCTTCCAGCGTCGTGTCAACTCCCACAACACATAACTAAAGGAGTTTGCAAAGGACTCGATCTGGCTCACAGGTCTCTCTTCCTAGTAGAAGACAGTTTCCATTGGGTCAAAAGAATCCACGACGCTTATGTAACAGGTCTACTCAAAGTCCATGGTATTGTGTTTGAGCTTGAACTTTCTCCAACTGTAGGAGTAAGCGCCGATGTTTCAGTTGATATCACTATTTTGAAGGTTCGACGGAAAATCAGTATTTTGAGTATCAATTTGGCCGAGTTGATCAAGTTGGGTAAAGCAATCGCGGATAAAGCTATAGCTGAGCTCAAAAAGATGATAAGTAAGAGGTACACGGATACCACATACGACAAGCCGAATAATGTTGGTGATGTGGTGGTTGGAGGTAAGTCTCGTTTATGGCTGTTGCTTCATTGAAACATATAAATCATTCGGTAATATAAGACAGAGTGCAATACACCCACAATTCACACCAAACCATGGGTCACACTACACTACACTACACCACACCGCACCACTCCACAATACACCACATCGCACCAACCAACAGCACTTATCACACCGTGTTATACCACGCTGCATCACACCTCACATTTCACCACACAACACATTACACTATACACTACCCATAACTGGATGCGTTCTTTACGTAACAATAGAAGATGTATTACATAATAACCATTTATTAGACATAAAACACAAACTACCACGCCAGCAGCAACACACTATGCTAAATTGTGTCATTCCACCACTCTACGCTACATATCCCACCCCACACCAACACCACTCTAAACTATATCGCACTATTTCCACGAATCTTTACTTACCAAATCGCGGTTGATGTTTTCTATTTTCTTGTTTTCTATTTCTTTAAAACTGTTATTTTTTTACTTTCAACGAATATGAATATTACTTTCGACTCTAGCTCCATTCAGAATCTGTAACACCGGCAGCAAGTGCAATTTTTGTATCACGAGTCCTGCTCTCATGAAAGGATCGTCCATTGGGATGAGCGGGTGCTCTGGTGCAGATTCCCAGTGGGTGTACACGCTGACGGGCGAGCTACTTGTAAGTGCAGACAAATCAATGAGAATTTTAATATGCTTGTTATACATTAAAGTCAAGTGTCAGTAATAAATAAAACGTAACCTCCATCTTCACATCGCGATCGATTACCATTATTTCATTATTAGGCCATCCCCATCATCATCATCAACACCATCGTCTCTACCACCCCTATCATTATCAGTCATCATAATCAGTCATCATTTCTCCACTACCATCATCATCATCATCATCATCACCATCATTATCATCACCATCATTACCATCATTCATATAATCACTGTTACCATCGCCATCATCATCACCATCATTGTCACCACAACCAACAGCATCATTAGTCATCATTTCACCACCCACCACCCTCATCAAAACCATCACCATAATAATCTACACACCATCATTGTCACCACAACCAACATCATCATTAGTCATCATTTCACCACCCACCACCCTCATCAAAACCATCACCATAATAATCTACACACCATCATTGTCACCACAACCAACATCATCATTAGTCATCATTTCACCACCCACCACCCTCATCAAAACCATCACCATAATAATCTACACACCATCATTGTCGACATCACCAGCATCATAGTTTCTTTCTTTCTTTTTTCTAATGCCAATTCATTTTTGTTAATCCTGGTTAAATCTAGAACATGCACAGTGGCCTATGCCTGGCATTCACTGGTACAGGCAAAGATCTCAAGATTGTTCAACAAGATTGTAAGATCAATGACGAGAACCAACGCTTCACGTGTGAACATAATAGGATCTTCTTGGGTAATAGTAAAACAGACTGCTTGATTGAAAAAGGTACATTTTGCTAACTTACTTGAATATGTTGGAACAGGGAGTTAATGGTCTAGGCTAACCTTCCTATGACCTGATGAACTTGTCTCAGTAAGAATGATCAACTACTTCTAAGTACTTTTAATTACTTTTAAAATTGTTTCGTAGCATTTTGCTCGATCATTTGAATATGTTGGAGCAGGGAGTAAAGGGGTCTAGTCTAACTTCCCCCTGATGATGGCCTCTGAGTAAGAATGATCAACCACTTTATTGTTTTATAGCTAGCACCGGTGGAAAAGTGGTTAGCGCTGGTACCTGCACACCTCCACCAAAAGACGAGACTGAGGACTTTGAAGTGCCACCAGAGGAAGAATGGGCAGTAAAGGATGATCCTAGACTCAAAGTATGCGATAACTTTGTACAAGGTAAGATCTGAGAAACAGGGGAGGGATGGTGTTACAGATGAAGGATGAGCTGCAGATGGTGATAATCTGGGATAGAGGAGGAAGTGAGGCGGTAGTTGGTGGTAGTGGTAGTGGTTGCTGCCGGGAGGGAGTATGGTTAGTGGCAGTGGGTGGTAGATGTATTGATGGTGGTAGTGGTAAAGGTGGGGTTAGTGGGGTTAGTGGTAGTGTTAGTGTTAGTGGTAGTGGTAAAGGTGGGGTTAGTGGTAGTGTTAGTGGTAGTGGTAGTGGTAAAGGTGGGGTTAGTGGTAATGGTAGTGGTAGTGGTAGTGGTAGTGGTTGTGGTTGATTTGATAGTGACATTGGCACAATAGTGATGATAGTAGTGCTGGTAGTAGTGGTACCAGTAGTGATGGTGATGGTGATGATGATTGTGGTATTGGTAGTAGTTTTTTCTTCAACTACCAAAGAGTAGCTCTATAATACTCCTTTCTTAAATCACTTCTTTCTCTCTAGACTTGGCACTCAATAAACCCGCCACACAATCGAGCACCTTCAACCAAAAAGAACTTACGGCAGAAGAATTAAAACTAGTCGATGAAAAAGAACGAAATCTAATATTTTCCCATTCCGGTCCTGGGCTAGCTGTGAATGGGGACATGTCCTTTGCCCTGCGAAATGGCTCCTGTTCACATACGTCCTATAGTAAAGACCCCTGGTGGAAAGTGGACCTTGGAGCTGAGCACATTATTACTGATGTCAGCATTCAAACGACAAGTGGTAGGTTTATACCTTGGAATAATATTTATCAACCGTCAATATTTTCACAATCTAATGCAAAGTCATATAAGCAGCATAGTTCATTGGTCTTGTCACTAGTAGAACCTTCATTCCTTCTTCACAGTTCTTCACTCCTTCCTTTCTTACTTCTACCTTTCGTTCATAATACAGTCATCTCATTTCATAACATCTTTTTTTTATTTCCTTGAGTATATTTTCTTTGTTTACCAGTATCATTATCAGTATGTTGGTTATATTGGTCATATGGTGTATGAGTATTATGCCATGGTTGCTCATGGACTACTTCAATGTGGTTGCTATGGTGGGCATCTTGGATCGCAAGCCATTATGGGGCATCCAAGGGGCAAATTAAGCTTTGTTACAGTAATGACGTTGATTGATAGCTATTGATATTAGCAGCTCACCAAAATAGAATACAACACAAGATGAATTAAGACGGCACATTTATCACCTTTACCCATAAAAGAAAGACAAACAGATATCTTCTGTCATCTTTATTTTGTTCTGACCCCTGGAAAGATGGCCGCCATATCGTCTTAGTAGGCAATTCATATAAGTACATTATTCACAAGAGGTTTGAAATGAAAAAATATATATACCTGCAAAATTTAAAAAGATGCTATTTTATAAATGCATGTCTTCTCCCATGTCTTCTCTACAGAGGGTACCAAAGTAGATGCTTTAAAAAATTTCGAAATCCGTGTTGGCGTCCTACAAGAATTCCAGAAGAATCCCATGTGTGGTGAAAGAGTGACAGGAACTCACCTGGGTGAACTGTGGACATCCACATGTGATCCAGCCATTCCTGGTCGGTACGTGTCTGTACAGGCCTTTGGAGAGACTCATTTGACACTCTGCGAAGTAGCTGTCTTTGCCAGAAAAGGTAAGAGAACTCAGTATCCTTGGAATCTCCCTGCAGGAATTCTGTTATGTATGTGTTTTCCACCCTTTTTTGCAACGTATAGTTTTAGTGATTAGGGCCAAGGCAAACTCAGGGACGGCGGAGAATAACGAGAATTATTATTCAGCCAAGGAATGAGCAAAAAAATTCACCTCAAAACAGGGAAGGGAGGGGAGGGGAGGACTGTAGCCCCCCCCCCCCCCCCCCCCATAAAAAACTATTACCTGGTCCCTGGGACTGTATTTTTAACTGCTATAAGTAAGTCAAATTGTGAAAGACCAGGCCGAAAAACTGACCTCTTGCTTTGATGGCAGTGTCCTCTACATGATACAAAATATTTTCAAAACTCTTTTTTCCATTAGATAATCAAGGGAAGTGTTCTACTGAACTCAAGAGGAGACGTTCCAACATCGCTACTGTACCTCACAAAGATCGTGTTCTCAAGAGAGCAAAGATCACTTATGGACGGTATGACTAGAACGAGTCAGTTACTGCGAAAAAGTTTACCTCATATATACTGCCTGTGCTGTATAATCCTAAGCCAACTAAATAAGCTTCAGAATTTGTCGATACCCTGAAACCACTTGTCTACTCTGATTAAAGGCACGGCTAAATCACAGATCGAATTAGAATTTGGTACACACTTTAAATCTTTCAATACGTATTTCAAGCTAAACCCATCAGTCTTACTCAGTCTCACTCCGAGAATAATAAATAATACACCATACTTAAAACATTTAACTATATTATTAATGCACTTCGGTCTTGGAATATGCACTGTCCAGTATGCAGTATTCAGTATTCAACCTTTTTTGAAATAGATGTATACCATAACTTACTGAAAATCTACTACACTAGTATAACCTAAATAATCATTCTACGCCGAATCGAAATATGGCGACCAATTTGAATGATAATTGTTCTTGACTGACTAGCCTTGTGTTCACGTGGAAACATAAAACCTTTTTCACATGTATGAAAGGCTAGTCAGTCCAGAACAATAGTCATTCACATTGGTCGCCATATTCGATTTGGTGTGTTAACCTCATTTATATTTATAATTAAACCATCTTTTACGACTTAAACGTCTCGAGCAAGCCTAATTGCTAATAAGTTCTTTTCAGTTATCTATTTTTATTTATTATCTTAGGCATTTTAACTATCTAAGTCTTTTGAAGACGATTTGATTGATAATAAATAAATAAATCATGAAATAAATAAATAATGAAATATTAAAATAATGAAAAAAATTCGAATAAAACAATTGAATAAAATGAAACATAAATACACATTGGGATGGTAATATTCATTCACAAATATATCTGTTTTCTCTGTTTTTCCCTCCCGCTTTTCCTCCCTTCCTCTCCCTCTCTTTCTTTCCCATACTTTTCCTTTCACTGCCTCCCTGTCTCACTCTTTATCAACAAACACATAGAAAGTTCATAACAATCATTACCCTGGGAGCAGAGTCTCGCCCGTAGAGGAGGTAAAAGGAGACTGCTCGCAGGGCAAGCAATCCTATAACCAATAAAACATTGTTTAGTAAGATTATATTTCTAAAGCCGTCCATATACATCAGATGCAAATAATGAGTCAGTTAAAAGGCTGGACATACTGCAATGGTTCTGATATCCCCTGATCTATAGTTTTTGTCGGCCAAAGTGTATTTTGTATTTTAAGTTTACACGTAATTAACACGAACGCCCGGTCATTTACAAGTATAGGAATTACAATAGGGCTTTATTTATGTTTGTTAATCAAAATAGGTTACTGTCTTGTTTTATTTGAAGGTTTAGACCAGACAATGTTTGATAACACTTGTAAGGAAGCAAAACAAAACGAATGGGGAAAGAGAAGAAATTAGAAGAATACCAAACAAAATATAATATATAAGAAGAATAAAATGATGATGAGATGATGATGATGATGATGATGATGATGTAATACTAATAATGATGATGTGGATGATGATAATGATAATGATAATAATAATGATGATGATGATGATGATAATGATAATAATAATAATAATGATGATGATAATAATAATAATAATAATGATGATGATGATGATAATGATAATGATAATAATACAATAATAATAATAATAACAATAATAACAATAATAACAACAATAATAACGATAATAACAATAATAACAATAATAACAATAATAACAATAATAACAATAATAACAATAATAACAATAATAATAATAATAATAGTTATAATAATAATAATTTTTTTAATAATAATAATAATAATAATAATTTATTATAATAATTTAGACTAATAATAATAAATTAGAAATAAAAAGAATGAAAAATAAAGATATCTTTGGGCGCCTTTTTTTAAAATTTAAACATCTTCCTATATCTTAGTAGCTACTATGCATGCACATTATTCAGTATTCACAAGATAACCACAATTCTAACAGTTACAACAGGCGCTTCTATCCGGTGGCTTGTCATGTATAGGACATGGCCCGTTGCATTGTCACTTTTCATTTACTTAGAAAGTGGCATTCGCTCGAACATATGCTTGTCCTTTTATCTCAATCGGTTTTTCACTGGATAAAACTGATTCCATAATTCATATTTTTTGCTTCTTTGCTCGGTGTTAGAGCTAGCGATATCCACATAATCGCAAAAGAGCAAAGGAAATCACTGACTTATGGAATCAGTCTATTCAATGGAATATATATATTTAAATTTGGTAATTTTAAAAATACGTATTTTTTTTCAAAATAAATAACTAAAACTAAGGCATGACACATAAAGGTTAGGAATAAAGTATGTGGTCGATCCGCATTTCAAAATCAGGTGGAATAAATTCTTTACAAGAAAACCCAAAATTTTCACACTTTAGACTTTCAACCAAAATAATTTTAAGGGGTCTAGGAGTTCTAATGACAGCGATAATTCGAGCCAGCGCAGACTATCCTGCTTGCTTGTATAGGCCCTTTTGTGCTTTCAGTTTGCATAATTACACGGAGTTTAAAAAAATAAATGTTCCATTCTTCATTAAGAAAACAAAATCTATAATCCCTCTTCACATGGCTGATCTTTCTCGCCTCGACTTTAGCTTTGAATTTTGCTCTTTCTGATGTTGCAAAGCTAGGATTGTTGTCGATAACTTCATTTACGCACAAGTATCATTTTTGTCACTTATTGGATCTCCTGATCTTCAAGGCAAGGCCGTAGCCAGACCGAATTAGGCAAACGAGCTTCGAATGCAAGACTGAGCAACTAGGGGAGTTCAGGGACATGCACCTCTGGAAACACTTTATTAGCCACTATAAGGCAAGCAAGGCGGTTGCCTTACGGCACTGCGTAGTTAGGTTACGATTCAATTTCGCAGTTTTGGTTTGAAAGATTGCGCAGGAGTGCGTTATCATTAGCAGGTGTTATATCAAAATTACCAAGGCTTTCTTTAATCTACCAGTGTAAACGATATAAGGATTTTATATTTGCTTTCATAAATACGGTTAAGATATATAAAACGCAAATCCAAGGAAGACTTGGAAATGTCCCTGCTTGAAAGTACAGATCCGATCCGCGCGCATGATTCACGGATAGTTCTGTCATCTGAACAACCTCTCAACATTTTAATACGATAAATAAATCTAAAAGGTTTCCTTTGTTTCCTAAATCTGAGTATCTCAAATCATGAATAATAGAATAGCGATAAAAATCAAAATTGAGTCCTTTTTATAAGGAAAGCCTTGGAAGCATTTGTCATAGGCATTGCAGGGAATAACCAAAGGGTTATCTGCGATGTGAATGATGATACCATGGAGTTTAGTTATCGAGTTATTGTATTTTTTTAGTAATATTTAAATAAAACCAAAAAGGAAAAAAAAAAAGGTAGGGAATAAATTAAGGATTTTTTTTTTAAATTAGAAAGTTAATCAGTCGTAAGCAATTATAGAACTGAAGATTTGAAAGCCTTGACATCAAGTTTTGGATTTTGAAATCCTAGCTTAGAGACGGAATTAACTTCACCCTTTCGAAAGATGAGCTCGGAAATTAAAATCTCCAATCAATGGAAAACTAAATATAAAAAAACAGATATCATTACTGGTGTGGTTTTTGTTTCCAATTCTAAAAAAACCCGTGCTTTTGATTCGCCAGCCAGATACTTGCCAATAAACATGTCCGTCAGAAAACCAGGATATTATTGAGGACCTTTCAAGTTTTTGACACCTTTGCTATACATTAACTCCAAAAAATGTAAGGGCGAAAGTGATTTTTAATAATCGCTCTAGAAGGTGGTTGAAGAAAAGACATGATTGGAAGAGTTGAAGAATGGTTTGTTTATGTTATTTATTTTGTTCTGTATTATGAGTGGGTGGATAGTCTGCTTAGTGTCAGTCGGATCAAGTCAATCCCCACTCGTGGTCATTGTTTTTCATTTATTATTGTACTCATTACGAATGTGTAGGCGTACAATGAACAATGATTAGCATAATCAATAACATCACGAACGAAACCGTACAGGAAACACTAACTCTCGTCTCTGTCAAGCAAACTGAACTCAGGTTCATCTGCCGTCTTCCTTGAAGCTCCTTGGAAGGGTTTTGGAAATGAGCAAAATGTCAAGAGGATATGTATGGTTTCTATTGTTGACATCTCCCTTAAATATCGTGGGGAATATCCTGGTTTGTGCTATTGTTCTGAAGAACACCTCCATGAGGACATTCACAAACTATTTATTAGTTAACTTGGCAGTGGCAGACTTAGCGTACGGTCTTCTTCAAACACTAGGTATGCTTGTTCATATTTCTGACAGGAACTTCGACTGGACTGACTTTTTGCAGGAGCGCTAACTACGCAGTCCATGTCACTTGTGGCGTCTCCATTGCAACGCTCACCATTATTTCAATTGAAAGATATTTTGCTGTAGTGAGACCATTTTCCCGCAACGCCAAGAAACGACGGAAGGCATCTTTAATTTTGATCATTCTATGGATGGCAATTCTCATTTTTATGTCACCAACATTATTTCTTCAATGGAGCTATCAAAAAGGCGACTACGAATGCAAAACACTGAAGATTTACTCTCCACAGAGACGACTTTACTATTTCTTTATTATTGTCATATTTCTGTTTCTTCCGAGTTGCATTATATTCTATTGCTATAGCAGAATAATCTATACTCTTTGGTGTGCCCCCAAAGCTTCAAGCGTGGCAAATGCGGCTCGAGTCAAGGCTCGGCGTAAATTAGCCCAGATGTTATTGGTCGTTTCAAGCATTTTTGTCGTCTCTTGGTTAACCACTTGTGTAGTTCAGCTAATGATTTTGTTTGATCAAGCAGCCCCACAGCCTCTCGAGACAACCAGTGCAGCCTTAGTGCATTTGAATACTTGTGTTAACCCAGTCATCTACTCGCTTCATAGTGCTGACTTTAGGCGTCATTTAAAAACAGTCTGCTGCTGCTGCTGTTATCAATCGGAAACCTCTGAGCCTGGAAATCAAACCAACATTCGTTCTAGTCTATCAGTCAGGCAACGCTTGGCAGGACGAATATCTGGTCGAGTGTGTCAGGGGAAGACTATTACGGCTTGTGAAGAACTGTGTATTGAAGAAAAGCCATGTAAATAATGGCCATGGGGAAAAACTGCGGTAGATATTAAAAGTACCGCTATAATATATCTGGTTAGTCCACTCAGCCTGTTTACCATCACATAAGTAGAACGCGATGCTATCTTATCTAAGGATTTTCAGCACCAGACATTTCTTACTGTGGTTCTTGCATGCCAGGATGAGAATATATTGAACCTTTTCTTCCGCTCTCTATGATCCCAAATATTTTGTTACGGATCACAGCTGTAGCTGTAAAAATTTGCATCTTTGTCAGGTTATATGCATGTATATATCTATAATTATTCTATAAACCCCGTCCATTACGCAAAGCCTTACGCTAACACCATGACAGTCAGTCCGCAAGCGGTTTCAGCATTTTATCCTGCCTTTCTTAAACCGACTTGGAAATTAATTAATTAATTTTCAAATAGCATGTACATATTCAGATAGCTAAACCCCCCGTACATTCAGCTGTAGTTTCATTTCCTTAATTAAAGAAAAAAACAGTAGAAAACCAACTTAGACAATATTACAGATGCCATTTTCGCAATACCATGCCGTCTTTCGTTCTCAAACATCATTTTATTCTACTTGCAAACAATTAATCCGTGAAACACTAATTACTAAATAGTACAAAATAGTTCTATTAAACAATAGAAAGCAATGGTATTTGCATGAAATTGTGCTATTTTAGTATTACTAAAGCTTCACGGTTATATTGTTTGCACTCTACTTGACGGCATTCTTATCTAAATCTACATTTATTTAGTCAGAAAAAATAGAAAGTTCTTTTTCGGTCTTATTTCCGTTTGAATCTATACCATTTATATAATTTTCTTAATTTTTATCGAACATTTTAAGTTTCTAATGCGCGCGCAAAATCAATTCCCTGTCGAGGGCGTGGGTTTCCTGTGGTATAATATCCAAATAAGGTTAAACGTCGCGCGCTAATTACGTCATCATCCACTGTGACGTATAATTGACTCATTATCAACTTGAAGTCAAATTGATTGATGTCTAAAGTTGTGCTCTTAAAACAAATATTGAAATAATAGGAAATAGAAACGAAAATGGGAAATTGTCTTTCTCAGTTTAAGAAAAGTAAAGTCTTTTCAGAAGGAAAACCGGTGACGTCATCTCCCGCCAAAAACAAGAGCCACCGATTTTCATTCTTCGGGAAAAAGAACACGAACAATGGAAAGAGCGAAAGCAACTGTCAGGTGGAGGTGCCGGCAGCCTGTCAAATGACGGCAAGCAAGCATGAGGTTGCTGAGGGATGTGAAACAACTACAAACACCTCAGATGGACCAACACTAAAGAAGAGACCACTATCAACCAGTACTTTTGTTGTGCCGTATAAGAATTCTCTGCTCTACCAGAATCAACAGCTTCGCGAATCAAGTTCCAGCGAGGTAACCTTGGTATCCAGTTCCACTCCATGGCCGACAAGTGACGCCTCATCTGAAGCCGGATCAGTGGCTTCTTCATTTTTCTCTGAAGATGATGTTGTCGAGCCAGAACCCAAGAGAGCTAATGTGTCTGAAGAATCCTGTGAGTCCGATGAAGATGACGATCAATCAAGGGACTGTGCTCGAATGGATCATAAGTGGTCGTACACAGACCACGACGCCCCAAGAAGAACATCTGGCGCATGCCAGTTTACACAGATCCTCTCATCGTTGGGGACAGCAGGAAAACAAAGACAGCCCTCGAGACATGGACTGTCGAGGTAGATAAGCTACTTTTGGGGGAGGCATGCGCTGCTGATCTGCTCTTATATGAACTGGATGAGATCATTCCTGCTGGCCAAGATAGAGCAGGATACAGATGCGAGCTACCACGCCCCAAGACAAGGAGAGGTCGAGCAACTGTTCCAAGTCAACTCGGACTTTTGAACAAGGCGGTCCCAGCTGACAAGGAAAATATCATCAAAAACCTGCAGCCTGAAGGTGGAAACAAACAGCAACCAGTTTCCACAGATCGTGTGCGTGCTGTGCAGGACAAGTCCACGGCCGTTGCTGTAAAGAAATGTGTACGGTTCGTGGATGTTCCAACAGATGCGCAATCACTTGCTGAAGACTTGAGTGATGGCCCAGAGCAGGACAACTTGGATGAAAGGATCACTGCCCCAGAAAACCTGGCCGTTTATGATGAAGCGGAGTTGGAACTGATTGACGAGATCAAAAAGAAATTTGGTATCACATGAACGGAAAACCAAAATAGAAGGGAATCTATCCTGCCGTCAGGATTAAAGATTAAAGATCTTAGCGCGTGCATCTCGAGAGAGCAATGAGAACGGGCAGATTTGATGAGTACTTATTATAATGAAGGAAAGCAATATTCTTCATTATGATAAGTACTCACTCGTTGCACCTTATCCTTGAACTCCGTTCAATTTTAATTTAGACTTTGCTAGAGTACAAACTACTTTCTGGACGTTTTCAATGTACATACAGCATGTACATGTCACACTTTGTAAAATACTGTTTGTCAACAAAAAAAAAACGATTAAAATTTTTGAAATAAAATCAGTCTCAAATATAGCATATAAATATGATATATGAATATAAGGAAGACTAATATTATTGAGTGTCTAGTATACCCTAGTACATGAATTTTATTTAATGATTTCCGACGGCTGAACTGAGATGAAGAAAAGAAAAACTGACGATCGGCTGACAGTGCGTGAATACTTTACATCCAACTCTCTGTAGGATGATCTACATGAAGGTAAGTAATAAATGTCAATGTAGTTTTCTTAGGACTGCGTAATGCTCGCGGCACGAAAAACGGCCGTCGTTACACGTCAAGGCAGACACCGGACCAATCACATGTGGAGAACATAAATGAAATATTTTGATTGGTGTACTGGTTTTGCTTTTTCCTGATTGGTTATATCATTTTTAATCTTCGTTCCGCTGGTTATAGTGCATTCGCACACTCAGTACATTAAAACATTATTCAGCCATATGATCCATATAAAACATGAGGCCTAAGTCTTGCCAATTACTATTATCATAGGATTTATCTAAATGTCTTTGTCACTGGTTGCCTCAAATACCTATCTATCATTAAGCTTTGGCTGCCGTATAATATATTCATAGATTGAGTGGTTTCTTCGATGCATTAGCTCTTCTAGGAGTGCAAACACATGATTCAAAACTGTCAAATTCACTCAGTCATAAATATCAATGAAACAGCCGCCATTTCGGTTGATTTAACGAGAGAAGGTAATGAGGAATGAATGGAGCCAACAAAGAGTAACGAGTGTGTTGCGCGCCGGAGTGTAACATTTGCACTGCAACTTACAACCCAACAATGTTGCGCGATGAGTTGCACGATTTTGTTGCTCGTACAAGTACCTCACTTTGAAGACCATCTTAAAACTGGATTTTTTAAATTTATTAATAAGTCCTGGTTTGAAAACCTTCGACAAGTATATTTACAACAATATTTCTATATTTCCTTCAACATTCTAACCCACTCAGCTGTAATTTTAATGCTTTGTATTTATTCTTATATTTCAATAGGTTTAATAACAGGCTTCCGAATATGTCGCATAGTAGATCCAGGCTCCGACGGCTTGAAAGGCGCGAGCGACCCGTATGGCCTGGGGATGGGTAAGTCGGAGTCATCATCTGGTATATAGGCATTGGGTCGAGGCTCGGCTGTGGTGTATACTCCACCAGGTAATTGATAGTGTTCCTCTTCTTCTTCGCGCTATGGAAAAAAGATAGTTAATATTCTGATTTTTGAATATCTTCATTAAAGAAAGTCGTCCTCGTTCCCAGTCGTAACCGGACAAGAAAGCTATTTTACCTGATATAAATGACTGATTCATCAATAGACCTCGTTACCTTGAGCGTAACGTTTTCCTCTTTTCAGACCACATGTCATTTTCTTGAGAATAAGATTCGTTGTGTGGGTCGTATCTATATTCATGTGTCTTCTTCTCAAACGCAAACATTAAACAAAGAAATGAGAGTCCGAGGAATGACACGTGGTGTGATATGGGAAAACATTGTGCTCAAAGTAAAAAGGTCTATCGGACCAGTCACCACGAGAGGGATCACTCCTCATCCAATGAAAATCGTTCGGCATGGCACGTCTATACCGTGAGTATTTCACTGTCACGACGTTTTTTTCTAACAGAAAACTAACCATTTTCGTATCTTGCATATCCATCTGCCTACGCAGTTCTTCACGCATCATTCTCTGCCACTCCTTTTCTGCATCATCAGTAGGTGCTTCCCCTCTCTCCATCCGAATGTACGCCTGCTCCAGCAGTTGTTCTTGATGTTTGACCGTCTGTTGTAGCTTCATAGCATTAGCTTGGTTCATAGACAGTTCTGATACCATAGCCATCATCTTTCTTGTTGTATCTTTGATCTTCGCTTGATATTCGTTCACCTTTAAAGATATAAATACTTGTTGTACAATGATTTGAATGGCATAAGTACGGGTGGACATTTGAGATGTATGTATATTTTGAAATAACTCACGCGTAGCTATTTTCACCTGTGAGTCCACAAAAACTACCAGTGAGGAGTGTATTAGTCCTTAACTATTATCGAGGTAAGTTATTCTTTTAAATACAATTAACTTACCTTCTTAGCAAGTTCAAGCGTGTCATCTTTACCACTTTCAGCCTTGGCCTTTGTTCTTTCAGCAAGCCGACTGACTTCTTCATTTATCAAGTCTTTTTCGAGTAGTTTTTCTTCCTTCTCAGCCAATCTCAATTCTAATTCTTCAATCTTTTTGGCCAGGACTTCCGGTTCCGGGTCTGTCCCACCCAGAAGGCGAATGCGTTCTTCGTTGGTGGGATCTTCCAGATCTTTCTCTAAGTCAATGAGCCTGTCTCTGCATGCTGCAAGCTGATAAAGGAATTTAAAAGATGATATGAAATAACTATTATAAATCCTGCGTTCTGATTGGTTGTGTGTGCGTGTTTTATGAGAGTACACAGAACACGCGCACGTTTTTTATTTTTTTGATACAGTCTGTAAAGCATTTTTTTTAGTTTTATGATTTCCAAGATAAAATGGTGTGTTAAATGCGTTGTGTTCCTTACCTGTATCTGTAGGGTCGCTAGTTCATCGTCCAGTGCTCTCTTGTTTGGCATGTTTTTATTCACTAGTCCTATTCCACGCCGTATCTCATTCAACTAATAGATACAAGAGCATCAAGAATTTTTTAGTATTGATAAGACCAACCAAAGGAACTGCAAAAAGGATCCTAATAGTAAAAGAGTAATGAGAAAAAACGGAGAATTGCGGTAAATGCACCGTCGATATGGGTGTAATCTTTTTCCTTTGTATATGGATCAGTGAATGAACTAAATTAGATAAAAACTATTGAAAAAGGTTTTCATAAAGGTCAGTATGCGTACCTCCATTTTAAGGAAACGTATTTCTTCCTCACGTGCTTTTAGCTCGACGTCTCCATTACGAATCATCGTTTCTACAAAAGAAAGTTCATTGCGAAAAGGATATTCCTAAATACGGTCATTTGAAAAAAGGATACTCTTAAATACGGTCATTTGAAAAAGGATACTCTTAAACACGTTCATTTGAAAAAAGGATATTCTTAAATACAAATGAAAGTGGGAAATGATTGATAATTAAATGGGATTCTAACGCTTTTTAAGTATCGTTAAAATGTTATTTTCAAACCCCCTTGCAAGTAATGTAAAGACGAGACGTGGTTGAGCGAAACCACATGAAAGCATAGAAAACCATTGCAATGTCAAACATTCCATCCTACTGCTTTAGCTGATTCTAAATAAACTAATAATTGTTCTCTATATTCTGCAAATTTCTTTTACCTTGAATGTTTAATGTTTCGTAGAAAACACAAACTTCTTCGTTTCGTTCTATGAGCTTAATTCCCCTAGACGAAAGAAACGAAATAATAAAACAAAATATCCTGACAGTAAAGCTATGGACACGCTGCCACAGGCAATCAATGTTGCGAGGCATGTCACACGACGCCATTTGTCGCACGCAATGTTGCTGAAAGTAGAATGCGATCCAACTCCAGCAGCATTGCCTACAATATTTCGCGCAATGTTGCATCTTGTGTACGAGCCCTAGCTAACTTCAAGAATCAATAATTGATATATTCGACTAGTGTGTTTAAAAATGTGAAGAGGTCTTACATGTCGTTTCGCTCTTGGACGCTTCCCTCATATCGTTTACGTAACTGAACCATGTTCTCCTCGGCTTTGTTGATAAGTTCGTTTAGCTTGGCGATATCAAGACGCTGGAAAAAAAATAAGTACAAAAGTTTAGCTTTGAAATATATAAGTGTGGCCGTAAAACTCGTACCTACAAAAATCGAACAAAGGATATTGGAAAATATTGTTGCGCTTGACTTACAAGTTGTTCACGCTTATCTCTGTTATCTTCGTCCACTCTCGACTGCTTACTCTCCTCATTTCGTAAACTATCTCGTATGACAACAGCGTTATTTCTCTTGAGACGAGCTTTCTGTAAAAGTCTGTTGGGGAAACAAAACCAAGCAAAAAAATGAGCAAAACTTGGTCCTTTACTTTTTCCTTTGAAAATAAAGTACTTCAAACATTGAAGTTTTACCTGTCTTTTGCGTTGACTTTCGATCGTAGAATCTCTATTTCATTTTGTAGGATTTTAATTTTCTCTCGCATTTCTGCAGCTTTCTGTTACGAGAGAATATAGAATAAATATTATTCCCATGACATCTAACTAAACCTTTCTATCAGCATGGAGTGATTGCTTCCTTGTACAATCCATACTCACTTGAGTGCTGGTTTGGATCAGGTTCACGCACTTGTTTCTCTCATTTTTGATGACGTCGTAGAGCTTGGCAAAATCTGACAACCTGTGTTTCATAGTAGGGTATTAAGTGAGAAACTATTTGGGAAACTTGTGATATATCTTTTAAATTATCCCAATCAAACTTCGAAAACAGAAGCTTAGACTCTTGATTTGGATATGACTCCTGCGGCAAGTGCCAAAGCCCTATGTCTCCGGCGTCGAAATCTTCATCAGGATTTGAAAAAGCTACAAATGATGCCGTTATGAAATAACTAACCCTGAAGAAGGCGATGCGCATACGAAAATGATTGCGCTGTTAACAAAGGCCGAGCCCGTCATCTAAATCTCTTAGGTTTTACAGTGCTTCTCAATAGGACATGTGCGGAATCATCGTACCGACGAAGTAAGTTTTGGTGGACGTCAATCATGGTGTTTCCATGTCATTCTATATGCACGATACCTTAAACACGTTGAGTGTTTTCACACAATATCATGGAATTGATTGACGTCCACCAAAACCTTATTTGTCGTGACGGTCAAATTATACGACTTTGCGCGCGTGATTAAGAAGCACTCTATGTATCGTCAGCTTGATAGATTCTAGATAATTTATTATTCTTTATCAATTAATTGATTTTTGTTATTTCTTAAGACTGTTATATTCAGTACTTACTTGTGTTGCATCTCTGCATACTTCTTTGCACTGTCTTGGATATTCAGATTCTTTGTCTTTAGGTCTTCCAATGCTCGCTGATACCTCAACTAAAGTTCATGAGCATGTATTAGAATTTGTCCTTGAACTCACTAGACAGGAATACACACACACACATATATATATATATGAATGGCATTCAACTTGTCTGTTAGAGTGCTGTCTCTCATTGCTGTTTATTTCAGGCCTCAGAGGTCTCTACTTGATTCTCCACTGACTCGGCTGCAGGTAAAGGAGTTTGTTTGATGCAGTTCTCAAGTTTTCCACTCTCCATAAAAATCGACATGTGTGTTGAGTGTTGTGTGTTATAAAAAATGAATATAGTGGTGATTCATGTGAAGCAAAACTCACAGAAGAGTCCCTTATAGTGAGCATTGCTGCAAGACACACTTTTTATACCAACCTCAGCTCTCATGTAATCCCTGGCTTTTTGTTCTCTTTCATCAGCCTGGAAGTAGAAGGCAATAGTTGTCAAGGATATGCAAATCATAATCTGCAATTGCAAGCTATGCTAGATAATTGGAGATGATGTTTCAGATATTGCAGCACTTGTTAAACCCTTTATATTAATCATGCAGGGAGGGATTGTTCAGTCTCCTGGAGCCAGGCCAGATGGCTCATCCTCAAATTGAAATATAAAAGCCTATTTTTGCAGAGAAAGGAAAACATGTAGCTTAATTAAAAAAGAGAAGAAAAATGGGGTAAATGTGAATTGTATGATTAATAGGTCACACAACCTTATTGATCTTACAGTACCTTGATTTGTGCAAGTCGTGTGAGGTCAATAACATCCACTCGCAGTTCACTCTGTTCCATGAGCAATCTTTCTTCTTCATTGATCATGTGTTCTACTCTTACTCTCTCCCTGGCTGTCAGTGCATTCTAGGCAAATAGCAGATTAAAACATCAATATTGTACAACTTTTATCTTTTGCTCTGCACAACAGTGAAAGAAATCACTGTCTTTAGCCATACATGTACCTGTTGAGCAAGAGTTCTTTTAGTAGCAATGACTTCACGTTGCAGTTCTTTTCTTTTTTCCATAAGGGTACCATCATCCCTTGGACGACTGTCTACTTGACCTTTGACCTTGTCATAGACGGACTTCACATGAGAAAGGGATTCTTCAGCAACTTTAAGTTGTAAGTCACTTTTCTTTAGGGATCTGGTTTTAAGAAAAGATATTGGAAATGCCTAAGTTAGTATCAATACCAAAAAGCATCAAGCAAGATCTACATGAGGCAGGGAAGCATCACAGGGTAGTGTGCACTGCTAATGTACTAATGTCTGCTTTGAAGGGGTCATGACCTTATCATGGTGAGACAGTTTGTGTGTCTCTTTAAACCCTAGAGCTACATTGGCTGGAGTCTTGTACTCCTGTTAGGGTTACCCATGCTGAACAGGTTGAAGGGTAGGGACCAAAAAAAAGGGATCCACTGGTCCTTCACTAGGCTGGGGGTTAGAAGAAGGGCTGAAAAAAGTGAGAAGTCACAGAAACCAAATGGCCTTTTTCACCCTTAGGTGTGAGGAGTGATAAAGATTATGATGATGTATGAGTGTGACAGTATTAAACAAATCAAGTCATTTCCATACTTGAGATCTCTTTCCTTTTCTCTTAGTTTCCTTGCATGAAGATCATGTTGAACCTTCTTCTCTATAGCAGCATGTTTGAGATTTAAGTCCAATGTGCCTCGATCACCTATGAACTCTGACTGTCTTTCCTTGGCTAGTTCATATTCTTTCATTATTAAGTCAACCTCTCTCTCCTATTCATAACCAAACAAAAACATCCATGTAACCAATCATCTGTGTTTTACAAAAGTTATAGAATAACTGTTACATGTATAAATCTCACTTTCTGATTGGTATGGAGCACGTGCTTTATATTATGAGAGCACACAACATGTGCATATACATTTTGTGTTCCATCATTCATATACAAAACAATGCAGATAATTTTAGTTTGTATTTTATAAAAAAAGTACAAAAATGCTCAAGAATTGCTTGCTCATGCTTGTTCAAACACTTCTCTCAATGTTTTGCAAATTGTTCTGCATTCTTATTTAATAGCTGCCCACAGTATACATACATGTTTCATAATTTCTTTCTAAGATTGCTATTTGCTTACCTTTCCTTCATAACTGTGTCTTTGTTTGTCTAATGCTTCTGAGAGCTCAACTTTTTCATCCTCCAAGTATGTCCTTCTGCCCTCTATTCTCTGCAACTGATTATCAACAATAGGAAGGGGATTGAAATATCTGGTTGTCTAATAGACGTGATATCTATAGGTATTTACTGACATGCTACACAGAGATCAAACAAAGATCAAACAAATAGAATTAAAGTTTTACCTCCTTTACTACTTCATCAAGTTCTCCATCAAGTTTGCTTCTTTTTTCCTCTACATCCCTGAAAAAATGAATGTGTGCACTAAGTAAGCCAAACATGCTCTTCCCCACACAAAAATAGCTCTGATTGAAGTAAGATTTACTTACTTGAATTGTCTTGAAATAATGTCTGTCTGTTTAGCAATATGTGCAGGTTGTGAATGGACTTGAACAAGCTTGTCCTTAAAGAGATTTGTAGTAAGAATTGTTTTTAAAATTTTTGTATTTTTGTATATCAAAATACAAGTATGAACCGACGTGAGACATAATGAAGGTTAACGTACAAGTAGTATTATTATAGGATGATCACATCTCCAATTCAATATTTCAGAGTAATACATGCAATAAAACAAAGTAGTCATGATGGTATTTTGAATTGTTGGGTTTCGATAAAGGTTTTTGAATCTCATCTACTCCAAATGGCTTCACCACCATGGCCATGAGATGTCAGCCAGTTAGAATGCTATTGAAACTTGGAATTCAGCTGATGAACATTCTTCATCACACAGAAAATAATTTCAAGTTGATCCCTAAATATGTGATACTAGTTTTTGCCTTAAAATTTGATCATGATCATTATGATCATTTTGCAAAATTTACATAATATACATATATTGTAGATCATTTGAATAAACCCAGATTTACCCTCAGACTCTGCTGGTTCTCCAAGTCTTCATCAATCTCTTTTTTAATGCCACTTATTTTCACATCCCTATTTTCTAACTCTTCTTTCAATCCTTTGGTTTCCACTGTCCTTTGAGCAATTTCTTTCTTTAACTCATCTATGGATTTCTGTAACTCCTTTTGCTGTTTCTCAATTTCCCCAGGTTTTGGCATACGAGAATACTCTCTTTCTAACATAATCTTTTCTTCTTTTAGTCCTTCTAGTTTAAATTCTAGCTGATATTGTCTCTCATCAGCCTGTGCAAGTTCATTGTGGTACTTCAAAAGTCTTGTCGTAGCTTGTTTACTTCTGTGTTATCTCCGTCAGGAAAGTTGTCCCCCTTCTCCAACTCAGCCCGTTGTCGTTGCACTTCTTGGTGCATCTCTTTAGCTTGATGTAGGAAGGCTGTTTCTTGTTCTCTGGTTGATTTGAGCCTTTCATGTAGACTAGTGTATTTGGCTTTTAGTTTCGCTACTTTTTCACCTGCAATTTTGCCCTCGGAAAACAGCTGTGAAGAAAAGTTAAGAATATGTATTATATAAAAATTTAAACGTTTTTGACAAACCAAGCTATTAAGTTAATGTTTCTGTGTTGATGATTTAGCAATCGAGATCGTAAACTAGAAATCATTTATCTACAGTACCTGATCAAGACATTGAAAAGCAGGACTAGCAGACACATCAACTGGTCCCTGTTCTTGATGAAGTCTTGGCGCTACTGCCCAAATAGCGGGCTCGATCTCTTTATTTTCAGTACCTCGCTCTTCACTGTCACTCATATTGAATATATATTACTAAACGAAAAGGATATGAAAAAGAAAAAGAGACTTGATCGAGGATATTTTTAGCTTCTGTTAAACATTATTACGACTGGATTCAAAATGGCTTCCATGAAAATAATGACGTTGCTAAGCAACATGACTAAGGAAACCTTGAGCAACCAAAGGTAGCCCGAAGTATATCTCAGACCAAACGCTTTCTTATTTACGAAGCACCATATTAATTTTTCAAAAAAAAAAAATTCACTCAATTCGATAAGTAGTATTTTTTAAGCCGTAAGAAATTCTTGGTAAAAATGTAAAGAGAAATTACCATTCCGGAAGAAAGTACACACTTGGGCTAGCTGTGGAATACCCACAATGCATAAAAATTCGCACAAATCCGGAAGTGAATCTTCTAAACATGGCGGCAGTTTTGTTTCTGTCTTGAGAATAAGATGGTTGAATTGAACAGAAATTTCAGCTTCAAGGAGCAAGTATTTCCTTTAATAATTCAAAACAGATCTCACTACCGTGAAAATGAAGACAACAGCGTTTCGGGTAAAACTTTATGGCTATATTTTTGGTTGGTTGCAAATCACATGACAATCGAGATGTTTTTAAACACCTTGAGGACTTATTACTTTCAGACTTTTGTTATCAAAAAAGAACCAGTAGTCATTTCCCGTAATAATGTCATTTTTTTGTCAAATGTTCTTGCAGCTACATATATAGATAAGAGCCTAAGCTCAACAATTTTGTATTCATAGAGTGCGAACCATGTCCGTGAAATACCGTATAGAATAGCGCAATTTTTAAAACAATTGACAACAAAAGAAGTAAATATGTTTAGTACTATTCTTAGTCTTTGTACTATTTCTCGGATATAATGTGGTTTTCACTCTAACATATGTACTTATTTTGCATGCACCAGCTGTTGTATTATATTTCATTGCCATCTTTACAGAGGCGGATTATGAAACCTTGAAAGAACAAATCCAAGCTCATGTGGTTGGGCAGGAAAAAGATGGCACTGTATTAGTAGCATGGAATGATAAAAGCCCTAATGTAAGCACATTTGACTTTTATGGGTGAATGAAAAATCCTTTGTTCCTAGAAGACAGGAGTATTGAAGGTTGTTTTCTTGCTTTGGCATAGGGTGCATATAAAGTTTCATATGTTGCAGAGTATGAAGCATCAAAACAGAAATTAAAGGTTAGTCTAACATAATGAATTGAAAATTTATTGCATTTTTAGATTAGAATTTGAAATTTTTGCACTATGTTATCTAGATAAAGAAAAATTGTGTGTGTGCAGTCATAAAGCAGGCATTGGGAAAACTTGAGAGAAGTGTCAGGGGAAGCACTGACGCATAGAGGAGTGCTTCTCAACACTTCTCAATTGTTCTGCCAATCCCCTAGCACTTTATAACTCCACACAGCACAGCAAGCAAGTTTTTTATTTATTTATCAAATACAAATTACAATAGCTTATTTTAGATAGGAATATCGCAACTGAAAGTGAGGGCCCCTGCTAGTGTGTTATTATAAAGCATGTGCTCTCAACCAATAAGAACAGAAGATTTATAACAGAGCTCTATTTTATAAATTATTGTTTTTGACATTATTTGTGTTACTTATCTTGAGGGAGGGGGGAGGGAGTAAAGAAAATTTACACAGAGAAGGGGGGTAAAAATAAATTTACACAGGGGGGAGGGGGGGTTAAAATTTAGCGCCATAACCAGATATGTTATGAGTTTTTAATAATTGTTTGCTATTGAGAAGAAATTGTATTGTTATTTCAGGTACTGTTTATTCACAACAAAAAGGTTGAAATAATCGGAGCATCAGTTAATCAAGAAAAAACTTTGTTAGGTAAGTCAAAAGGCAACTAATTTCTTTCTACAAGAGTATCCATCCTAATTCTGTTGTAGTTTGATGTCTGAATTACTGAGAGGTTAAAGCACACTATAATTTTTGTTCATTTGAGCTTAGTGAATTAGAACGTAACAGAGTCTTGTATGTTTTTGTTTTCTCCATGCATTGTTTGGGCTTCCTGTGGTAGCATTCTATTCAGTATCCTCTACAATCATGTTTTTTCAACTTGGCAAATCCAGTTTTTAACATGCTACATATTATTTTGTTTCAGGTTTCACTACTACTGAACCATTTTATGGCTCACTTGAAGATCCACCCGGAACAGAACACCCAGGTAAAATGTGCTTGTTACCCATTTACCCAGTTACCCAGGCCTGTGACCTCCCTATGAATATCTGTCACTGCTATTACACATCTTTTTTTTTCTTTTTTCCATAATTAAATATTCCTAACAGTCCAAAAGCAATCCATTTTATTTTGTGGCAATTAGTAATTTTTTACTAGACCAGCAATTTGAAAATACTGACAGTGTATCTAATATTGGGCAGATTTAAAAAAATCTTAATTGTCTGTTTTTACGTTGTTTCAGGAATATACAAATCATTTCTCGCAGAAATTCGACCTCAAAACAGAATATTTTCATTGTGTGTGGAAAGACATACATTCCAACGAGTACAGGTAGTGTTATAGTCTACGTAATGTGTTCAATACTAAATTAACGTTGGAGTCCTGTTATCTCTAGTTAACCTAGGGAAAAAGGTCAGAAGTAACTGTAGGGGCTCAAGATATCCATCATAAATTATTTATATGATATTACAATGATGCAAGTACATTGTAATGTACAATGTAACATGGACTCAAGTTCAAGAAAACAGAAAGTTTGTCCTCATTTGTTAAGGAGATATGCATGGTCATTGAAATAGTCAAACAATCACTTACACAAATGTCCCTTTTATTAGTAATGGTCTTTTAATGTTAAAATCTCAATATTTCACAATTCTTTATAGTTTCTCTATGGCATCTTGGGCTATGGAAATACATCTAAAAAGGAATCCCATATGCTCTTTTTCCATCACAAAAAAGGTAATTTTAAGATTAATGAATATTTATGGAACAGGGCAATTGATGTTTCTTTCCTTTCCTCTTTTCAGTCTTTTTTTTTTCTTGCTTTCTTTCCTTTCATACGTATGCTTCCCTTCCCTTCCAAATTTCACCCCTTCCTTTTTCTTCCTTTCCTTGCTTTATCAATGGATTCCCCTCCTTCATTTCTTCTATCCTTCCTTCCTTCCTTCCTTCCTTCCTTCCTTCCTTCCTTCCTTCCTTCCTTCCTTCCTTTCTTTCTTCCCTCCTTCCTTCCTTCCTTACGAGGACTTCCTTCCTTCCCTTCTTGTCTCCTTCCCTCCTTCCCTCCTTCCTTTCTTCCTTTCTTCCTTCCTTCCTTCCCTCCTTTCTTCCTTCATCCTAATTCCCTCATTGGCTTCACTCTATTTCCTTCCTCCCTTCCATTCTTCCTCCTTTTCCTTCTTGCCCTCCCTATCATCTATCACTACATACACCATCAACTCTCTACAATCTACTTAAGTAGAGAATATAGCTCGCTGATTATAATTCTCTGCCTTTGCAGCAATTGGGCTCTATCATATCCCTATGGCCAGAATAGGAGACAAAGGAATGGTGATTAACTCAATTATTGTTTTATTCAATAAATAATTTCTAATTATATAAAACATATAATCTGTCCTCTAATATTTCCAGTTTTTATTCTCCAGATTATGAGTAGTCAACCAAGAACTGAACAAGTTGGTGGCCCATTCTATTGGGCACAATGGGATACTCTCAATCAAAGACTGTACTTCCTACACAAGAAATTTAAGGTACAGTCAGTAACCCTGTCTTAAAGAAAAATGTACTACCCTTAAGTGCTTAAAGTTACTATCACCCTTCTGACAATATTCACAGTATTGATTCTACATGAGGTAAGATGATGAATGACCCAAAAAAGATTATAATTTGACTGTGGCGTCGTTAGGGTATCAGGATACCCCTAGCAACCATTGTGCATTCAACTCTTAATAGCAAAAAACCTTTTAATTGAAACCTCAACAAAGTATACATTTTCTGAAAGCTGAATAAATGTAGAAACTATTCCTTTTTTTCCTTTTTGTAAAATATATTTATCCTTCTAAGCACAGACATGACAGCACACAGTACGCACAGGCATTATCTATTTCTTCATTATTA
Source organism: Actinia equina (assembly GCA_011057435.1). Taxonomy (NCBI): domain Eukaryota; kingdom Metazoa; phylum Cnidaria; class Anthozoa; order Actiniaria; family Actiniidae; genus Actinia; species Actinia equina. The sequence goes on from WHPX01000991.1 coordinate 327,290, forward strand.
GTACTAGTCTCTAGTGGCATTAATTGATTCTATCCAGTCATTATATATGATAGTATATGCTTTGCTTTGTAGGAAGACGATGAGGAAGAAAAAGGAACTTTTGAATGGACGTTTTCAGCATATCAATTCAGTGAAAAGGTGCTTCAATTTTGTGTGGTAAGTTATTTTGTGTGGTAATGTACACTTAATTCACATAAATCTTGTGTTCTAGGCATCTCTTTTTGAGACAATCTGTTTATTGTCAAGCAGGTTTGACACGTGTTCATGTTTTGTTTTCAGCTAAACATGCAACTGCCATTCAACATTGACACCAATCATGTAATCTCAAGGTAAAGGCTTCAAACCTCTACTCCTAGTTTCACTGGCCAAGGCTGTCTAACATAGAATTTGTGACAGCCATGAATTTAAGCATAATGTTGCCTGGGGTTTGTTCATTGAAAGAAGATTCACAGAATGCAGGGACCAATTCCTGCCACCTCTGACCATTTCAGTAGTGAAAAAAAATGACAACATGTTGAATTTGATTTAGAAATTTATTCCATGAGCTTCATTGGCCTTTTTCTCAGATTGCAAACATAATGCATTGTGGTCTACCTTGGGTACAAACATTTTTCCTTCATCATACTTTTTGTATTTTGTGTTGCATGTACAAAAGCTATACCAGAATGCATCCTGTTTATGGTCATCACAAATCAGTACTGTAGCTTCAGAAATTGATTATTTTCACTTTTCTATTAATTCCTATTAACCTTTTCAGCTCTGCACAGTATTTCAATTTACCCCTTATGCAGACCATATCAGGTTAGTACATGGTAATGAGAAGTTTGTTTAAGATTCCTGTTCACTTAAATATAGCCATGAGAAAGTGTTGCAACTTGATCTTTCCACCAACATATAAGACAAGTGGGTACCTTCACCAAGTATTAGGGAACCAGATAAAGTGCTGTAGGGTAACCTACATTAAACAGCATCTTATAAATAAAGTCCGGTTGAAACTGGACCAATCATAATGGTGGCTCAGCCCTGACATGTATGCTTATTGCACCAGACTTCCAGTATCTACTAAATGTGTCATCTCATTGTCTTATTGTTCTTACTCAAATAGAGAAACAGTTCAACATGCAAGTGGTGACAACAGCTGGAGGTAAGACATTTTTCTTTCATCTTAAAGATTGCAACCATGACATCTATAGAAGGCCCAAAAGAAATGTCTATTCTTGTTGTTTTTTATTTCTGGTAGGTTCCCTTTACATTTGTTTACAGCATAAAATTGAGGATGAAGAAGAAGAAGAAGAAGGCTTTCATAATGAGCAGGTAAGTGCTCATCAATATCCTTTTCTCTGAGTATAATCCTTTTCGATGTTTGCAGTTTTTTTGTTTTCGTGTCTTTTTTTCCTTCCATCCTCCCTTGTTCCCCATCTTCCAACCTTCCCTCCTTCCTTTCTTTGTTCCATTTTTCCTTCATCCATGGTCTTTAGACCCTGCCTTCCCATCCTACTTTAATTTTTCATTTCTTTCATTTTTATTTTTTCTCAATATTTGTTTTTCTAGTTACATGTAGTATTTCCAGTATAATTATATGTCCTCTGGTGGCTTAAAATGCTTTAGACTCTCTACATTGTTAAATTAATCTCTTCAGAAACGACTGAGTAGCGGAACACCACCAACAGAACAATCCATCATGGCATCTCTGGAATACTCTGTGTACTTCCTTCACCATGGTATGCTCTTTCTAAAACAATATTAATCCAGATTTTTAACTAACTGCATTCAACAATGCCTATTATCAACAAAAAGATAATGCTAGATCAGGAACATTTTCATTAGTTTCTGCCCCCACTCACAAATGGGGTGGAGCTGTTGTGGGGGGGGGGGGGGGGGGGGGGGAGGGGTAGTACCTAAAAAATAATATATCCTACATAGCTATTTACATTTCTAATTATTTTGATTGGTGGAGGCTTAAAACGTCTGTGACGTTAGAGGGGCTGCCCCATTTCATTCCACTATCAGGTCCCATTATTTGACCATTTACATGCACCTATTTTTCTCTGTAGATTGTATCTTGCACTGTGTCCTGCATTGTGTTCCAAAACACCTGGTGAAAAAGAGTGTTCTATTTTTCTCTAGTTTACGTAAGTGGAAGCACGTTTTTCGTGTTTGTCATCTTACTTGTGCTGTTTTACTCATACATTTTTATATTTGATGTGAGTTGGAAATGTTACAGCATTGTGTACCATGTACATTCTGCAAGTCACTACCATAAGTTTCACACTCTTACAATAACTATTTCTATGGAAAGCCATTTTATTGTTACAGCATTATGCTATTTTCTGTATGCGCTGTAAATTATGCTTCACACTTATGGGGAGCCATTTTTAAAAATGTTACATTCATACCTGGTGGTATAAGCCAATATGTATGTTCGCGCTCATATAAGACCACTCTATTGCCCAAGAAGCCACATAAAGTAGGTGTATACATTTGAATACCTATTTCTGTAGATAACTATTTGTTGGTGTTGTTGCCTGGATACGCCTTGCATCTGCTGAATGGTAATGCAGAACATGAACCATGCCACCACATCATACTACAAGGTATACTATAATTACCTTTATATTTATCCAACTATTCAAATTAGAGTACAAATAATACAGGACAAAGCCTGGAGCCTGCACTATTCGTACTCTAGAGTCTGTTAATTTGTACAGTAAAAACCCGGTTTTGAAAACTAGTTTTAAAATAAAATCATTTTGAAGCCTTTTTTTTTGGAAAAAGTATTCTCTCATTTGGATAATAAATAACTTATTAGACATTTTAGATATTGAGAGTACCAGTGACATTTCTTCTCGCCCTATCAGGGTTTTGCCAAAATAAAGAAGACTCACAACAAAAACCAACTGTGTCTAATAAGTTGTTTTTAACATATTTACAAATTCAGGGGGAGGGGCAGATACTTGTAATGCTAAGATGGAAGTGTGTTTGAAAAATCAATCAGTGTAGCACTCTCAGGGTGTTAGTGAATTGCTCATGATTCTGTAGGGACTCAATTTAAAAATATAATTTTCTTTTCATTAGGTGATGAGATTCCAAAGTTTTCAGTCCAAGGGCCAGAGGACCGACTTCCAATCCTACTTTACTTACACAAACAGCAAAACACGTTTGTAGTTTCTGGTGAGAAATTTACAACATTATCTCCTACAGTCAACATTGTGAACTGAAACTCCAAATTCTTACTTACATTGAGGTGCTCTTTTCATTTCTGATATTTCAATACAACTGCTCGTTTTAAGGACGTAGGGTCACGTGAACTGTTAATTAGTGCATATGGTCTATTCACTCACCGTGAAGAATCTAGGACTTTTAAAGCTCTCCGCACGTTTAACTACCTTCTACTATTAAAATTTCTCAGCTCTCTTTGAGCTTAGCCTAGTTAATTAAAAAAGACTTGCCAGTATGAAGGGAGGGACAGAGAACAGTCATTTGAAGTATCTACTGTAGTTTGCATTATCTGTTTAGATATTTCTAATGATAGATTTAATTTTTAGAGCCAGATATCCTGGATAGCAGAAGTGGTGATGGCTTTGAACTTAACTTTTGCAAAGATCGTCTAGTAGAAATATTCTCAAAGTAAGTTGATTAAGTAGAGTCATAAGAGGCTTATGGACTCTTGATGCACACTTGATGTGAGAAATTGCGCATGAGTGCGAAAAACTCGCGTTATAGATGTGCCGTTGCGTGACGTACCGTGACCGTGACGGTACCGTGTCTACACAATTTCATTGGCTAGGCAGTTATTTAGCGCTCTGTGATCGGTTCAAAGATTCCATTTCAGTACCGTGACCGTGCCTTACAGTTTCACACTCTTTCAAAAAAAAATCGGTTCGATGTGCCTGAAGCGTGGTTTTTGGACAGCAGTACATTAAATATTATTGTAGCAAAGAGTTAATCTATCGATATATCTTGAAACGTTGAAGTCAGCTGTTATAATGATTTTGTCCTCTTTTGTTTGGTTTTGTTTTCAGAACTCATTTACCAACCACAAGGTTGTCGTTACTTCATCTCGTGTTGGTCCACATAAAAGATGCTGCGCTTCTAAAGAAGGCGAGTGAGTTGATTACAAAATTCATCAAAACACTGCTCAACTTCTTCTTGTTCACTTTAGTTTTACTGCTGTTGTGTCACACATTCATTACATGTTTCTATTCTTCGTTTGCACGTGACATTACCGGGGCCATGTTTGTGGTAATTTACCAAAAATCTCAATAGCGTCCATTATTAGTACCACCAACGAGGCCAAAAGTGTTTATCAAATACTGTTAGTTTTGAAAGTTCTTATATTTCTTATCGAATATTTCAGATGATTGAGCATCTTTGTTACGATCCTTCGAGTCCAGAATGTACGGATCTACTCAAGGAATATCTTATGGGTAAGTCCAATTCTCAAATACGCATAAGGGCGTATCCCGGCACGTGCTTTGAACATCTTTGTTACAATCCTTCGAGTCCAGAATTTACGGATCTACTCAAGGAATATCTTATGGGTAAGTCCAATACTCTCAAATACTCATAAGGGCGTGTGCCGGCACGTGCTTTATTCCACAGCATCATGGACGTCTCTAACACGTGCTACTCTAGAGTAGATTTCGTATGACTGTGAAACGGCATAACACTCAGTAACGTCACGTTCGTTATAAATATTTCGAGCCAATGCCAGCTTCCAAGAAATTTGCTCATTCAATGAGAATGTTCGGACGAGATACCGTTACAGTCGCCGTACGGAAATTCTAACCCTACTTTGCAAGACCTTTGTTTATCCAATCAGAATGCTTGGATATGCCATCGTCACGGCACGGCTTTACCATGATAACTCTTGATTCCCATTTTTCAGGTTCTACTTATGCTCTGATGAAAAAGGTTTTAGACAGAGAGGTACACAGACTTGTGCCTTTCACATGTGTGGATACATTCAGAGGACATCTAGAGGAGGTGACATTCACCTTTCTTTCATTTATCCTTTCTTTCGGTTTCCTCACTTTTTCCCCTGTTGACCAATAGGTAAGATTGGATTATTATTTTTTTATAGAGTTTGGACAAAAGACGTATAGCTCGTATCGACTGCACTTTGTGCCGAGATACTTGTGTAGAATTCAAGGTATTTATGGTTTTAGGTGGCTGTTTAAATAATATCAAGAGAACATAAATAATAGAGGGAAACTTCTTAATCACGCGCGCGACATGTAAATTAATTCCCCGTTGGGCTATTTTTAGTAACCGGATGCAATTTAAATTTCGCCGTACCCTACTCCCGTGGGTCATCAAATTACACGCTCGTGCCCTTTCCGTTTATTGTTTTGATCGCTAAGAAAGAAACGTTATTAAGGAGTTTTCCTATCTTATTTATTCTCTCTTGATAATATCTACTTTTATGAAGATAACTGTGTTGATTGCTTTGAAAGGACGACAAGAAAAAACCTTTGGATGGTTTCTGGTCAGCAGTCAAGAAAAATAAGGAATACGCCAAACAGCAAAACTTGAGGTATTTTAAGCTGGTCTATCAGACTGTTGTTTCCGACTACACAACACTAAACCAAAGCCACACAACTTACGATCCAGTACAACACCAAACTTCGCTGCACCACAGTACAGCAGTACTATATCACAGTATACTATCGGGCTTTATTGACGCTAGACCTTATGATTTCATTTCATAGATTTTCACTAAAAAGCTTAGGGATGTGTTGTGAGGAAGATAGTGATGAAGAAACTGAGGTAAATTAACGATGTTCAAACAAAGAGAGGAGAGAAATTAAAATTTTTAAATTAATCAATTATAATAATTTATGCTCTCTTGTAAAAAGTCACAAGAGCGTGCGCGAAAACGAAATTAGGTGGGGAAAACGAGATCATTTCATTGCGCATGCTCAAAGCGTTCATTTTGTCAGCTGTCGTTTATTGGATGTTGCCTTAAAGGACAAGAAAATAAAATGAGACCACTTTATTTTTGACTTTTTTATTAAATTTTTCGGGCAAATATATGCCGCTGTTAATTTTCGAAAAAACGTCCCACAAGGAAAGGAATAACCTTGGATATCTAGGCATCAGCGGGGTTAATCATCTACGGTCTAGGGGCCGACTAACCTTTCCCTTAGCCTTTGGCTGAGCTTCCTGATCAGTCTGTAAATCCCGGATAGCGGTGTTGGGGCCGAATCGCCGGCGTAGCCGTAAATGCTTCGCGCTGCCATACGACGGTTCAGCACTCGATGTCTGGAAGTATGGTCCTAAAGTTATTTTAATATACAAAGAAAAATAAAAACGATTCCAAAAGCAATCTCTATAGATGAACTTTGTAATAAATGGTATTGTAGTGTACCTCAAATATGTGTGAAGTAATGTTGTGCGCAAAAGGGTATCAAGTGGAACATATTTTTTCTTTATCAGACAAGTCAACAACAGCAGCTTTCTCAACCGCAAGCAAGCAGCGTCAAGACATTGTTGAGAAGATTCTCCTCCAAGTTAGTACACACTGTTTGACAAAACAATTGGCTATTCTGAGGCTGGGACCTATGTACGTTACCATCCAATTCAAACCTTCTGGGAATAGAAGCGTTTGTCTCAACGAATTCGACTGTGAAACCAAAATATAACGAACAATGGAACATACTCCCATGTGGTTTGGATTGGGTGGAAACGTTCATAGCAACACGTTATCCGATTAGGTCTCTATTTTAGGGTTTCTATATTTTCAAGACGTTGGCTAATTTGTCCCCTAAGACAGCTCCAAAACGTACTACTCGATTTTATTTTTATATTTGAACTGTGCCGTGTTATTTATAGAGTAGTTCTTCACAAGTCTGAAAGCAACTACACTAGTGGCTATTTGGACCATGACAAAATTACGCATTTGAAGCTACGCAGGGGGAAAAACCAGACGTTTTGGATTCATCGCTTGCCTCATGAAATGAGTCTTGCGTAAAGAATATGTGAGATATACTGGGATTGTCCCGTGCTACCTTAACATCAATCTTGATGTTTGTTTCTCTCATTAGACTTTTTAATACAGGGTATTCTATTTCGTTGTTTTTGCCAGGAAGTTTCCAAGTACGGAGTCAATAACATCCCAGACAAGCACAAGTAAGTTGCATTTAAACGGCTCGCGAATAGTAGCCTTATTTTTGGCTTCTTTCTCTCTGGTATTATGAATTCTGCGAAGTAAATTCACTTGGATTTTTCCCCAGAAAGTGGTGATTTCCTTGAATACTGTGAAGATGATAGAAGCATCTCTGAAATAAAGAAACAGAACATGGTATGTGTGACATTAACTACTCTACCACTGATGTCTTTTAAGGTTGTACTCAGGATTTGATCTGTTTTAGACATGCCTGACTTAGATCAGCTCAGAGGTTGTTTGATTCAGGGTATCAATTATATAAAAAGATGAAATATAAAGTCAAGGTCCGTGTACTCTATTTAACTACAGCCTGTTGGTGCTTTAGGTTATCGACAGGTTGGCGGCTCATTTTCAAGCTCATTTACCTCGTGAAACTAAAACCAAGACAAATAATATTGCAGTAGAATACGTGAAGAACCAAGCAGCTCAGTCTGATGCCCTTCTACGTCTGTTCAGATCTGGACTTGGATTTAGTTCTGATACTAATCCCACTATAACATTACTGTGAGTATGGACTCATTTATTGGGTCGTGTTTAGGTGTGTTGTTCATTTTACTCATAGTCTTTTGTCTTGGTCATCTTCATCATTATCAATATCATCACCATCATCAGTCATCATCATCAGTCATCATCATCAACGTCAGTCATCATCGATGATGAGAGTATATGGGCTTTCGCCAGGAATAACCTCGTTCCCAAGCACTATAACTTACTTCTATATCTTCAACAGTCATCATCAACATCATCAGTCTTTATCAACATTAATCTGTCACTATCAATATCATCATCACCATCATCAACATCAGTCATCATCACCATCATCATCATCAGTCATCATCAACATAAGCTATCACTATCAACATCAGCATCGTCACCATCATCACCATCATCACCATCACCATTATAGGTCATCATGGTCATCACCATGCACCACCATCATCATCGTCATTATCACCACCATCATCATCATCATCGTCACCATCATCATTATAGGTCATCATGGTCATCACCATGCACCACCACCATCACGGTCATCATCATCACCACCATCATCATCATGTCACCATCATCATCATCATTATCAGTCATCATTGTCATCATCACCACCACACCGTCATCATCATCACCATCATCAGTCATCGTTGTCATCATCTCCAGTCATCGTTGTCATCATCTCCAGTCATTACCATTGTTATCAACGACAATAATGATACTCCCATTACCTTGCACAAACCGTTTACCTCTATTCACAATGTTTTTTCCAGTTTCGTTCGTGGTACAATACGTGAGATAGCACTTTTCCAAATGGTCGAGAGATACTACACTAGCGTGACAGACATCAAGTTTCCCTTTCCTCCAGGTATTTCCTAGTTTTACCTGTTTTATTCTTTTCATTTGCCCCAGCAAAAATGAAGGGATCTTTTATTTGATCACGGGAACTGTCTATCATTTCTCATAATTTTTCTTTCTTCTTTGCAGGCTTTCAAACGTTCTTTACTACTTTGGCCTGTCGATGTCTAAATCAGAGGTAAAATAATCACTTACGTTCCCCATCTGTGTATATAGAGGCTTTGCACCATCACGTGATGGAATTTCACATTTAAGCCAAAATAATTCCACCACATTCAATTATCCCTACCTCCTGTCATGGCTGCCATCACGTGATGGTGCAAAGCCTAGATACCCAATTCAATATACCAGAATCCTCTTCAAGTTCGTTTTCTTATTCAATTCCCTTTTTTTTTGTATAACTTTTTTGACCATCGCAAGGTAATGGTGTTTTAATTCAAATTAAGCCAACAAAGGGAGCTACGAAAAGGATTCTGTTAGGGGTGGTGTCATAATGTGGTATAGGAAATAGTATTATGTTTACTTTTCTCTTGCTTGAGAATGGACCTCTTCGACTATACGGCAGCCATCTTGCCAGGGAGCAAAGCAAAACAAAGTCAAAAAGAAATAAATGCATATGTATGTTTCGTGTGTTTGTCTTTCTTTTATGGATAAATTTGTTTGATAAAGAAAACCAAGGAGAGAAGCCACAGGTCAGGGGGGGGGGGGGTCAGGGAGGGGAGTGTAGCAAGATGGTACTAAAATATAAGTAGTGCAATGGAACGTTCGACCGTTGCCGGTTTGAACGGAAGTGAAGGCCTCCACGCGAGAATAGGGAATAGTGAACGAGTTTATTGACAAGCTATTAAGGCATTGGATTATTGAAACCTTTTTCTCTTGTAGAATGTTCATGCAATATGTGGACAACAATGTCCTACAACTAACAGACCAGTTCATATCTCGGCTTGTTGATGGTACGTATGTTTCCACTTAGTTTTTATTTTAGTACCACCCCCCCCCCCCCCCCCCCCCCCAAGGATTCCTACTATTCCCAGTTTTGATTATTAAACTCATTCTAAACTTAGTTCATAAAATTATCTTTTATTTCCTATCTTCTAGATTGGGATAAAGAAAGTAAAGACTCTGATTTCGTTTTCCAGATTCTATCACGTTTAAAACATGTAAGTTTTTGCTCTACTCACTTCTAACACCGATTTGTCGTAGTCGTATAAAGAACCAAACCAAACCAAAGCAAATCTTTGATTAAGGAAAGGGAGACTTGTTTTAGATACGATATATATATTTCACGCGGCAGTCATATTGACTGATCAAAATCAATATATTTTTCCCTTGAAAGTTGCCTCCCCCAAATTTTGAAATCCCTTAATTGCGGATATCTTTCTGATATCTCATTAGTTTACATTTTATTAATTTACTGTGTTACATTTAGGAAAAAGCGAAACAAGCAATACAGCGATGGGATCATCCATTAAGCACACGGTGAGTTGGTTAACTTTGGTAGTTTTGGTTCTTTCTTGGATTTGAAGGCACAGTCAGCTTTGTCCTTCGCGAAAACTTTGATATTGATTTTTAAAATGTTTTTTTAAAGCGCCAGTGCTTATGCAATTGCTCCGATTCCCCATTCCCCCCCCCCCCCCCCCCCCACCACATTTCAGACCACTGTCATTACCTAGAGTATAAGATTCTTTTGTAGTTTTGTTTATGTTTATGTCTCTAATGGTAATAATGTTGTGCTTAGGTACCTGTCGCAACAGATAGCTGATGAACTTCTCTCCACGGACTTACTTGGTATGTGTTTGTAACTTGTACGAAATCACTGGAAAACCCCTTCAAATGTTATCGTTTGCACCCGAAACATCCCCTGTGCTGATCGAAAGGCACGCCTAACTCATAGATTAAAATATTTAGCTTGTTAGGTATTGCGGATGGAGTAACGCCTTAAAAATACTCTCGATTCAAAGGACAGCGAACTCAACTCGCATGCAATACCGAATCCAGGAATGGAACCCAAAGCCCTAGTGAGAGTCGAGTGCCCTACCACTGCACAGCAACAAATCACAATTTGGCTAAGTTCTTTTGCAAAAAATATAAATATTGTGTGATGATTGACGTTTAGAATGTTTAGGTGACAAGGAGTCTTTAGAGAGTGGATTTTCTCCAGGCAAGGAGGGAGGATTGTATGGCTCTCGTAAAGAATCAGGTAAAGATGTCAATATTACTCGTCTCCCTCGCTCTCTTAACGATTTTCTGTTTTTTCCTCAATATCAATCCACCCAACCACATTCGTTCCCTAAAGGATTTTAATCTGTTGGGAAACATATAATAATTATTTACGACAAGAGACTTATATGATCAGACCATCATAGACCATGATAGAACATTATAGACCATCCTAGACCATCTGACACCATCCTAGACCATCTGACACCATCTGACACCATCATAGACCATCATAGACCATCATAGACCATCATAGACCATCATAGACCATCTGACACCATCCCAGACCATCTGAGACCTTCTGACACCATCCTAGACCATTTGAGACCATCTGACACCATCCTAGACCATTTGAGACCATCATAGACCATCATAGACCATCATAGACCATCATAGACCATCATAGACCATCTGAGACCATCTTAGACCATCTTAGACCATCTGAGACCATCTGAGACCATCTGAGACCATCTGAGACCATCTGAAATCATCTTAGACCACCTTAGACCATCATAGACCATCATAGACCATCCGAGACCATCTGAGACCATCTTAGACCATCTTAATTAGACCATTAACCCAATTGTATATCATATGAAAATGTATTTTGACCTGATCTAACATTCTTAGCCCAATTGTCCTTTTTAGACCCGTTTTCTGACATTGAAGAACCCTGCTTTCGTCCATTGTCAACCTTAATGTCAACTCTTCGAGAAAAAGGTGAGGTTCAATCTGGAAACATTCTTGTCTTTAACAATTCTCTTTGATTTGGACATGTACACCTGCTTCCGACAAAAAAGGGCCGTTCAAACCAGGTAGATAGAAATAGGTTATTAAGACCGAGTGTATTTTGAATCTGTAAAACGATACAGTGACGTTGATATTTCACTATTTATTAAACGAAACAGCTGCACGGGTATTTTTATATTACCAATAAAAAGTCTATTTAGCGGATACCCTTTACTAGGCTCATATCAAACTTCGAACTTCACATGAGTCGAACCTGATGATATGAAAGAAGACCGCATTCATTGTTTTAACTAGGTTCGGCTCATTTGAAGTTCGACGTTTGACCTGAGCTAAGCGGACAGCGTGCATCCCGAAGGTGTCTGCTATGTAACTTTTTCCTCTCTTCCTTTTCTCTGGTAATCGTTTTGAAGCCTGTCAGTAGTTATTTCTAGATGTTATTTCAAAACCGTGTTTATATCTGCTCCACAGCTGCGCATCTCCCGAATGAAAGCCAGTTTATTCATGGTGGTACCGTACGACTTAAAACACATCGAAGACGTAGCTTTACTCCAGACAAGCAGGGAAGTAGACGGTACCTTAGCAACAGTACCCTTTTAGAATGTGTGCTTTAATATTAAGATTCTCTAAGAGATATATACTCTAATCTACGTGTGATGTTGAGAGAACACAGAGAGAAGCGTAGGAAACTATGAAGCAAAGCGAGCTAATACATAAGACTATTGCTTATCTCTTTTTAAATACCAAACGAACAAACTAACTAAAAATACTGTTCTATTTTTCGAACGAAAGAACGAAAGCGCACCTTAGAACTCAGTAACTTTTCTCAAGCACAATCGTGAAGCTTTTTATACTTTTTATGTGAACAATATGCCAACGTTTATCTCGGTTGTCATAAACAACGGTTAATTGAAAGTTTTTCTTCAAAGACGTCATACCGTAGGGTTGCCTTGGGGACGAAATTGTTAAATCAAATTTTGGAAAATTTTAAAGATCTCCAAAATTCTTAGGACAGAAAACCATTATCATAAATGTTTGAACTAGTAAAGTAGTGAAGTTTGTTTTCAAAGATCGAAATTTTGTATAAAAAATTCGTTGGCAAGAGATGCCTAATTACCAGCAAAAGTTTTCACCCTTTCAAAAATCATATCTTCGTGAGTTTTGAGCTTTTTCACTTTAAAATTCACCGTTTGCCTTATTGTAACATACTTTTTCGAGCTATGGTAATTATTTTTCAGTTTGCTATTAAAAGGTATCTGTTGAAAGGTCATTATATTTTTAGATATTTATGAAGCAATGATACAAAATTTATCAAATATTTGAAATATATTTTTAATCGTAAAATAGCATAATTATCGTAACATATGCAATCTTTTTTTAAATCAAAAATCTAAACTTTTAAATATTTTTTAATAGAAAATCTCGTGTTATTTTAACAGTCATTTTAGCAACAACTTTTCTCTATCTCAAGTTTCGATACTTTTAATATTTTTTTTCAGTTAAATTGTTTACAGTACATTTTTATTTTTCTTTGATCTTTTTTAAATTTTATTAAATAAATCTATAAATAGAACTTTCAAAAACCTATGAATGTTGAATTAATACACCAACATTTTCACTATCGACCCCAGGGTTCAATATTGGGTCCTTTATTATGCATCGATTCCTTTTCGTCAACAACCTTTAACAATCTTCATTCTTTATCTTGTTTTCATTCTTGGTAAACGAGTACCTAGTAAGAGCCTATAGATTTTAATTGTTCAAACTTTTGAATTTTTTTTTCCTGTGCGTAGCTGCTGTGAAGAGATGCGGGGTATCAATTACGAAAATGTTATCAGAAAACAACTCTCTTTTTTCCCCAATTACTTCCACCGCAAAACGCTCCCAGACAAATACAAAAACACTCCACAGTTCTATACACAAACCTTTTGTTTTCTATTGTCATTCTTCTTGCATTTCACTTATATGTTATTTATCATTTATCATCTCACCTATTTTCATATTATGATTGGTGAGTTTGAAAACACTATATAACTTGAATCTCTAGGATACGTAATAGGTCGCGAACAACGCTAAACATTGAGTACTAAATGAGCGAATTCTTCGTTCGAGGTTGATATTGGCCAAGGGAACAGTTAATCAAAGGATTTATGCTGTCGCACTTTATACTGAGTCAGTTATTTCGAAGTTCCTAAAGTTGAGTTAATTTCTTGCAGAGTGAGCACATGTAGTCCATATATCTCCCCTTTTCTGTAACAACTTTTTATGTGATGTAAAATATCGTTACTCCTGAGAGATTTATTTGGTATTACTAGAACCATGTTTCTTCTTGACCGATCAAAAACAACGGTAAGTATAGATCGACTGTTATCCATATTTTTTTAGGTAAAGTGCGTAAAATTTATAGTCTGCTATCTTATTTAGCGTTTCTTAGTTTTCTGTATAGGCAATAGTGCTAAATGCAAGGCAAAGAAAATCAAAAGAAAACAGTAAAAAAAAACCTGTAGTTTCATTTTCAAATTAAATGAACTCAAAGTACTGAATTCTTTAGTGTTTAATAAACATTAAGTGTGTGTAGTTAAAAGTATTCAATTCAGCTCGGCTTTGATTGGCTTACTGAATACTTCACACTTAGAATCTCGTAGATATGTTCTAGAATAGATATGTTGCAAACAACAAACAAACGACAAACATTTCAAAGAATTATACTAGTAAGATCTGCAGACAAATGTATCTTTGCGGGAAGCCATTAGCCGATCGGAATGGCACTTATGAAGGTTTTTTCCTTTTTTCCGGATTTTTTTTTTCCTCTTTATTTTTTAGTAAAATAATTAACATCTAGACACCTCAAATTCTCTCCAATCAAGCTATCAAAACTATTCAGATATAACGAAAATATTTTCATGGAAATTAAGAACAAAATTAAAAGATTTGTCGAGAAACATTTAGGAAACCTTTTCAGTGCTACCAACGAAATGAAAAACCATTTAAGTGCGTAGTTCATGAAAACTATTTTTTGTCGAATAAAGAAACACCACATTTGTGCTGTTAATCGTTCTAGATCATGAAAAATTAATCTTTAATTTCAAGTATCTCTCAAAGTTTTAATTTTTTCGAAAATCTTGGCAACATAAGTGAAATTTGTTCCCAATTTTGCATGTTAAAAATAATATTGGTTTGTGATGGAGTGTGCGAGGAATTATTCCCAATCAAAAATAAGTTGCTTGTAATCTTGTGTGCTTCAGCTTGTAAATCATCGGACCAATTAAGAAAATGAATTCTGCATCATAGCCAATCAAAATTGAGTATCTTAATGTTTAACACTGAGACGTGTGACCCAGGTCAAAGGGATTTTAGCGATTAAACTTTATCTTTTATTGAATGAATGATTCACTGTGTCTTAGATTGATGATCTGCGATTGGTTTCTCAAGCCTCTCGCGAAGCGAGACTCGATCAAGAATTGGCGCTCTTTGAAGAGAACCTCGATATCATGTTAGCTGACAAGAACACTTTTCTGCTGGACTTGTATCGCAGGCTCAAGCAGGCAAGAAGCACGTACAAATCGTGGAACCGAAGGACAGCAGGGGGAGCCCGAGCCACCGATTTCGTATCGGTCGAACAGATCGAGGAGCTCGTCGACTGGCAACAAAAGAAACGGAAACGAAAAAACAAGAAAGATTCGTTAACAGTTGATCCGGATTCTGATGAACAAGTAGACATGCTTCTTCGCTTTCTTTTGGCGTTCAAAGAATCAAAGGAGTTACTAGACCAGTTTAGAAACAAAATATTTCTCCCTTTGTTTGAGTTTTTCAACGATGACCCTAAAAGACATTTACCAAAGGCATTGGCAAGTGTAGTATGGCGCTGGGAGGGTCTCTTGACCCCAGGCCCTATCAACCACCGCTTGTTCAGTCCTCAAAGCGCCGATGCCCTGTATTACGCGGAAACCAGTACTAAACCACGTGACTCCCAGTTCAACCTCATTCTGAGGCTTGTTCCTGATTTGACGCTGAAAGCATTCGAAGCTTTGTGTTTGGCAAAACAGTGGCGGTCAAAAATAGGCCCGTGGGGGTACCTCAGGGAACTAAAGTACATCCACTCCAAATGGATACCTGAGAAGAAACAGGAAAACAATCTTGCAGTTGAACGAGCTCAGAGGAGGAAGCTCGAGTGCGCAACCTACCAAGTTAAACTTTACGCATTACAAGGGGAAATAGAAAACACCGAGACTGTGCTGGGGGACTCGTCAACCGGGATGAAAAAATCAGAAAGAGAGACTGGGGCCCTAAGCAGGAGATTTGAAGACGTTCACCACAGGATAGATAACTTTAGGAAAAATTTGAGGACGGCTTCTCTTGAACGTTCTAGATTGGCTAAAAATTTGTGTAAACTACGGGATCATATCACCATGCTACAAGAAGAGATGAAGTCAGAACAGAGAGATATCCAGAATATCAGAGCACAGCTTGTCAAGGCCGAGATGAACACGAAGTATTCAGATGAAAAGGAAATGACAAAGTTTTTAGAAGATGACCTCGAAGACTCAGTGCACCGATGCACACACCTTAGAAAAGAATTCTACAAGGCTGAACAGGAATACAAGGAACAGATGATTCGGTACCACTCGACAAACACACGACTTAACTCCTTCCGTAGAGGTATCGATTCGGCGAGGTCCGAACAGCTGTCGCTTAACACAAGCCTTCTAACGACGAGAGAACGACAAAGAAAACAAGAAAAGTCTTTCATCGCTGCTAATGATAATTTCAATTTGCTGAGAGAAGAACTCAGGAAGAGTAAGCTGACAAAACAGGTCTTACTGCGGCAGATGTTACAACTACGGAACAATGAAACGACACGAGAAAAGAAGAGAACAGTATTGGATATGTGAAATGAAAGAATAACTATGTACCAACAACGAAAGATCTTCGGCGTTCGGGTTTATTTATTTGATTTTTTCACCATTTAACGGAAGTGCATAAAATCCATTTTGTTATTTTATTTCATTTTGAAATTACAACAGAGAAGACCTGCAAAAAGAAAGGACGACGAGCAAAGCGGAAAGAGGAATAGAACTGGAAACGTAACATATCTGAGTAAAAGTATCATAATAAAATATTAAAAAAACAAAGCATAAAGAAAGAAAAAAATGAAAAGAAAATTGTAAAAAGAAAGAAAGACAATAGCATGTGCATGAACCAATTCCAATTAAAATATTTTTCAACAAAAAAAAAACAAAAAAAATAAGCAAACAAATTACCATGTAATTCATCTTCGAAAAAAAAATGACCACTTGAAAATATTAATTCCCTATTAAGACAGGATATATCTCATCATTTTCAAGCAAATAATGATTACTATAACCCACATGGGTCAAAATGGACTATATGAGCCTAAACCTTTGATCGACTTTTGAAACATTTTGACACCTTTTCGGAGTATATGCATAATATATATACTATGGAAAATAGGTCATTTTTGGCCATTTTCAGGCAAAAAGCATGGATTATAGCCCATGGTTTTGACCGATTTTGGACCATTTTCACACCTTTTCAAAAAGCATGCACTATTTATGAAGGTTATAAAAAAAGATCATTTTGGCCATTTTTGAGCAAAAAGCATGGACTATGGCCCATGCTTTTGACCGATTTTGAACAATTTTCACACCTTTTCAAAACACATGCATTATTTATGAAGGATATAAAATAGGTCATTTTTGGCCATTTTTGAGCAAAAAGCATGGACTATAGCCCATGGTTTTGATCGAATTTGGACCAATTTCACATTTTTTCTAAAGATATGCATTATTTATGAAAGATGCAAAATAGGTCATTTTTGGCCATTTTCAGGCAAAAAGCATAGACTATAGTCCATGGTTTTGATCGATTTTGGACCATTTTCACACCTTTTCAAAAATGATGCATTACTTATGAAGGATGTAAAAAACGTCATTTTTGGCCATTTTCAGGCAACAAGCATGGACTATAGCCCATGGTTTTGAACGATTTTGGACCAATTTCACACTTTTTCAAAAAAGCATGCATTATTTATGAATGATGTAAAAAAGGTCATTTTTCGCCATTTTCAGGCAAAAAGCATGGACTATAGCCCATGGTTTTGAACGATTTTGGACCATTTTCACACCTTTTCAAAAAACATGCATTATTTATGAAAGATATAAAATAGGTCATTTTTGGCCATTTTTGAGCAAAAAGCATGGACTATAGCCCATGGTTTTGACCGATTTTCGCGATTTTGACATGCATTATTTATGAAGGATATAAAATAGGTCATTTTTGGCCATTTTTGAGCAAAAGGCATGGACTATAGTCCATGGTTTTGACCGATTTTCGCTATTTTGGACCATTTTCACACCTTTTCAAAAAACATGCATTATTTATGAAAGATATAAAATAGGTCATTTTTGGCCATTTTTGAGCAAGAAGCATGGACTATAGCCCATGGTTTTGATCGAATTTGGACCATTTTCACATTTTTTCGAAAGATATGCATTATTTATGAAAGATGCAAAATATGTAATTTTTGGCCATTTTCAGGCAAAAAGCATGGACTATATATAGCCCATGGTTTTGATCGAATTTGGACCATTTTCACACCTTTCAAAATATATGCATTACTTATGAATTATGCAAAATAGGGCATTTTTGGTTATTTTCAGGCATAAAGTATGGACTATAGCCCATGGTTTTGATCGATTTTGGACCATTTTCACACCTTTTCAAAATGTACGCATTATTTATTATATAGCCCAATAACACGATACATAGCCCAATAACTCGATACATAGCCCAATAACACGATACATAGCCCAATAACACGATACATAGCCCAATAACACGATACATAGCCCAATAACACGATACATAGCCCAATAACACGATACATAGCCCAATAACACGATATATAGCCCAATAACACGATACATAGCCCAATAAGACTAGATATAGCCCAATAAGACGATATATAGCCCAATAAGATGATATAGCCCAATAAGACGATATATAGCCCAATAAGACGATATATAGCCCAATAAGATGATATAGCCCAATAAGACGATATATAGCCCAATAAGACGATATATAGCCCAATAAGATGATATATAGCCCATTAAGACGATACGTAGCCCAATAAGACTAGATATAGCCCAATAAGACGATATATAGCCCAATAAGATGATATAGCCCAATAAGACGATATATAGCCCAATAAGACGATATATAGCCCAATAAGACGATATATAGCCCAATAAGATGATATATAGCCCATTAAGACGATACATAGCCCAATAAGACTAGATATAGCCCAATAAGACGATATATAGCCCAATAAGATGATATAGCCCAATAAGACGATATATAGCCCAATAAGACGATATATAG
The DNA here is from genome assembly GCA_011057435.1 of Actinia equina. Taxonomy (NCBI): domain Eukaryota; kingdom Metazoa; phylum Cnidaria; class Anthozoa; order Actiniaria; family Actiniidae; genus Actinia; species Actinia equina. The sequence goes on from WHPX01000991.1 coordinate 346,176, forward strand.
CCCAATAAGACGATATATAGCCCAATAAGACGATATATAGCCCAATAAGACGATATATAGCCCAATAAGATGATATAGCCCAATAAGATGATATAGCCCAATAAGATGATATATAGCCCAATAAGGCGATAAACCATTATGCAGTGGATAAATCGATGCTGTTATCCAATAAATTTATCCACTGGATAGGTTTTCCTCGGATAGCGCCAGCTATCCACCCTTCGTACAACCATGCCCCTATGTCAATTTAATAAAAAATAAATAGTCATCTATATAATGATGATGCTACAACAATGATATTATGTATCTGCCTCAGGCTCAGTGATTCAGTATTGGTTAACTCTACAGACTAGTGTCGTTACTCTAGTAAAACTTATTTATAATTTCTTTTCGCTTGCAAAATTAAATGACATTTTCATGCTGTCACTTAAAAACAAATTTAAAACAATGTAACAAAGAGACGACCTATAAAATATTGTAGACTTATGTACCAGAACCTACCAGAATAAATACCTTTTCTTCTTATATTTACACATTAAAAACGTGATTCGTGTCAAACAAAATTCTTACTACACTATCTCAGTCTGTTTACATTGGATTTTGTTCAACTTTTTTTCACAAAAGTATAAGAGTTTTATCTCGCTCATTCCACAGAGCTTTCCATGCTTCATTTAAATCATTCTGCACAGTCAAATTGGGTTTAAACAAGACATTCTTTTTGATGTCTTCTGGCAGATCATCCAAGTGTCTTACAGCAAGGCCATGTTCCTGTAACAATGTTGGATAGTGCATACTGCGTCTTTCAAGTCTTGTTGATCTGCGGACTGGTGTCACAACTGGCCTTTCACATGATTTCAACCTGCAAAGATTCAATTTGTTCAAAGGTTACTCATTGTATTATTAATTGAAAGTTTTGCCAAGGGCAAGAATGAAATAACATAGCAGCCAATCGGGCTATAACAGTAACTGATCACCCATGTCATGTAGTTTCATGTCCAGGAATACCTCGAGTAATGGAATTGACAAAGGTCTCCAAGAATATAGGGTTCTACAATTCTCTCAAGAGATAATTATTGACACCATAGAATCTTGATGCTTTGGTCATACAAAATTACTGTAATGCTTTACATATCTAGTCATACAAACCTGCTTTTGAAAGGTGTTGCTTTTGTGACACTGTATTTGATGATGGAGGAGTCAAAGGGTGAGGGCTGACCAGCTTGTTTGTTCAAGACATCATCTACTCTAGGGGGTGTTACTGAAAGTCCTGGGACAGCTTCTGGTACCTCTATAGGCAACACTGATGAAAGAATCAGTGGAAAATGGTGGATTAATAAATGACACCAACCTAAAACAAAACACTAAACTACGACAAGTTTTTGTGGATGTCTTACCTTCCTTCTGGCCTTTTCTTGTTTTTGAGTATTCTGCCACAGCCTCCTTGATTAGATGCTCAGGCTAAAAAGGACAAAACAAACAAAAACCAATGTCTTTCAGTGCAGTAAGATTTGCAAGCCAGACAAGAATTCCAATTTTGTAACTAAAGATCGAACTATTATAATATATTTAGAACTGTGTTATGTAGGGCATAAGATATAGAAATATAGGTAAGTAACGAGGTTGTTCTTGGCGTAAGCCCTTGGAATTAAATTCGGAAAAATTAATTTCCAACCTCGCTGGGATTCGAACCCACGACCTTCAGAATTGTACTACCGATGCTCTACCAGCTGAGCTAGAGGTCAGACTGAGAGCAGGCCGGGGTGAAATAGGTATTAGCTCGCGGTAATTATGATGCAAAGATGAGAGTATGTAGACCGCGTGGCACTAATGAAATAGGTAAAGATTAGAAATATTTCTATATCTTTACTTATTTCATTAGTGCCACGCGGTCTACATACTCTCATCTATGTATGGCATTGAAAAGTCCTATTTTTCTTATGCATGTCACTGGAACAATGTCTTTAGTATTTACGAAAATGGCTTTGTCCACCTACCTCAGCATTGAAAACTAGGGCTTGTTCAAACGAACACACAACCGTGCCATCATCTTCTTCATGCTCTGCAATTTTTGCCCTGCAAATGGGTCTAAGTTTGAAAAACCATTTCAGTAAATGTCACATCACAGCAAAGAACAACAGCTTATTGAACAGGTTTCAGGATGTTTGGCCTCATAGAAACAAAGTTATGAGCATTAAAACCTAAAATTACAAATAAATAAATGTTGTCCAGCTAAACCGTCCAGCAACATCTACATTCTCTGTATTTTTAGACATTTGTAAAATATTGTAATTTCTTTTCAATTTACCCAAACTACATCAAACCTTCAATTCTTACTAATTTCTATGTGTTCTTTTTGTGATGTGGTTTGATTTTGAATGAATTAAATTTAAGAAACTTGTTTCCAGTCCCCTGTTTGTTTAGGTAAAGGCTAAATCATTGTCCTCGTTATCAATAAAACAAACTAACAAGAATTAACAAGAAAAATATAAAGACATTGTTTGATTGGTTTTGATCTATTTATTATATAAAGTCTGACTAATTTCTGATGGCATTATGCACTACATCAGTGTAGTCCAGATGCTCAACCTTCTTGGACCCTCTCCTTTACTGCTCCACTTTTGGGCTTCCTGTGTCCCCTTTCAAAAAGCAGAGTGGTAAAGGAGAGGGTTCAGCATCTGTACTATGCATCAGTTGTGATGAAAGATTTCTAAATATCTACAGGTCTGTCACCAAACTCAGTTCTAATAATCTTTTTGCCAAATTGTTTGGACAACTCAAGTTCTTTAGGAATTTGTTGGTCCATAATTTGAAGCATTTCCTTTAGTGGCTCGGCAATTTTGCAGTCAAGTGTCAGAAATGATGTGGCAATATCTGGACGACCCATTCTTCCCGTTCTTCCACAGCGATGCACATAATCCTCAATAGTATCTGGTAAATCATAATTTATCACATGTGTAACCTCTGGAAAGTCCAAGCCTCTGGATGCAAGATCTGTGGCCACTAGCACATCAACTTTACCATTCCTAAATGCCTTTGCCAATTCGAATCTGTAATCTTGTTTTTTTTCAGAGTGAATTCCTGATGCATGGAATTGTTCCTTTTTGAGCAAATCTGTAACAAAGTCTACATTTTCTATTGATGATGCAAAAACAATGACAGGTGGATATGGTGTAGTGCGAAGCGTTTCTAGCAATCTTTGAGGTTTTTGATAATGATGAAGAAATGAAACATTTTGTTGGATGCCAGGTGCAATGAGGCCTCCAGGACCCACATGTATTATAACTGGGTTCAATACAGCAGATCTTGCTAGTCTTTCTAATGATTCAGGCATAGTTGCAGACCATAATAATGTCTGTCTGGCCCTAACAGTTCCAGTAGCTAAGCCAACAATCTTTCTTAGCTGTTCTTCCATTCCCATTCCAAGCATTCTATCAGCCTCATCCATTACTAGGTAAGTTATTTTATCAAGGCTAAGGGCTCCTCTTTCACACAGGTCTAATAATCTACCTGGAGTTGCAACTATTATATCCACCCCTTGCCTGATAGACTGAATTTGGTTGGCTATTGGCACACCACCACAGACAGCCACTGCTTTGTATACAGTGCTGCGTGGAACACTGTTTATTGTGCTACCCTGCAAATATCCTTGGTTATGGCATTCATTTTGAAGAGAATGTGATCCACCTGCAAACATTTGATTTCCTCCAACTGGATAATTATATTGATGCTGATACTGATTGAATTGATAGTTGTTCTGAGGTGGAAAATAATTCACACTACCAGAACTCTGTCCTGGAAGTTGCATAGAGGTGTACACATTCTGTGAAATAGCTTGAACATCCGAAGCTGTGCATGTGAGATATTGCAATAGCTCCGACACCTCCATGAAAATTTGCTGCATTAATTCACGTGTGGGAGCCAACATGAGCACTACAGGCGATTCTCCTGCTTTACAAGGCTGCTTAGACTTCAACAGCATGCACATAGGAAGAGTATAAGCCAGTGTCTTCCCTGAACCAGTCTCTGCTAGTCCTATAACATCACGGCCACTCATAGCACAGCTAAGACCTTGCATCTGGATGGGAGTTGGGATGTGAAAATTTTTGAAATTCAAGTACTCTTCCAGTTCTTTGGGTAATTTCAAATCACAAAATGTTGTAATTGGTCTAGGACAGTTTTCACCCTCTATACGTATCTCATTATGCCAACGAAGCTGATCAACATCTTCTTCTGTGAGAACTTGTACATTTTGATGTTCAGTGTAATATGACCACATAAGGTTGTCTTCGTTTCCCGTGGATTTTCTTTTAAGACTTTTACGCAAAGGCACAAACCCTTTTTCTGCATCATGGTCATCTCTACTAGTACTCATATCTGCTATTCACTATCTTCAAATTTAAGAAACAACCTGATTATTTTTCGAAGTTTTGACATTGAAGGGAGGCATGGAACGGGGGTCAAAACCAGTCTTTGCCCACTGGTGAACATGGGGAATAAAACTACCGATTATTGGTCGTTTCTCACCGTGACACAGGGAGACCAACAGACTAGTTTTTGAAACTACAAAAACAAAATGGTGGACGGCCTTCGAGGAAGAATCGGTGTTTGGAACAAGAAGACTTGAGTTTAGGCGAGTTCGCCACCATTAAAATTCTCCACTACTCCTAAACTTATAGCAGAGTTTCATTGGCTTGTTGGCTCCCCAATATGGCGAAAATTCGAATAAGTACCGTCAAGGAACCGCGGGCAAGGAAGAGTTTCGCAAGACGGAGTAGCAAAAAAAAAAAAACCGAAAAAATAAAATAAAAGTTCAAATAAAAGTTTTTAAGATTTTAAACCTTACAGCTATTATCGTAGTTGCATAAATTTATACACCTTAACCTCATCTATGAGTAATTCTATTTATTAAATTGATCGTCGTCTATTTGAAGTAGAAATATCAAAGGTAAATTAAATCCGGATAGGGGTCTAACCTAAATTCCGGTTATATTTTTGTGGTATTTTTATAATTTCAACTTCAGCTAAACGATCTACATATGTAAGCTCATATGCAAAACAGATTCTTTCACTGTTCTGAAGGTAAACATAGACATTATTTCTGGGACTACCTTTTTTAATTTTCAAAACCATTAATTTTTCCATTTGATTTAGTGACATTATCTTATTCATCCTCTGATATTACAGTCAACTGAAGTCAGCATTGTTAAGCTTTGCATCATACTCAGATCACCCTTGACAATTCCTAGACACTCCTTCCCGGTCAAACCAGCAAGGTCGGATAGGGCTCAAAACAGGTGTGCATGCACTATCTCACTTCCACCCACAAATTCAAATTCATTTCAAAATCCAGGTCAACTGAAGTCAACACTATACCCATTGCATCATACTCAGATAAGCTTTGACTATTCCTAGATACATCTTATCCCGGGCAACCGAGCATGGTGGGATAGGACTCAAAACAGGTGCGCGTTCACCATCTCACTTCCACCCACAAACTCAAAAATGATCTATTTTGCATCCTTCATAAATAATGCATCGTTTTTGAAAAGGTGTGAAAATGGTCCGAAATCGATCAAAACCATGGTCTATAGTCCATGCTTTTTGCCTGAAAATGGCCAAAAATGACCTATTTCCATCCTTCATAAATAATGCATATATTTGGAAAAGGTGTGAAAATGGTCCAAAATCTGTCAAAACCATGGCCTATAGTCCATGCTTTTTGCTCAAAAATGGCCAAAAATGACCTATTTTGTAAGGTGTGAAAATTGTCCAAAATCGGTCAAAACCATGGTCTATAGCCAATGCTTTTTGCCTGAAAATGGCCAAAAATGACCTATTTTGCATCCTTCATAAATAATGCATCTTTTTTCAAAAGGTGTGAAAATAGGCCAAAATCCATCAAAACCATGGGCTATAGTCCACGCTCTTTGCTCTAAAATGGCCAAAAATGATCTATTTTGCAAGGTGTGAAAATGGTCAAAAATCGATCAAAACCATCGCCTATAGTCCATGCTTTTTGCCTGGAAATGGCCAAAAAATGACCTATTTTGCATCATTAATAATGCATATATTTTTAAGAGGTGTGAAAATGGTCCAAATTCGATCAAAACCATGGGATATGGTTTTTGCTCAAAAATGGCCAAAAATGATCTATTTTGCATCCTTCATAAATAATACATCTTCTTCTATTTTTCATCTTTGCGTTTTCATTGGTTGCGTAATTTAAATAGCTGCGCAGGGCATTGTAGGTATTCTGTTGTCCCATCAGCCCCTTTGGTCACGAGCAAAGAAAAAACATGGAGGAGGAATATGAAGAGGAACGAAAAACATCGCCATTAGACGGTAAGAAACTTTCGGAAGCTAAAAAATAGCTCTCGTATTATGTAATTTAAATGTTTTTACTTCTCTGTTGGCCTTTTTTCCTGGTATTTGCTGTCTTTTCGTTGAATAATAAATAATAATAATAATAATAAAGACTTTATTAACGTCATTATATAAGTGTACATCTTAAAATGTAAACTAATTGTGGACTCCTATCTACCTGCCTAATAATAATAATAAATTATAATATAATATACAATAGATATGATGAAAAAATTACATTATACCCATAACCCCTATCCTCTAATAACCCTACCTCATGACCCAAAAACAATACCCAAAAACCCTCCCAACCCCCCAAAACTGCCCCCACCCACCCTATCTTCGTAATTTCTAACGTATATAATGATAATGATAATAAAATATAATAAAAATAGTAAAATTAGGATTTAAAAAAACAAACACAAAGAACAGATAGGTAGAAAATATGTACAAAATATAACTAATTAGCACATAAAATACAGTTCTGACATTTGTCATCACAAAGAAGTGTTTCTATATCGATTGTTCTTATTTGTGACTTAAAGCTTGTCACAGATAGTGTTTCCTTAATGTTTTTTGTGAGTTTTGACCATATGACTGGACCAATATATCTGATACTATGCTTTCCATAAGTGGTAATGTTTATTCTAGGTACAGTAAAATAGTCTGAGTTTCTTAAATTATAACCCCTATTGCTAATATGGTAAATGTCAAGTCTAAGGTATAATCTGGTAGAAGTTTGTTCTTTACTTTGTACATTATTGTAGCTAATTCCTGTAGCCATCTATTTTATATTAATGTGTGGAGTTTTGCCGTAATAAGGAGTTCATTATATGTGCTGTTTTTATCTCGATATATTGATCTCAGAGCTTTTTCTTGCAATCGTTCCATTTTTCTATTATTTGATGATTTGCAGAAGTGCCACACCACTTGGCACTTGGTAGTATGTATTGTGGTAGAATGAAGGCTTTGTATATCCTTAGTTTGGCTGTAGTTGATAAAAGGTTCATTAATCTCATTAAGACACCAACCTTTCTGGCGACCTTCTTGCTCAACTCATCTATGTGACTGTCAAACTACAAATGTTCATCAAGTACGACGCCCGATAGATCCATTTTACGTGCACTCTTGGCAGTGAATTAGCGAGTGTTTCTTGTGGCACGTAATTACTAAGTAGTACAAAATAGGGCTAAATCAAGCCTACAACTCGCCTACGATAGACGCAAGTGTGTTGTATACGACAGTTGTAGGGGAATATCATACCGTCTAAACTGGCCTTAAGATGAATTATGGCTGCCATTTTGTCCCCTCGATTTGATAAATTTTCCTCAAATTTTTTGTCGTTAAAGTCTGTCATCTTAATTTTCGACTAGAATCATTTTCTTTTGTTTATTATCCAATCAAAAGCAAGAATTCCACTTGTAATTTGCCCTGAATTACTTTTTTTTGCACTGTTTTTCAGCCAATCTGAGCATCAAGTAATTTTTGTACTTATATTATTAGAATTATAAGCCTGAAGTGAGATGACGTTTTACCCCCGTCTCTAGACCATAATCCTTTTCACATTGCTTTTGTTCTTTAATTATGACAATAATTATTGTTCCTGTATTCTCTAAGGAACCAAACATTTTAATATGAAAGAATTTAAAAAACGTATATGGTATAGAGTCGGGGGTAAAATGTCATCTCGCTTCAGGCTTATTGACTAGAATCATTTCTAATTTGCACTGTGTTACATTTTTCTGCACTGAATGACAGTTTTTTGCACCAGCTGAATTAGGTTTTAACAACACTACTCTAAGCCAATCAGAATTTTTTCATGTATGTTATTACAAAGCCCTTTGATTCTTGCCTTCTTATTGTGCATAACTTGTCACAATATTGGCAATACAATCAAGTTACAAAGTAGAAAATACTGTGCATAGTTTTGGTTCTCCATAAAAGAGTTTTTATGAAGCCAGGATTAGGGTTTGCACACAGTCATAATGGAAGCTTATTTTGGTTTTGAATTACATATTGCATAGGTTTTTTCTGCTTTTGAAAACTGGGTATATTTTGACATTCTCTTGGCACTCATTCCATGCTCAATAAAAGGGTTAGGGCTAGGGTTAAATTCAATCAAGTTAAATATAAACTTGTTTTGTTTTTACGAACTGTTTTTAGTGTTTTAAAATAGCAAAATAATGATTTGATATAAGGCTAAATACCATATCAGGCAATGTGTAGCGTTTAATGTGAAATTATCCATCCCCAAACCCCATCCTTGAAGGGGTTTGGAATTTCTGAGGGGTGGGGGTGGGGAGGGGTCAGAGAAAGAAAAAAGTTACTCTGTATGGAATAACATTGGAATTTCTAGGAAATTTCTCCAATGGGGGTATTGATTGGCAAGCAAATGGGGCACATGCAAACAGCTATTCCTCCAGCCTCCTCCCCCGCCCCCTCTGAAAAATGAATGCTCTACAAAGAGGTTCTATTGGGGGAAATTTTGTCCATTGACTTTTTGGCTTTATAAACAGTCCTTCTTATGAAATGCTTATTTTATCTGTGCTAATAATGCTAATTAACATTTTTTATCTTGTTTAGATGCATGATAACCTCCATTTTTTTTACAGATCCAGAGGCCTCTTGGGAGCTTTAAAGGACTGACACTGTTTACTGTGTGACACTACTGTAACTGCAGTCACTTAGACCAGTTAGACAGAGTGAACCATTCAAAATCTGACATGAAAACAATGCATTTCAACTATGAGTGCTGAAGCAAGGGCCAAGAACCTATAATGCCTCTCAGTATGGTGATTCAGCGCAAATCAGGCAAGTAAATATTTAGTTGTTCAGCCCTGAGAATATATAAGCTGAGTTTTAGGCCCATGCAAGGGAAGGGGGCAGGGGAGGAGATCAGAAGGAAGAAAGTGGACCTTGTGTTGAGTTTCCATATTCTGGATGCACTTCTGATTGGACAATGATTTACCAGAAATATAATTACAAATCTACCACTTCATCACTATACGAAATTATCTGAGAGATATATTTATTACCGGGTTACCTGTGGTAACACCGGTCATAGAATACTTTTTAACTCTTGGATATGTGAAGTGTAGAAACAGGTTATTGTGAGGGGTCAGAATATGCAAGTGTGTCACTCACTCGCATAAGCACTCACTAAGATGTTAGAAGATGAAAATTAAACGTTACCGAATCTTCTTAAGTCATCTGCTTACAAAGGTTACATGAAACTTATTTTCAGACTTCATACATTTCTTAGATGGTGATTAGCACTGATCTAACCATGCTTACACTAGCACACTTCAGATTATTTATATAGAATAAATCAAGGAAAGATTGAACTTTAATTGGGAGGGTGAGGTGGGGATAAACCTCAATAGGGTGAGCTGTGGATAAACCTCAATAGGGTGAGGTGTGGATAAACCTCAATAGGGTGAGGTGGAGATAAACCTCAGTAGGGTGAGGTGGAGATAAACCTTGATAGGGTGAGGTGGAGATAAACCTTGATAGGGTGAGGTGTGGATAAACCTCAATAGGGTGAGGTGTGGATAAACCTCAATAGGGTGAGGTGGGGATAAACCTCAATAGGGTGAGGTTGGGATAAACCTCAATAGGGTGAAGTGGGGATAAACCTCAATAGGATGAGGTGGGGATAAACCTCAATAGGGTGAGGTGTAGATAAACCTCAATAGGGTGAGGTGGGGATAAACCTCAATAGGGTAAGGTGGGGATAAACCTCAATAGCGTGAGGTGGGGATAAACCTCAACAGGGTGAGGTGGGGATAAACCTCAACAGGGTGAGGTGGGGATAAACCTCAATAGGGTGAGGTGGGGATAAACCTCAATAGGGTGAGGTGTTGATAAACCTCAATAGAATCAGGGTGAGGTGGGGATAAACCTCAATAGAATTAGGGTGAGGTGGGGATAAACCTTGACAGGGTGAGGTGGGGATAAACCTCAATAGGGTGAGGTGGGAATAAACCTCAATAGGTTGAGGTGGGGATAAACCTCAATAGGGTGAGGTGTTGATAAACCTCAATAGAATCAGGGTGAGGTGGGGATAAACCTCAATAGAATTAGGGTGAGGTGGGGATAAACCTCAATAGAAATAAAGTGAGGTGGGAATAAACCTCAATAGGGTGAGGTGGGGATAAACCTCAATAGGGTGAGGTGAGAATAAACCTCAATAGGGTGAGGTGGGGATAAACCTCAATAGGGTCAGGTGTGGATAAACCTTGTAAAAATTGTCTTGTAATGCATGTTGTGTTTGAAAAATAAAGTTTTTCTTTGGACTTATAGTATGTTTCCTATGTTTTTAATTAATTCCATCTTTACCCTCTCCACGCCCTTTTTGAATAATACCACCCTAAGGTCCTCTCCTCTCAATACCTCCTGGAGGTCTCGCCAGCACCAATACCTCCTCGAGGTCTAGCCAGCACCACCACCTCCTCGAAGTCCCACCAGCACAGATTGTTGCTACCCCCCGCTGACCAGGACCACAGCAGTAAATTACTGTCCCGACAACAGCCATCTTATGAAACCATACCAGAAACTCCTCTAATGGTGAACACTGGTGATAAGAATATCAGACGCTGAACTCCCTACAGACCCATGAGAGTACCTTGATGGCAAGCCAGCCTTTGTACTGTGAGGATTATTGCAAGTAGGAGAATTACAAAATAGCCACACCCCAATACCCATAGGTTTTACTGCACAACAGTGATTTATATATGTGATCTATAATGTATTCAATTAATGTATTCCGAGTGTGTTGAGGGACTGGGTCTATAATGTATTCAATTGAGTGTTAATGTATTCCGAGTGTGTTGAGGGACTGGGTCTATAATGTATTCAATTAAGTGTTAATGTATTCAGAGTCCGCAAAGGGACTGGGTCTAAAATGTATTTAATTAAGTGTTGATGTATTCGGAGTCTGTTGAGGGACTGGGTCTATAATGTATTCAATTAAGTGTTAATGTATGCAGAGTCTGCAAATGGACTGGGTCTATAATGTATTCAATTAAGTGTTAATGTATGCAGAGTCTGCAAATGGACTGGGTCTATAATGTATTCAATTAAGTGTTGATGCATTCGGAGTCTGCTGAGGGACTGGGTCTAAAATGTATTCAATTTAGGAATAAATTTATTCAGAGTCTGCTGAGGGACTGGGTGTTGTGCTTTAATCTATTTATTTCATGACAGACTTTTGAATTTGGGCACCCTTCCTGGCTATGCCCCCCCCCCCCCCCCCCCCCAATGCTGTACTCTTGGTATTAAACGCTTTCCTTTAGTTTTTTCTTTAGTTGATATAGTTTTGTTGCTAAAGTTAAACTGTAAACATATCACTGTTGTACACACCCATGAATAGTAAGGTATGATTATTTATACTGCCACTCACACTAACCTTCACAGTGACTGTCATTTACGTCATCAGCGCACTCCCATAAAATCTGCAGAGAGCCATCACCCAATAAACTTACCCACAACATTCAGCAAGAGAACAGACAACTGATAAATGGCAACAAGGTTAGACTCTGTCAGGTTAATCGGCAATTTTTTGCACTGTCTGACGATGATTCCTAGCCTGGTAGGGCAACTTCGGTTAGCACTGATAGGGCCTTGTGGGATCACTCTTCGTCTGGCCCCTACCCTTTGACCTGTCCGGCATGGGTGACCCTAACAGGAGTACATGACTCCCGCCGGCATAGCTCTAGGGGTCATTGGGACACGCAAACTGCCTCACCACGATAAGGTGGCGATCCCATTGAGACAGGTTAGGACCTTGTGTGCGGTATCAAGTGTATAGAGTGTGTGCAACTATGTGACTCAAAATTCATTGAGATACAGTATAAATAACAATGAAACAGTCGCCATCTTGGTTGATCTATCAAGAGAAGCTAATGGAATGTTTTGTTATTGTCAACCAAGATGGCAGCAATGAAGTATCATGGACCTGCTCTCTTTCCTTTTTCTGGTATACAAATAGTAATGTTAGAGAGTGTTTTAAACTAGTGAAGAATTCCTAGTACATTTTGGGAAAACAATCTTAAATTAGCAGCCAATCTCATAATTGACTTCTTTAAAATTAAAATAATTAAAACTGGAATAAACTGAATTTTTAAAAAAACGTTTCATATGTGATTTTTTCTGAATTCCGAAACAAACATTTTATAACTCTTATAACCTTTCTGTGACATTACAGTGTGCTGAAAATAGTCTTGAATGATGATGTCAATTACTACAACTGTAGTTTTCTTTTTTTTTCTCAAATCAAACTAAAGGCGGTTTTTTTTCTCCTAGGCTTAGGTTGAAATTGAAAATCTGAAATTCTTACAAATTCATCACAATAATACCCTAACCTACCATGCCTCACTTAATTTTACCTCAACTCACACCAACTTAACCCATCTACCCAATGTGTAGTTCCAAAAGTCAGCCATACCCCCTCACGGAGGAATTTTTTTAAAGACACCCCCCTACCCCCCAGAAATTCCAATCTTCTTCCATACAAACTCTGTAATTTTTGTTCTTTCTCTGACAGCCCCCTTATACTCTTCAGAAATTCCAAATTCCTCTGTGGGGTGGGTATGGATAATCCTGGAACTACACAGTATGGACTCAATATATTAATCAACTCAACTTGCCTTATCTTATAAGAGTGAAGTCATTAAACCCGTGCAATAGATATTAGTTAGTAGACCCGTATTCCATTGTTTTCTTTTGTGCCTATTTGACTATTACACATTAACTAATAATAATTTTTATTTCACGGGTTAAATGCCTTCACTCTAAGCAGTCTTAGAATTGTTGAAATTCTACGAAATTCTTTTTGTTTATACTACAGAACCCACTGTAGTGTGGAAAAGCAATAAAAAAACATCATTGATGTTTGTGGGTGGGATCATGACACGTTTCCCCCAGCATTTCCACACTCACTGTTGATTCTGTCTACTTATTGTTTTGACCTTGATGGCACTGCATTATCTCACAAGGTTTTGCAGCAAAACAGCTTGGTACATGTATGACTGAATTCGACAGATTTGGTGAAGCTATAAAAAATCAAAACAAATGGAAAATGTCAAAATTGTTTTGCCTGTTTTAGTAAAACACATAAGATAGGATCAAATGGCAGAGTTATATCTTGGAAAACTACAGTAAGCATGGGTAGTGGAGCAGTAAGAGCACTCTCCTCTCATGACCACCAAGGCAAGGTTTGTTACTGGACTTGGTGTCATATGTGAGTAGATTTGCTCAAGGTTTCCCTCCTGTGCTTAAAGGGTTTTTCTCTTGCGCTCTCCTCTCATGATCACCAAGGCAAGGTTTGTTACTGGATTTGGTGTCATATGTGAATAGATTTGCTCAAGGTTTCCCTCCTGTGCTTAAAGGGTTTTTCTCTTGCGCTCTCCTCTCATGATCACCAAGGCAAGGTTTGTTACTGGACTTGGTGTCATACGTGAGTAGATTTGCTCAAGGTTTCCCTCCTGTGCTTAAAGGGTTTTCTCTTGGGTCCCAGTTTTCCTCCCTACACAAAATCAACTTCTTAATTCCAATTGTCAGGGCTCATTGGAAGAAGAGCCACTCTTTGAAATTGCCAAAGTTTAATTCAATGTATGGTATTTGAGTGAAAGTCTTAAGGTCCTGCCACACTGTGCAATTTTCTCAGCAACTTGTCCCACAATACTTGTAGCAATTTGCTTATAGTTCCCTGAAGGTGAAGTGTTATTGATTTCAGTAATGATAATGATTAGGATTTATGACTTACTGCATATAACCCCTTTCTATATGGATATAATCAAAGGTGCTGTACATTGAGTTGTCAATGACAGATTGCTTTTATGCAATTTACAAGAATGAGAGATGGTTAGTATGAAGTGTAGGCACTAAGGGTGGTCACTGCCAGGGTTTCTTTACATTCCCAGTGGTTCTTTTATGTCCCACACTATATTGGTTAGTAATGATGAGTGTAGAGAGACGGAACCACCATTAAAGGTGGTCATCCAAGCCACTTGAAAGTCTAACCATTTGTGGATGTAATTAGAAAGGCAGCACTTTTTCCTCAGTTATTCTATGACCTCAGGGTCGTAACCAGGGAGCACTGGGTGCATGTGCACCTCCCCATAAAAGCTTAAGGTCCGTTTATCCATCTCCTTTTTTTTTCTTTTTGGTTCTGCTTTCTTTCGGTTACCTTTTTTTATTTTTTATTTATTTATTATTTTATTTGATGTGCACCCTCCCAGCAAAAGTTCTGGTGACGGCCCTGGAACCTGGGTGTTTGTCCGGCAAGACTCGAACCATGATCTCCCACAGGAAAGTTTGATGCTCAACCAACTGAGCCAACCAGTTGGCAGTTCAGCAGCTAATAATAATAATAATTACATGTTAAGCTTGCAACTTATTTTGGCTTCTCAGGAAAAAAAAGAGAAATGTGCATATACATTCTTGAAAAACATGCCTTAAAATTGTAAGAAAAGTTATTGGAGAAGTGATACACTGTGCAATTATTGTTGATGTCTCTGGCATGACTATTTCTACAATAGACAGCAAGGAAAGAGATTTTGCTGGTTGTCAGTGATCGTATAGGAGACTGGCCTTTATGAGAATATTAGTTTTCATATCAACTTGGATGTAGCTTTATTTCTGATAAAGTCATCCTCATTTAGTATTTTTTATGTATAAAGACACAAGTCATTAAATAAAAATTTGTTGAATACTAAAATGAAGAGGACTTTATGGGATACAAAGGTCCAAGAATGTGATGTGTGTGGTCACTAAAACACTATTACACAGTATGTCACTATGATGTCACAGCTTGTTTGGAAAGAATGGTCAGCCAAAAAACAATTGGGACACCTTTTCCTCTAAAGCGGAATTGATAGCTCTGAATGATATCCGTTTTTCATTTCTTTTTTAAACCTGTGTTTATCCTACAATATAATTATATAGTATATGGTTGGTATAAATGCTTTTGTAAGTTCTAAAGAGTCAGTACTTGTTAGGCTTACTGGGCTATTTCTTCTTGTATAACATTAGGCTATATATACATCTAATACTGGGCGTACAGTATATGGAACATCAAGGTGTGAATTCGCAAAACGCAATACTATATTCATCTAACTGAAATAATGAATAAAACCTGGTTTTTGATTTAAAGAATATGGAGCTGTAATGGTAATCTTTAAGTAAGCTTAAAGTGCAAATGAACCCTTTGACAATATATACTGGTTCTGCATAAAGTAAATAGTTGAATGGTAAAATATTTCTTGATTTGAGTGATGCATCTCTAAGTTATGATGGTTTATACTTCCCATATGCTAATGAGTGTGAAGTCTATTAAGGCTTCAGGGGCGGATCCAGGATTTTGTTCAGGAAGGGGTGCACCCCTTAGAATTAAAGGGAAAAATTAGTATTGGTTAACTTCAAAGGGGCACAAAGTGGAATCAGGGAGGGGTGCACACCCCCTGCACCCCTCCCCTGGATCTGCCACTGGGCTTAAATAAATATACAAAATCGAACTGGTTCATAGATACAGTATTTAAAAACCTTCATTATTTTACTCATGGTTTAAATGAAAGCTATTCAAAAATGTTTTTTTCAAAATGACCAGCATTTAGTATTACTAGTTACAACAAAAACATTCAAGCCTTACCTGACGTCATCATCATTAACATATTGCAAGTATAAACCTTCATAACTTAGAGACGCATCACTCAAATCAAGAAATATTTTACCAATCATTTATTTACTTTATGAAGAACCAGTACTGAATGTATTGTCAAAGGGTTCATTTACACTTTAAGATTTTTAGTTTAAAACTGATTCAGAGCAAAGATGAAACGACAGTTCAAAACAGAATGCCTTTTTGAAGGACGAATAAACCCAGAAAACGAAATAACCCTTATCGTAGTATTTGTATAGATTAGTGTAGTATATATAAGCATTTCTTACCAGATAAAGGATGGTATTTATATCCACGTTTTTCTTCTTTTTCCGCCATCTTGTTTGTTTACAACCTCGTTCCCAGGGCCCTCTCGGCCGACTCCAATTCAATATGGCGGTCGTCGGGGAGAAGACCCTGGTGTTGGCTGGTATCACGTGATCAAAATCTCCAAGATTTCTGGAGATTTTGATCACGTGGTTTTTGTTTCAAAATGGCGGCCAAACTACTATTTCAAATCGTGTAAGTGTAGGGAAAAAGGCATTTCTTCGTGGGTATATGTTGCTCCCGTTTTAGATTACAAGACAGTTTTTGAATTGCTTGATGTGTAAAAGCTGCAATTTGTGCGAAAGTTCACCAACAACGGTTTTTTAGCCATTTTTTGAGTCGTCTTAGAAACAAAAGTGATGTAAATTTACTCCGGGACTTTACTTATATGGTTTCACTTTCTACTGCTACTGCTACTTCTTATAGTTTTGACTGCTTGGATACTGAGATTCGGAGTTGTTTATTGTCTACCAAGTGACCCATAGCTTAACTGTTTATGAACACGTTTAACTATTCAATATTGCTACCCAAGACGTATCTTTCTTGGAGTACTTCGAAGATCATAGGTCATTGATATTTCGCCATGTTGGATGCTTATGGCCAATTGTGTCTTGTTTCCACAGTCAAGAGAAAAACTCTTCATTATTCAGGTTGCTTAAGACAGACCTTGGTAAAAATGGCAATCTTAATGTGCTCCATGTTCAAACACAATTCAATATAAACTGAATATTGTATAAGTAGCCCTAAAACTTTAGAATTTCTGTTGTATTTATAAAACGAAAAAAAAAACTCTCTCTAAAAAAGACTCATTAAATAAAAAAGTATTTGCTTCCTTGCAAAATTGTTGTTACTGTCAGAATTTTTTCATGTTTTAGGCAATCACATTTTTCACCCTTTTGTGCACCCCCTTTGGGCTATCCTTTTTTGGGGTAGACCATAACTTCATAACTTGTAAAAGTTCCTTTTCATGATGATTACTGTTTGCAATATTGCATTACACTATTAATGAGTGGCCAGGTTGGAGAAAAAGAATTACAAACAACAGGGGAGGGGGGATATAAAATTAAAGTTCAGCTATCCCATATAAAGACTTGTCTAACCCTTACATGTAAGAACTTCAATGCCTTCTAAATAATCAGGTCACTTGAATAATTAGACAAATGAAAGTTACTAGATAGTTACTCTGACAACAATAATTATTGCTATCTTGCAGCTGAACCAATAACTGACTTGCAGTTACAGCAATAAATAAGTTTAGATTAATGATTTTGAATTAGTGACAAATGTTCTTATACATACATATTTCTTCTTTCAGCATTGCCAGTTAGCAATGTTAGTTTTTTAACAGGTTTTTTTAACACCACCAACAACAATTTATTACTTCAATACTTTATTTATTTACAATATTACTGTAAATTAATTACAATAAATATACAACTACACTTTAAAACTCTCATATTCATATAATTGAGAGTATGTGGTATATGTATGTGGTGTATGTGGTATATTCATATAATTATTAAGGCAACTAGAAAACTTAAACAACTCGAATGTAAACTTCATTGTTCAAGTCTGTCTTTCTTTTATTCCGTTTGAGGACTAATCGTGCGCAATTAAGGTTTTCATAACTTTCTTGGGTTGTATTTTTGCACCCTGTACTATGATTATTTCATAGTTATGTATTATGATGTGCAGGTCATATTTGTGAATAAAAAAAATTTCGAACCTACTTTGTTTCATGACAGTTTTTAACATCGAACTAAGCTGTACCAATCATTAAGACCTTGTATGCATGGACATCATGGACTATGATGATATAATGTGATGCACCTGAGTGGTTGCACGCCTTTCGAATTTCAAGTTTTTTTAGTTCATTTTTACAGTATTTTATCGTTTTATTTGTGTTTTTTTACTGGCACCTGTACGTTTATTATGTTGCTCATCGAGCCTATGGGTTCTTGGAGTCATTTTGGATGTTTTACTACAACTTCTGCTGTGATACCTACATCAGTACTGGATCATCGATACTCCCATTATTATTATTCTTCATACATGAAGGCAATCAACCAGTTTGTTTCCCAGCACAAGCTGCTACCAATCGGAGACTTTCATCTGAGGTTTACACATCTATCAAGAACCTTGGTATTCAACGAAATCGACGTGGTTCTAGGAAAAAGCTGGTTTCTTCGGTCTCAGTGATTCCTACGCGGATTTCTAGTGATGAATCTAATTATTATTCAAGAATCAGACTTGAACTTTCGTTTTGCTAATTTTAACAATTTAACTTTTGTGTCTTGTCATGATGATAAACAAATGATTCCAGTGAGGATAATTATTCATCACCAATACTCTCGGGAGATTACACCTGTTGTTAATGCAAATAGTTTCTCTATGTCTACACGTTCCACTGCTCCTGAATTCAAGCATAACTCTTTGGAACTTTGCTTACTTAACTCAAGATCTGTCAGAAACAAAGCGCTGCTGATTAATGACTTTGTAAATGACTGTACCATCGATATCATGGCTATCACTGAAACGTGGCTCAATTCTGCTGTGCTAGTTTTAAAAATAGACTTAAGACATTTATTTTCTCTTTTTCTTAATAATAAGAAGTATATTTAAAGACTACGCGATTTAGTTTTATTTTATATATTGCAATTATTAATTAGTTTTATCTCTTAAATATTTACATTTTATTCATAATCAATAGGTAAGCATCTTGTAACTATTGTAAATATTCTATTGTAATTTTTTGTGAAGCGCCTTGGACAATTTTGGAGATGAGCGCTATATAAATAAATAATAATATTATTATTATTATTATTATTATTATTATGCGCCATTGAGGATATCAGTAGAAGCTGTTAGGTCAGTTCTCTTCCTTTTTAAATCTTAATCAATGTGAATGATTCACCGAGGAACAATACAAGAGGAATATAAGTAGTTCGCCATCTTGTACTATAAAATTTTAACCAATCAGAGGGCTTGTAAGAATTTTTCTCAGGAGCCAATCAAGACGCGCGATTTACCAGCCAACACCAGGGTCTTCTCCCCGACGACCGCCATCTTGTTTTGGAGTCGGGCCGAGAGGGCCCTGGGAACGAGGTTGGTTTGTTTATGTTTTTTTTGACAAAGCCCGCACAGCATCATGGGACACCACAGGAATACCATGTAGGAAACAAACCATTGCTCCTTTGTTGGGTGTATTCAAAATGGACGAGAGTGAAAACCCTGTCTAATGGAATCAGTATAAATTTGATCCCTTAAAAGTTTACAGTACCATTTCACAATACCATTCCACTACCACTTATGTAATGTGTTCCTTTAGGTAGCCGCAAAACCCACATAATTTCAGAGGAACGCGATCAACATGGATGATTTATACACTAAGAAAGACAGTCTGGGCAAGGTCTCTTCTCTTCATTTTTCTCCTCTTCACCTCCCTTCACTTTTCTTCTTTCTTTTCTTTTAACTTCTCTTCACTTTACTTTACTTCTTTTCTCTTCTCTTCCTTCTTTTATTTTCTCTTCCCTTCACTTCTTTTCTACTTTCTTCTCTTCACTTTTCTCTTCCCTTCCTTCTTTTATTTTCTCTTCCCTTCCCTTATCTTCACTTCCCTTTACTTCTTTTTTCTTCTCATCTCTTCACGTTACTTACTTTTTTTCTCTCCTATTATTTTCTCTTCCCCTCCCTTCACTTTACTTCTTTTCTCTTCATTTCTCAGTAGTATAGGGAATGGGGGTTCTAGCGCAGTGACGACCGGAGGATTACCCGCCTAAAGTGAATTCTCCGATTTTTACCGTTATTACCCGCATTCCCTGTTTTAAGTCTATAATATGTTAGTCTATATATGGAGTGCGAAGAATGTAAGAGAACTTTTAAGAAAGAAGCGGATTTGAAGAAGCATTTGAAAATGAAGACGAAGTGTATGAGCAGCTATGATTGCGGATGTGGTAAGAAGTTCAAGACGAAAGTTAAATTGTATTGGCATTGTCAGGACTGTGAGTACGACTACGACGATCTGAAAAGTGCTTGGTATTAGGTATAAAATATTTCCTATTATATAGATGGAATCCCAAAGCAACTTCGAAACGGTGTCGATACCCGGTAACGGTGTGATTGACGTTAGACAGTTTTGGCGAAAGTCAGAAAAGAAGGTTAAAAGGACGCTCCGAAAAGGTATAGAAGACTTAGGAGCCCTGAAAGCAAGTATAATGGTAGAAGTGAGTTTATCGAAAGACGAGGTGACGACGACAGCAATGCTGCGATCAAAGTCGTTAGTGATATTAGAATCTACGAATTTGGATAGGTTACTCAGTGAAGCCTTAGAAGCAATAATGGAGTCGCTGTCTAACTACACGAAAGATGGATCAGGTTGGACAGTAGAGGAGGTTGAAGGAATAGAGATAAGTATGGCTAGGTACGTACCCATACGTGGAGGAAGTTACGTACCACTACCAGTGTGGGTAGAAAGGAAGAAGGCTATTGTAAACGTGAAGAATGACGATAACAGATGCTTTATGTGGGCAATCAGGTCTGCACTGTATCCAGCAGAGAAGGATCCCTGTAGGATGAGTAAGTATCCCACAGATGATTTAGAGTGGGATGGTGTGGAATTTCCCATGCAGTTGATAGACATTCCCATATTTGAGGAGATAAACGATCTAGCAATTAACGTTTACGGAGTCAGAGAGCAGACGATAGTACCGTTAGTCCTGTCAAAAAGCAAAGGAGAACGCGTACACCTGTTTTACCACGGCGGACACTACTCATGGGTTAAGCACATCAGCAGGTTATTTTACAGACATACTAAGCACAAAGGCAAAAAGTATTTCTGCGACTGCTGCTTGTTGTCATTTACATCCTTAAATGCCCTAAAGAAACACGATGAGATCTGCCGCGGAGTCGAAGAAGTGGCGAAACGGATTCAGATGCCCGCCAACAAAGAGCTTTCATACGCAGACCACCAAAAGCAGATGCAGGTGCCTTACGTGATATACGCAGACTTCGAAGCGTTGATAACTAAGGAACAGCAGAAAAGTGGTGTCACGAATAAGGTAGGATTACACGAGATCTGCTCCTTTGGTTACATAGTAGTCAGATCAGACGGCAAGGCCGACCCTCCCGTGATTTACCGAGGTAAAAACGCATCTAATAAGTTTCTAGAAGCATTGCGAGAAGAGGAGGAAGAGATAAGAGAACGATTAAGACGTCCAAAGAAGATGGAATTTACCAAAAAGAACCAGGAGGCTTTTACCAAGGCAAAGAAATGCCACATTTGCCAACATACGCTTCTTCAGTTTGGAAGACAAGCAAAGAAAGCGTGGGACGAAGATGGAAAGTATCTAGGAGAAGCTCATTTCAAATGCGGGAAGTATGCTAAGAAAGGTGAGAAGCCGGGAAAGCCGTCAACGCACTGCATTCACTGCCACAAAGCATTCGTTGAAGACTTCTACGTGGATAAGGTTAGAGATCACTGCCACATCGCGGGTAAATACAGAGGAGCGGCCCATTGGAAATGTAATATAAACTTCAAAGTAAATCCAGAAATGGAAATACCCGTGTTCTTTCACAACCTTCGCGGTTACGACTCCCATTTACTCCTTCAGGGAACAGACGGATCCGACGTCAAATGTATTCCTAACAACAAAGAGCGTTACATGTCCGTAACTGTTGGTAAGCTAAAGTTCTTAGACTCACAGCAATTCATGGCGGACTCCTTAGCGAATCTCGTAAAGTACAACACCAACTTCCCCATTTCCAGTAAATACGGAGCGGAAAGGAAAGGAGTCTACCCATACGAATACATGGATTCCTGGGAGCGCTTTCAAGAATCTTTACCCAGCAAAGATTGCTTCTACAGCACCCTAAACGAGTCCGGTATAAAGGACGAGGAGTACCAGCATGCGTTAGACGTGTGGGAAAAGTACTCCTGTGAGAACATGGGGGATTACCACGACATTTACCTACGTTCAGATGTAGTGCTGCTCGCAGATGTTTTCCAAAGCTTTCGAAAGATGGCTATCGAATACTACGGATTGGATCCTGCTAATTTCTACACAGCTCCCGGACTCAGCTGGAGTGCGCTGTTAAAGAAGACAAACGCGCAACTGGATCTCCTAACGGAATACGACATGTACCGCTTTATGGAAGACGGTATTCGTGGTGGCGTTTGCGGACCCAGCAGACGCTATGCCCGCGCAAACAACCCCTTAGTAGAGCACGACCCAGAGAAACCAACTACATACATCTACTACCTGGATGCAAATAATCTATACGGTTGGGCAATGTCACAGTACTTGCCTGTGAGAGACTTCGAATGGGACACCGTGCGACCCATAGACTTCTACATGCAGGTAGGAAAGGAGGAAGGCAAGGGTTACGTTTTAGAAGTGGATCTGGAGTACCCAGAGCACCTGCACGACGAACACAACGAATTCCCCTTAGCACCAGAAGCAATAGAGATACCATTTAAGCAGCTATCACCACTGCAAAAGCAAATGTGCCCTGGTTACAAACCGTACAGGAAACTAACTATGAACCTGATGGATAAAACGAAGTATGTGGTACATTAGCGCAACCTGCAGTTCTACGTACGCTACGGAATGCGCGTAAAGAAGATCCACAGAGTCCTAAAATTCACGCAGGAACCCTGGATGCGCCCCTACATTGACTTTAACACACAGAAACGTACCGCAGCTAAGAATGACTTTGAAAAGAATCTATTTAAACTAATGAACAACAGCGTGTTCGGAAAGACAATGGAGAACATCCGCAAGCGCGTAAGCGTAAAAATAGTCAGCACCAAAGAGGAAGCAGAAGCATATGTGTCACAGCCAGGCTTCGTTAGATATGTAGAAATGCTGAACTTCTACGTGATTCATATGAAGAAAGCGAACCTGCTCCTGAATAAACCCGTATACACGGGGTTTACAGTGTTAGACCTATCGAAGCTGCTGATGTATGAGTTTTACTACGATAAACTAAAGCCAAAGTACGGAGACCGCTGTCACCTTTTGTACACAGACACCGACTCCCTAATTCTAGAAGTGCAAACGGAAGACGTCTACCAGGATTGCGTTGAAGACATAGACGAGTACGACACCAGCGGTTACCCAAAGGAGCACTTTCTTTACAGCGTCAAAAATAAGAAGGTAATTGGGAAGATGAAAGACGAAATGTTAGGAAAACCCATAGTAGAGTACGTGGGTCTGAAACCAAAGATGTACAGCGTGCTAAAGTTAGACGGTGTGGAGAAGAAAGCCAAAGGCGTTAAAAAATACGTGGTTAAGAAGGACATTACGCACGAGTCCTACCTTAACGTATTACGAACGCGCAAGGAACAGCGGCACAAGATGAACAGTCTGCGCAGCTATGGTCATCAGATACATAACGTCACGCAGGAGAAGGTGTCACTGTCTGCATTTGACGGTAAGCGATGGATGTGCGATGACGGAGTGCACACGATAGCATTCGGACATCACACAATAAGCAGTTCTTCTTTGACGAACCCGCGCGTGGGACCATCGTGAAGATAATACAAGATGGGCTGACCTTTCTTAGCTATTACGCTTCGGATCTGGTAAGTTTCCAAAGACCAGTTAGGATCCGTAGCTCTTTTGGATCCTCCTTCTAATTCGCCCGGTCCATAAAGATATCGGACCGTGACATTACCTAATTTCTTTTCATTGGGGAAGACCGCCCTCGAACTCCTAACGTAGGACTTGTGTTCCACGTGCTTCTTTTTTATGGCGTCCTTGGGTTTCATTCCCGTAGCCCTGGCCGCCTCGTTATTCAAAGCCACAATGACCTGGGGGAGCCGCTGTGTCCATTCCTTGTTTCGCTTAGAGGGATCTTCCAGCTCTTTCCAATACTGGTATCCAAAAGACGCTCAGCCAGGGTCTTATTAAATCTTTCAACAATGCTCTGACCTCTGTGGTACTCTGCTTCGGCTCTTCTTATCTTAGTGTTGTGGTCTTTCAGGGTCTTGGTAACCACGCCCATGAACTCTGTTCCCGCATCCACTTGCAGCAGCTTAGGCCATTTCAGAACGCGCTTATAAATCCTACTTAGGGCTTCTGCGACTTCCCCAGAATCCTTGCTGGTTATGGGTTCGGCGTCCTTATATCTGCTTGCGATATCAACTACGGTCAAAGCGTATCTATAGGTCTTTTTTCTCACCGTGTCGTGCGGTAAGAAAAGTAAATCCGCCTGATGAACTTCATTAGGGGTATTTACGGTAAAGCTGGGTCTGGGAATGTACTTAGGCACGGGAAGATAAACCTGCCAGATAGTCTGTTTCTTTAACCAATTCTTAGCCGTTTCGTCGGATACCCTGGCTGCGGCTGCGAGTTTTTTGATAGCCGCAACTCCTTTCCAATAGCCTTCGGGACCGTAGTAAATCCTTTTGAGTTTGTCCTCAGTTCGACCCATTATATGAATTCCAAGACGAGATTGATCTTACGTCCGTTAAAATCCATCGTCTTTCCGTCCACTTTAATGGTGATGTTTATGCTTTCTACCAAATCGCAAGGCAAGTCATAGTTTAAAGAAATGGGCGTGTATTCTACCAGGTCGAATGGATTACCTTTAGGTGAAAACTTAGACATAAGAGTGGAGGGATTTCCATTGCTGTAACTGCAGACCAAATCACAATAGACTTCATAAGAGGATGCGACTTTCCACTTTACGGTCACAGCCGTTGTGCCAACTGAAGCGTTAGTAAGGCCCAAAAGGCTTACCAAAGGGTCGGAGACCGTAGCGTTTCCAGTATTCTTTTTAATTTTCATTTCATGGGGTAATCCTGTGGTTAGAGTATAACTGTGCTTAGCCAACTCTTTCGCTAATGTTATTGGAGTGTAATGCCCATCTGGGATTGCCGGAGTAGTATTACCGACCAAATTATACCAAGAATTGTATAAAGAGCAACTGACCAGCCGAACCCTTTCTGCTCGAATGCTGGGGTTAAGGTAAGTGGTAAAGTTATTCTTATCGCTTTCCAAAAAGACGATCATTATATATTAGACGCTCATGCTTCGCGTCACTCAAACTAAATACGCCAAGGCGGCGCCTCCCGCCAGCCCTGCGATACCAACAAAGACCAGCTCATTGTCTTTTTGCTTCTTTGACGGCTGGTAGTAATTCTTAAATTGAGGCTTGCTAATCCTAAAGTCGGGGTGCGCCTGCGCATAAAGTTTAAAGGCGTAGTCCGTATTTTCGAAGTTCTTATCCGCCTGCATTTTGTCTTGGTAGTTCTTATCCAACCAATCCCTGTAAGCTTGTCTTTTTTCATTCCAAGCCGCCACGTCCCTTTGATATTTCTCCAGCGCCAAGTCATGCCTTTTCCTCTCGGCATCGCCTTCGTTGCCCCTGACTAATCTATCCAAATACTGACCACCATAACTAGCTCCAGTGAATGCTAACGCTGCAATGACTCCACCTACCAATACGCTAGCCATATATAAGGGCCTCACGGCCTAGGCAGGTACTTTTCCTTCTGTAGGTAGTCCTTAAGGGCAATGCTACCTGCTACTGCAGCAGTCATCTTAGCAAAGCCCGTAATGCTCTTGCTTGGGTCTTCAGTAAAGTCTTCTTTGAGCACTTTCTTACCTACCCAACCAATACCTGCGACAATAGAAGTAATAATAGCTGCATCTTCGACGGTTTTCATTAATGCGGACGACATTATATTACAAGGAGAGGAGGTTTTATTCCATCTCGGGTATTTTACTTCTCTAGGAGGCTCCACATACCTCATTTCTGCCCTTGGTTCCACTTTTGGTTTAGCAGCCCGCCATTGTAAGTAGAGACTGCCTGCTGCTATAGCAATTCCTAATGCTCCGATAACGTAGCCCGGATTCCAACAGGATTCCTCTTCTTTTTCCTCTT
The DNA here is from genome assembly GCA_011057435.1 of Actinia equina. NCBI lineage: Eukaryota > Metazoa > Cnidaria > Anthozoa > Actiniaria > Actiniidae > Actinia > Actinia equina. The sequence continues at coordinate 372,412 of WHPX01000991.1, forward strand.
CCTTCTTTTCTTCTTTCTTAGCTTTGTTCTTCCTGTTCATCTCCGCGAGCTTTTTCACCG